>CM019151.1:90030560-90168367 GCA_009733165.1 Naja naja
ACAGACAGATAGAAGCAGATAGATATAGATAGATGATAGAGAGACAAAAGCAGATAGATGGATGGATGGATGGATGGATGGATGGATGGATGGATAATAGATAGATGATAGATAGATGATAGATAGATAGATGAAAAATGGATGGATGAATGGATAGACAGAGACAGGTGGACAGACAGAAAGATAGATACCTATGGAAGATAATATTTGTACTAAGGTTTTTACCATGGAGTCCTTGGTGCTGTTTAAGCTTGGTTGTTTTCTTGCAGACATTTCTTTACCATCTTTGGTGCTAGAAGGGAGTGGGATTTGCTCTCCCCCTTCTCAGTATTAATGGGAGTGTTCTCATCCCAATCCCCTCTGGCATCTATGATGTTACCCAGTTTGGTGATGAAACCAACCAAGCTCAGAGAACACCAAGGACAAGAGTGGGAGGGAGAGGGAAGGAGAGAGTGGGGGCAGAGAGAGGCAGAGGCAGAGAGAGATATATAAATGAAGGGATGGATGGTGGGTGGGTGGGAAAGCACGTTGTTGAATAGGTAGACAGGTTTCAGCTATCTACCTATCCAACTGTTATAGGAAACAGGCTTTGGTGTTAGATGAATTAGGTATAGGAGTAGCATTAAGGACTTTATATTAGTAAAGGTATTTCTGTGTCCCTGTAAAGCAATAAGCACCGTAAGACCTATTGAGCTTGGATCCTGTACCTTTAGGTCAGTCTTGCCTGTACTGAACCATAGGAAACAAATCTGTGATCCTCCCTGCTGATCACGACTAAGGGAATCAGTGGGAGAAATCTACGGGGTGAAATCTGCCCTTGATCTCTTCCAACATTTCCACTCGCTGCTGAACAAAACCCCCAGGTAGCTCTTTTCGCTGCTTTCGTTTTAAGCTATTCACATCTTCTGCCCTGGAATGAATGAGCTTCACAATTAAAATTGTGAAATCAATGCTGCCTCTATTGTCCTGTCTTCGGGAGAAAAGCTTTAATTACAAGAGTCTTTAGATAACACACTTATTCCACCCCCTTAATCTCAGATATGAAATCAGTCCCTTTTCAGAGTTACCCAACCCCTTTTCTCTCTCCTCCCCCTTCTTCTTCTTCTTCTTCTTCTTCTTCTTCTTCTTCTTCTTCTTCTTCTTCTTCTTCTTCTTCTTCTTCTTCTTCTTCTTCTTCTTCTTCTTCTTCTTCTTTAAATGAATGGCTTTTTATCTGAGTACTTCAATTTGTATGGCTTTGCTTCAAGGCAGTTCCCCCTGATATGTTAATTGCAGAGTGCTTTAAGTACTAAAAGATTAACATAAAACCCTTTGCAAACAAGCTAATAGTTTATGATAATTTCTACACGGCCTTTGTATGTCTATCACGGCGTTGCCTCTAGCTGTAATTTTATAAAGAAGCTGTAAAATATCATTTAAACAAGTTCATTTACACATAATTATTATAGCAGAATCACATTATTCAATTTAGATACTCCAGCCTATTAACAATCCATGAACTAAAATGTAATTAAACTATTTTCCTTTTATGAACCTATTCATTACATTGTGTGGGGGATAGATCATACAGATTCACTAAGACTTTCGGTACTTTGTTGTTGAAATTGACAAGCCTGGAACTTATTTTGTGCTTTTAATTATATGAAAAGTAATTCCAGACAGCTCAGATAAAGAATATATTTAGAAAAGGAAGGCTTAGAGATGCCAACAATGGTGCCATCCAGAAATGTATATTTATTTCTCTCCCACACAGTTCCTGCGCATTTAACTATGGAAAATATATGATCAGAAGTATTCTTATCCTTGAAAATATGATTGGCTTTCTAAGCAAATCTCTCTCCCCCTCTTTAAATATAATTTAAAGTTAAATCATCTTACAATAACGTTCTTTATTATCATACATTTTCTGTATTAACAATAAATGGAATTTCTGAAGGCATATAATTATATATCGTAGGTATATTATTCATTTAGATATGTTCCATAAAAGTAGACAGAAAGTGAATGTATCTTTCATTGAAAGTTAAATTATAAAATGTGTGGTTTGGTTGCATAAATGGTTTCTTTTTACTGTATTGTGGAAAAAAAGAAATGCATCAGAATCCAATCTTTTGTCCCGCTCCCAAAGCTTTGAAGAAGTGGAAGAAGACATTAACTTAAAATGAAAAAAAGGTTTAGTTCGTTTACAATACCCTTTATACTTTCAATAGCAATAGCATTTATGTACCACTTCAAGTCAACCTTGAGCTAGTCAGGATTGAACTCCTGGCAGTGAGCAGGATTAGCCTGCAATACTGCATTCTAACCACTGTGCCACCACGGCTCGACCATCTTAAATATCTGCTTATACATACTGTGATCTTCCAAAGTTTATATCATTGGATATTTTGTCATTTAAGCTTCATCTGTTTAATCTCCTGATACTGTTGTCCTCAAGGAGCAATAAGTGATTTTTCTCTTCAAAAATGGCCACCTTTTTTAGGCTTTCTGGTAACCAAGGGATAAAGTTGAATGTCACATAGATTAGCTACAGGTTTTTATTTATTTTTTGATCTGCCTTGAAAGGTCATTGTTATAACTTGTGATGCTATGTTGGAAAACTCCCAGCTAGATGGGAAGGAGGAGTCAAGTGGGGAACTAGCCTTGAATCCTTCCACAGCTGCAAGAGGCATCTACCTGACTCTCTCCCACTCTGCAAGTTCCATGAAAGCATATCTGGTTGTGCCCAGAGGAACGCAAACAAGATTTGTGTAATATAGATAGAACACAATAACGTTGTTGACTTGGATTTTTCATGACTGGGTCTGGTGTTTGCGTTTGACATGCTATGAGGTACTGCCAATCATAAATTATTTGAATGGGCCTTGAGTCATTTGTAGGCAAAACTGATACACTTTCCATGTTCCCTCTTCTGAAATTCACAATGTTCTTGTCTTCAAAGAAAATCACCCTAGAAAGAGAGGTGACCAAAGAATCAGGCCAATTTGACATAACAGAACTTACTTCTTCACAGGTAAAGGTAAAGGTTCCCCTCACACATACGTGCTAGTCATTTCCGGCTCTAGGGAGCGGTGCCCATTTCCGTTTCAAAGCTGAAGAGACAGCGCTGTCCAAAGACATCTCCGTGGTCATGTGGCTAGCCTGACTAAACGCCGAATGCGCATGGAATGCTGTTACCTTCCCACCAAAGCAGTCCCTATTTTTCTACTTGCATTTTTACATGCTTTCAAACTGCTAGGACAGCAGAAGCTGGGACAAGTAATGGGAGCTCACTCCATTATGCGGTGCTAGGGATTCGAACCACCAAACTGCCGATCTTTCTGATCGACAAACTCAGCGTCTTAGCCACTGAGCCACTGCGTCCCTTGAGTTCTTCATTTCTTCATAGAAAGTATCTATATGAAAGAGTAGTCAAATAATAAAATGCAGAGAGAGATAAGTCTGAGAGCATTTCAATATGATGGCTTACCAGTGTTGTATGCAGGAATGCCCAGTTTGAAAAGATGATCCAACATCGTAACATCTGTGCTGATTCAAAGAGTTGATGCTCACCAGGAAGAATACATCTAGCAGAATTTATCTTATTCTGCAGGATCCAATCTAGGTCGTGACCAAAAATTTTGGTCTTCCAAGCTTTTTAACTTGTGCTGGAGCCCATCTTCAGGGAGGAAGCTAAGCAGCAAATTGCAAGAACACAAGCGAGCAGTCAGGCGAGGAGAGATGAACTCTTTGGTAGTCTCACACTGCAGTGAACAAAGATGCAGATTCAATTTTGCAGCTATTAAGATTGTTGGATGAGCAGGCACAAAATAGCCAGGGAAGTGATTGAAGCCTGAGAAACGGAGTCAACAGGAGGGCTGATTTACCACCAGCCGGTGGTGGGATTCAAAATTTTTTACTACTGGTTCTGTCGTCGTGGCTTAGTGGACATGGCTTGGTGGGCATGGCAGGGGAAGGATACTGTAAAATCTCCATTCCTTCCCCACCCTACTAACCTGCTTTCCCTCCCCACCCCACTAACCTGCTTTCCAGCTCCGTTCTCCTGTGCAGGACAACCAAAGAAGACCCAGCCGATCAGCTGGGACTTGGGAGGCGGAGAATAGATGGGGCAGGGCTAGTCAGAGATGCATTTGCCAGTTCTGCAAACTACTCAAAATTTCTGCTACCGGTTCTCCAGAACCAGTCAGAATCTGCTGAATACCCACCTCTGCCACCAGCCTATCAAGTATTTCAAAGGTGAGGGCTGGGCATCACAAGCAAATGACAGCTTAAAACCCAGCCATCAACACACCCCAATCAACATCTGAAAAGCCACATAAATACAGGCACTATAAATACCATACACAGAACAGTACACACTCTGCTAGAGAGAAGTTCCCTGAAGGTGGGATCCAGCACGAATCTCGGAAGACAAAACCTCTGGTCCCAGTGACCGATCCAAATTGGATCCTGCAACATTATCCTGGGACTATATTCACCTTCATTCGTTATCTTATTTTATTGCATTGTAATCAATGCTTTTTTCCCCTCTTTTTCCTCTGTTACCCTACACTTTTTCCTCTTCCCCTTTTCCTCTGCTCCTTTCCCACTGTTTTCATTTTTCTTTGCATTTTATATTTTGATAATCTAATATAAAAACAAATTTGAACCAGAAAGAATACATCTAGCAGAATTTGCAGAACGACTCTGTGGTAGATGACTAGAATATAATGTGAATTCATACCTATCTATTGCCAATTATTCATTTACTCTTTCGACCTCATGCAGATACGAAATACTTCTAAAGCACAGTAATAAATCACACCCAGGTTATATTTACCAGCTTTCAGAAAAGATTAATTTTAAACAATTAGCTTTGGTTCCTATCTTTGGAATTCCAAAAATGTCTATGGCCTTTTTGAATGTATTTAACAGATGTGTAACAGTAAAGGTGATAGCAACTTAATAATTGAAGAGAAAGAGGGAAGGAGTGTGAAATTAAATAGCAACTTTAATGTAAAAACAAAATTGGAGAAATAAGGGCTTGGAAATATGTGTCACAGACAAAGCAATTCAAGAAAAGTTATTTTCCTTGGTCTCTGTTTTCCTTAAAGACAAACATTGATTCAAATGTTGGCAAGTAGCTCACTGCCAAGAATGAAGTGCAGATTTATTTCCAATGTCATTATTATGATTTTGGCTATTCTCCACATGTGTGAAGGTCCATAATTTATTTATTTATTCATTATTTAATGTACATTAAACAAATATTAAACATATGAGTATGCCACCTCAATAAAAATGTCAATCACATTCTAAGATCAAAGGAGACTCATTCAAACCTGCCGCTGATTTGTAAAAGCCAGGAAATCCAACCTAGCTATTCAAGAAAAAGCATAAATAATATCAATTGTGTGCCTTTCCCTCAACTTCCTATAAAGGTAATTGACTGGAGGACAAATTTCATTTGATCCTTTGAATACAAGTAATAAATGCAAATTTTCAGGGATAGCAATGACAACAGAGCCAATGTGTTTGGTGTAACTGTTAAGAAAGCAAGCTACAAACTGAGAGGCCATGAGTTCTAGTTTTGCTTTAGGCACAAAGCTCACTAGTTGACCTTGGGCCAGTCACTCTCTCTTGGCCCCAGGAAGGAGGCAATGGCAAATCACTTCAGATTTGCCAAGAAAATAGCAGGGATTGTTCCAGACAGTTACCAGGCCTCCAAAACTGATTTGAACGTTTAAAAAAAGGAAAAGCCTTAAACAGATAGATAGATTTAGATTAAATTCACAGGGTTGGAAGGGGTCTTGTAGGTCATCTAGTCCAACCCCCACGCCAAGCAGGAGGCCCTACACCATTTCTGACAGATGAAAGTCCAGTCTCTTATTGAAAGTCTCAAGTGATGAAGCTCCCACAACTTCCAAAGGTAACTTCTGTTCCATCAGTTGATTATCCTTATTTCCAGGTTGAATCTCTCCTTGATCAACTTCCATCCATTATCCCTTGTCTGGCCCTCAGGTGCTTTGGAAAGTAGCTTGACTCCCTAAGAAACCTTTAGTTCAATAAAAGTCAATTTAAAAAATACTGAAATAAGAGCTTCTGCTGTTCTTTTTAACTCTCATGAGAAGTCTAGTTCTCATCCCAAAGAGATTGCAGCTGTTCTTAATACACGATTATCCCATAACAGAAGGTCTCCTTGGATAAGGAAACGAAAACTGTTCCATATTTTTACATTCAGTATCCCACTTTGAAGCAGAATTCTGAACAAGCAAGGATTGGGAGGATCAATTGGTAATTATGAAAAGGACCTCAGTTTGGAGATTCCTTATTCCCGTCAAAACCCAAAAGTTAAAATGAAGGCTTGGCGAGGAGCCAGAAAAAAGTGGAAGACGACCCCCCCACTCCCCAAAGAAGAAATATTTAAAAGCTTACAGTCAGTGGAAACGTTTGTTTAAAAGTGTCGATTTATTTAAGTCTTTTTGCCGTGTGAGGTATAAGAGTAACTAATGACCTGAAACCTTCAGCTTTACTAAAACCAAACCATTTTGGCACAGGGAGCAAAACTCCCAGTCCCTCCTCTCGGTGGTAAAATGTAAGGATATCAAATTAAACCTGCTGCCTCTTTGTGATATTCAAAATCGGCCATCTTGTTCCAAAGTTCGCCATTCTTCACTTAGGCTGCAAGTCTCTCCATAAGTTCCACCTGATGGTAGAAAGGACTCTACTATCCGCTTGTTTAATGGGAAATGGATTTGCTAAAATCAGAGTTCCCCAACGTTTCTAGCTTTTCGGAGTGTGTGTGTGTGGATGGTTCCACATGAGCAGGTGGGAAGCACATGCACAGCTCCATTCGTGCAAGCGACAAGCACATGTGCTTGCTGCTGACTTTAATGGAGCATGCACGCTCATGCTTGTGAGATTAACAGAGATTAACAGATTAGCAGAGTTGGAAGGGGACCTTGTAGGTCATCTAATCCAATCCTCTGCCCAAGCAGGAGACCCTACACCATTTCTAACCAATGGCAGTCCAGTGTCTTCTCGAAAGCTTCCAGGGATGAACTCCTGCAGTGATTCACTTAATCACGAAGGCAAGAGAGGTCGTCAAAATGGGATGACATCCACTTCACCAAGGTCTTGGTGAAGCACAAAAATGTTGGGCTCCGCTGTGGTTATAAGTTGAGGGCTACCTAGATTTTGCAGTAGATGTCGAATTTTCCCAAGCTACATCTGAGATTATTTCTGGATCATATGAAACAGAAACTTTGCAACAGCGGCAGCCATGTACAAGAAAATCTCTACAAAATGTTCTATTGTTGGCATCTAGCACCAGCGAGATTGGCCAAAATCTACCCAAATTTGAACCCGATATGTTGGAAATGCAAAAAAGACATCAGGCACCCTCTTTCATATGTGGTGGTCATGTTCTAAAGCAAAGAAATTTTGGAATAAAATAAGGATCTGGTTGCAAGAAATAATTGGTTTAAAAATAAAACTTAAGCCTGAAATGTTCCTATTAGGGATAACTAGAGGCGATTACAAGAAATACATTGAATATATAATAATATACATATTGACAGCAGCTAGAATAACCTATGCCCAAAACTGGAAATCTGAGAGTAGTCCCAGAGATAATATGATTATAAAGAAAATTATGGATTGTGCAGAAATGAATAAACTTACAATGGAATTGCAGGAGAAAGAAGAAAAAGAATACTATACGGTCTGGGAAGAATTGTATGTTTGTTAGATAACAGGAATAAAAGATAATGCAAAATGTAAATGTAAATGATGTGTGTGCGTGTATACACACACACACACACATATATATGTGTGTGTAAATAAATACAGAAAAGTCGACGCCACAACTTACTGCAAAAATTGTAAATATTTGTTTTTAAAAGTTAAAATTTATTTATTTTTTAAAAAAGAAACTGAAACTTTGCAAAGTTCTGAAAACACAAACCCTGTTCGCCGTAGAGTCTGCCTTTTTGAAGCGATTGTCTCTCCATCATGGGGTTTCCATTCATGGGCTTTGTAATACATGTAGGAAAGACACCCCTCCAGGCTTTCCAATTTGATGAGATGCCCCCCCCCCGCTCCCTAACATTGCAAAGCTTCTGCAGCCACAGATTAAAACCACGGAGCGTCTCTGCCACAAAGTGAGCGGTTAGGAAAAGTCTGTTAAGGAGAATATTATCCCATTTTCTGTTCTGTGAGGAGATGGCTTCCTTCTCCTGCAATGACAGGCCTGCTAGTTTAAATTTGTGTTTTACCTCAATCTTCCAAATCCAATTGCTTCTGATAGATCAGGGGGAACAGTTAACGAAGGAACCACAGGGTACAAAGAAAAGCCTTTATTTTATTTTATTTTAGTGTCTTCCAGGCTTTTTCCAAGCTCCCATTACTTGGGCTGTCAGCCCATCATTGCCTGAGGTGTCTTCCAGCATTCTTCTTCTTTAAAAAAAATATGCTTTTCCTCTAATGGCAGTGTTCTTGCAATGGGAAATGTAATTTTCCACTCCATTACAAGTCGCAGACAGATCGGTTTCCACTCAAATCCTAAATATTACGATAGCAAACTCGACTTCAAATAAAGGTAGCTTGTCATGAGGTTGGACTAACAGCCTGGATCAGCCGGGAACAAGAATGGGACATTCAACACTTGGATGTTCATCACAATTTAACAAAGAGAGAGAGAGAGAGAGAGAGAAAAGGAGGAGGAAGAGGAGGAGGAGGAGAGAGAGAGTGATGGAGGAGGAGAAAGAAGGAGGGAGGGAGAGAGAGAGAGAAGGAGGAGGAGAGAGAGAGTGAAGGAGGAGGAGGAGGGAGGGAGGGAGGGACAGAGAGAGAGGGAAAGGGAGAGGGAGGGGGAGCAGAGCCGGTCACAATGTTACAAAGAGAGGCATCAGAGAGAGGGGATAAAGAAAGAAAGAAAGAAAGAAAGAAAGAAAGAAAGAAAGAAAGAAAGAAAGAAAGAAAGAAAGTTAATGGTGTGAGCATTTTCCCTGCTGTTTTGCTGCTGAATTTTATTGCCTCTACAACGTTCTAGGAGGTAGATTCCTTCCTGAGAGAAAATCAGAAATGAGACTGGAATCAAATTTATGCTGTGCAACTAATAACGACTTTCAAATAATCATTATAATTATTTTATTTATTTAGAACATTTATACTGTCACCTATTCACACAGGGCAACTCAAGGCGGCTTCTACGAATATACAAACATCATATATGAGCTGTGGTGGCACAGTGGTCAGAGTGCAGTACTGCAGGCTACTTCTGCTGCCTGCCAGCTGCCTGCAATTTGGCAGTTCAAATCTCACCAGGCTCAAGGTTGACTCAGCCTTCCCTCCTTCTGAGGTGGGTAAAATGAGGACCCGGATTGTTTGGGGGCAAATATGTTGACTGAGTAAACCACTTAGAGAGGGCTGTAAAGCACTGTGAAGCGGTATATAAGTCTAAGTGCTTTTGCTATATATAAAAAGTAAAACTAATAGAAGAAAATAATCAAAATAATAAGTTAATAAAATAATATAATAACCCCCCAACCGGTGACAACACATCACATGAGCCATTTAATGGGCTCCATCTCGCTCTGGGTTCCCCAGGGCCACTGGCAGAACCAGGTCTTCAGCGCCTTCCGGAAAAGTATTAGAGAGGGGGCCATTCTAATCTCTGGGGAAATGATGCTCAAGAGAGAGGGAGCCACCACGGAGAAGGTCCTTCTTCTGGGTCCCACCAGGTGTATCTCCCTCAGGGGTGGGACCCACAACATTCCTTGCCTCCCCACTCTAGTGGGTTGGGCAGATGTGACCAGCAAGAGACGGTCCCTCAGATAACCTGGTCCCAAGCCATGAAGGGCTTTAAATGTAACAACCAGCACCTTGAATTGCACTCAGAAGCATGTAAAAATGCAAGTAGAAAAACTGGGCCCCCTTTGGTGGGAAGGGAACAGCGTTCTGTGCACCTTCGGCATTTAGTCCTGGCGGCCACATGACCACAGAGATGTTTTCGGACAATGCAGGCTCTTCAGCTTAGAAATGGAGATAAGCACCGCCCCCTAGAGCCAAAAACAACTAGCTTGGGTGTGCGAGGGGAACTTTTACCTTTTAATATAAAATGCCAGTTCATGAGAGGGTATGTCATACCCCTGTCAGAATCTGACTCAGAGGAGGAAGCCGAACAGCTGACAGGGAGTGGGAGTGTGGCTCTGTTGGCTGTGGAAGAAATTGGAGAAGGGCAAAGTCTGACTAGGCAGAGGTAGAGCAAGGGAGAGGGAATTCAGAGGAAGACCCAGGCCCGCCACCTCTTCATCCTAGGGTACTCAGGGAAGTACGGAGAAGAGAGCAATGTGGGTTGCATGGCTTACGGGGGAGGAAAGGGCTCTGATTCCCTTAATTAGCTGCAGCTGGGAACACAGTGTATAAAAAAGGAAGCTGCACGCAGCAAGCTGTTGGGAGCAAACCTGAATTTATCTTGTATCTTTGTAGCTTATCTGTGTTCCTGGCATCTTCCCAACTGTGTGAGTTTTGCCATGCTTTCAAGTTTGAAATTCCTGCTCTTGCCCTGCCAAACTAATTACTTCAGTTTGGTTTGTTTGGATTTTAAGTTACAGTTTGTGTGTACCTTGTTTTGGACTGAATTTTCTACAGTTAAAGGCTGTTCCTGGGAAAGTTTTTCTCCAGCCGAAGGTAACCTGGACATTGGGGGCAAACTTGGTGATAATAAAGGGACTCTTATTGCTTATTTGACTGTGTTGCCTTTGTGCCACGCCCCTTTGGGTCATCACAGGGTGCATATCAAAAAGGAAAGGTAAATGTGCACCCTGTCAGACAATGCTTTGCTTCAACAAAGGAAAGACGAGAAATAATGGATGGAAACTAATCAAGGAGAGAAGGAACCTGGAATTGAGGAGAACCTTCCTAACAGTGAGGACAATTAACCAGTGGAACAGCTTTGCCTTCAGAAGTTGTGGGTGCTCCATCACTGGAGGTTTTTAAGAAGAGACTAGACAGCCACCTTTCTGAAATGGCAAGGGTCTCCTGCTTGAGAAAGGGTTGGACTAGAAGACCTCCAAGGTCCCTTCCAGCTCTATTCTGATTGATTGACTCTTTGTTCAACTGTGGGATAGCGTACCACAGTCAAAAGTGGAGGAAGCATTCAGGGATTGAAAGCTGTAAGATTGACACTGCCAATCCAGCCAGATGATAGGAGAGAGACGAGATCATCTCGTAGAACTGACAGATGAAGTGTCTAAGCAATGAGCAGCACTGCATTCCCCCCCATCCCATCCTTGATGCCCGTGCTGAACACGTATACGTCCAAGATGGTGGCCTTGACAAGCTGATGTGGATTTCGCACCTGGTAGCATTCCAGATTTAATGTGTTATGTTGCCAAACTGCTTCCTGCCCTGATAAAATAGTACTGTTAAAAGAAAGAGGGGTGGAAAAAGGATGACTTTGGCAGAGAGGGACAGAAATTCTAACAGGTGGAGGCTTTTGACAAATTTTGCAACATGATTTGAACTTCATGATGATGATGATTGCCCTGTCAATCATACCCTTCAGTTTCCGGAATTCATCCAGCTCTGCTTTCCAAATTTCAGTGCGTCAAAAGTGCTAATGTAAGCAACTTGGCTTGCAGAGCTAAAGCAGTGAAGTCTACAGCCTCTGCTAAATATATAGACAGCCGGATATTGTCAACTGGAGTGTCAAACTCAATTTCACTGAGAGCAGCATCAGGGTTGTGTTTTACCTTGGAGGGCCGGGATGGGCATGGCTAGGGGTGGGCGTGGCCATGGTGGGCGTGACATGGGACTCATGTCGGGGGCACCTGTGGTGGCCAAGTGCTAAGGCAGGACTTCCCTGAGACCCTCCCTCACTCTCATTATAATCTCCTTCCTTCCTTCCTTCCTTCCTTCCTTCCTTCCTTCTCTTCTTTTTCCTTTCCTCTTCATTCTCCTTTCTCCTTCCTTCCCCTCTTTCCTTATTTTTCCCTCCTTACTCTCTTCCCATCTTCCCTTCTTTTTCTTTAGTCTGTCCTCTTTCCCATTCTCCTTTCCTGTCCCTTCTTGCAGGCTCAAATGCAAAAAGGGAAACATTTCTCCTATAGTTTTGTTTTTAGTGTGTTTTGATAGCCTTCCGCCACTGAAAATGAAGCTTAAGGCGGTTACATACTCACCCACACACCCCGGGCCCTGTTTTCAGCCTGGATGGCTTCCTGCAGCCCTTTGCCGGTGAAAATGGAGCCTGGTGGGGCTGCACACACACACACACCAGCTCCATTTTTGCTAATAGAGGCTGGTCCTTTGCTGTTTCCAGGCCAGTCCCGTTGGCCAGATCTAAGCACCCTGTGCACCAGATCCGGCCTGTGGGCCTTGAGTTTGGCACCTCTGTTTTAGACCTATTTAGATATTTAATATGTGACATATAGGCTTACCTCTGAAGTTTCAGGTGCTCCATCACCCATCAAGAAAAGGATGCCCAATGGTACATGGTCTCCTGCATGAGCAATGGGTTATACTAGACCTCCAACGTCCCTTCCAATCCTATTATTCTATGTATCAGTATTCCAACTAACCAACTCAAAACAAGCATCTCCTCAAAGTTCCATTTTATTAGAGTTGCGATATTGGCACATCTGGGAAAACCCAAATCTGAGAGTTCTGAGTTTTTCCTTCCCAAAAGAAAAATCAAAGCTCCATCCCCTGCACCCATCAGTCCAACACATGGCCCAATCAAATCTTCATCTGTCATGCCCTTGGGAGAGTCGGACTCTGAGGGAGAGGAGGAACAGCCAACAGGGAGTAGAGGTGTGGCTCCAGGGGTTGTGGAGGAGGCTGGGGAAGGTCAGAGGCTGGCTGGGCAGTCAGAGGAAGAATCCCTCTGCATCCTAGGACAGGCAGGGAGGAACAGAGAAGGCAACAACCTGGCTTACGAGAGAGAAAGTGGCCATGATCCTCCTCATTGGTTGCAGCTGGGGAGACAAGTATATAAGAGAGACGATTAAAACACAGGTTGCCAGAAGCAAAGTGTGTGTTATTTTGGGCTGAAGTTATCTTGGTTGGCGTCCTTCCAACAGACTGTGCCTTGTTATCTCCTTGAATTTGGTAAATACTTCTCCTGTTCAGTTGTGGAAATTTCTTCATTGTAGTTTGTTTGGTTTTTTATTTCACCTCTATCTGCTCATTAAATTCAGACTGTGTTGCTTTTCTTTTTGAAGACTATTTTTGAGTATGTTTTATCTCCAACTGAGAATTATTGAACAGTGGGGCCAAGTTGGAGGCATTAAAGGACATTTATTTACATTTTGGATTTTGTTACACTTGTGTTACACTATGGGTCATCACATCCTCCCAACTGGAGATCTTCCTCCAGATACTCCCCTCCAGGTGCAGGGCAACATGTCCTTGACTCTCTGAGAAAGAGTGTTGTTGTGTCTAATCTTCTCCCTCACTATGAATTCCCAAGCAGTATATGTGGCAGCCTCGAAGCTCCTGAGGAAAAATGGATTCCAAGTCTGCCATTTTGTAACTCTCTGAGTCAACTTCTTCATGAAGGAGCTCTCCATATCAGCGTGCTTTGCATTGTGATCTTGTTCCTTGTACCTTCCTGTTAGCGGCAGAGCTAATTCCAGAGATTTCAAATGCCTCGAAATCAGTGCTGAACCAAGTGCATGTCACTGCCTGTGTTATTTTAGCTTTTATGTATTTTTAGTCAACCAGCGCATAATCACTCTTTCTAAGAGGTTCATTTCAAGGGGAAATTATCATTCTGTTGCAAAGGTAACGGCTGAACGAAGCAATGTTTTAAAGCCACTCTGAGGTTAGAAACTCTACTTAAGAAGCGAAAGTTAATTTGATTAGAAAAGATGCTTAATTAAGTTTCAGGACCATAACTTTGCCATTAAGGAGAATTCGTGGTGTCATATGTTTTGAAAGAAGGCAGATTACAGCTTAGGGGTAATTACTTCTCTTTTCTGAAATACTTTCCCTAATTCTATTAAAATGAACATGATCAAGGACCTCAATCCAATGACAGAGGAATTCCTTGCTTGGTTGCAACTTGGTCTTCTTTCCATGCCTCATAATAGATCTTGATTAAAACTGCTATGAGTAAGTTCCAGGTCAATATAGAAGAAGGTATTTTATGCTTAGGACTACTATATATGCAGGTACAAGCTGAAAACACAACTTGGGTTGCTCTCTTAAAGATGTTTTGCACAGTGAGTTACTACGATATCCATAACCTTAAATAGTAATTGTGAGAAGGATCTTGGAGTCCTAGTGGATGATCACTTGAATATGAGTCAGCCGTGTGTGGCGGCAGCCAAAAAAGCTAATACAATCCTGGGTTGTATAAACAGAGGCATAGAATCAAGATCATGCTTTATAATACCCTAGTAAGACCACACCTGGAATACTGCAATCCATTTTGGTCACCGCACTACAAAAAAGAGACTTTGGAAAAAGTGCAGAGAAGAGCAACTACGATGATCAAAGGCCTGGAGACTAAACCATATGAAGAACAACTCCAGGTTTTGGTCTGACCAGTCAAAAGAAAAGAAAATTAGGGATGACATGATAGCAGTCATCCAGTATTTGGGGGGCTGCCACAAAAAAGAGAGGGTCAAATTATTCTCCAAAGCACCAGAGGGCAGGACAAGAAACAATGGTTGGAAACTGATCAAAAAGAGAAGCAACCGGAATTAAGGAGAAACTTCCTAGCAGTGAGGACAATTAACCAATGGAACAGCTTTGCCTTCAGAAGTTGTGGATGCTCCATCACTGGAGGCTTTTAAGAAGAGACTGGGCATTTGTCTGGAATGGTATAGAGTCTCCTGCTTTCACAGGGGGTTGGACTAGAAGACCTCCAAGGTCCCTTCCAACTCTATTCTATTCTAAATTCTAACTACCAGAGGTCCATGGCCTGTGTCTGAAATATTTCTGTCTACCTTTAGAAGTCTTAATACTTTTACTCACATCTAAAAAAGTCTCTCTCAATTTTCCACATGGAAGGAACACCACTCTATCACATTCCTTTAAATGATCTAGTGCTTTTTAAAAGGCTTTCCTAAAGACTTCGCTCCCCTACTACATCCAGGGTTTTCTGGACTCTGATTTCTGGTTAGGATGTTCTTTTTAACTCTTTCCTTCCTGCTTGCTAGGCCAAGTTTAACATTACCCAAAAGGCAAAATCAGTGGTGGCACATTGTGAGAAAAAAAACTGATTTATATGGAGCCTGTGCTCACCCCTTTCCTAAGAGGCATGCATAAGAGGGGGCATGCATAAGTGCACCAACATGCCTACCGTCCCTGTCCTATTGTCCCTTTTATTTTTCTTATATGTATTCATTTCATGTATTCATAACTATGTTTATCCTTATCCTTATTATTTTGTAAGCGATTGACAAAATAAATAAATAAAATAAAATAAAACTCATTGTTACAAATCTGTTCAAATTTCTGAGGTTTAAAAAAATTCAAGACAGTAAGGAAAAAAAGGAACAGAAAGTGAAGTTGTGGCTAATCTCTGGGGTTCTAAAACCTGGCTCAAAAACAGTAACTGTGAGAGGGACCATGGACTCATAGTGGACGATGACTTCAACATGAGCCATCTGTGTGCGGCAGCAGCCAAAACAGCTAATACTATCCTTGGTTGTATAAACAGAGGCAAAGAATCAAAATCACGTGAAGTATTAGTACCGCTTTATAAATCCTTAGTAAGGCCATACCCGGAATACTGCATCCAATTTTGGTCACCACATTACAAAAAAGATGTTGAGACTTTGGAATAAGTGCAGAGAAGAACAACTAAGATGATTAAAGGCCTGGAGACTAAAATATATGAAGAACGATTGCAGGATTTGGGTATGGCCAGTCTAGAGAAAAGAAGGACTCGGGGTGCCATGAGAACAGTCTTCCAGTACTTGACGGGCTGCCCCAAAGAAGAGGGGGTCAACTTATTTTCCAAAGCACCTGAGAGTAGAACAAGAAGCAATGGATGGAAACTGATCAAAGAGAGAAGCAACCTGGAATTAAGGAGAAACTTTTTTTTTTAATTACATTTATATGCCGCCCTTCTCCGAAGACTCAGGGCGGCTTACAATTTTTGGGATACAACTCAGTGTGCTCAGCAATAGCCTTCATTCCAATGTATTCCATTCCATTGAAACTTCCTAACAATGAGGACAATTAACCAGTGAATCGACTTGCTTCCAGAAGTTGTGGATGCTTCATCACTGGGGGTTTTTAAGAAAGACTGGACAGCCACCTAACTAAAATGATATAGGATCTCCTGCTTGAGCAGGGGGTTGGACTAGAAGACCTCCAAGGTCCCTTGCAGCTCTATTCTGATTGATTGATTGATGAGGCAAAAAGTATAAGTGAAGAAGTCCAATCACATAGAATTGCACAGTTCTCAGAAGGTGAGGGTATAATTGGTTTTGAATGCATTATTCATATAGGCAAATACATGCTGAATAGGTGAGGGCTTGGATTTCGATTATGTGAGCATGGGGGAATCCTGTGACCATTGTAAATTTGAGGACCAGTTGCAAGCCGCATTTTTCAGTCCTGTCATGACTTCGAACAGCCACTAAATGCATCATCGTAAGTCGAAGACTTCCAAGACATTGGAAAGCTTGTTGCTTGCTTTGCCGTTTTGGATTATGTTTTCATACTCATGTTTTTATCCGTATGGCTTAAAAGATGTATTTTTTAATCTTTGTTTTGTTCCATAAGTGGGTTTGCATCCTTCATCAAAGCAAAACCAAGACTCATCATATTTGCTAAAGCCTGACAGTGAATCTCTTCTCAGTGTCAGTCGATGTTGGGCATTTAAGGACATAAAGCAAGGGGTGGAAAGCAGGGGTGGGCTGCTTTGGGATGGCCTGGGTTCAGGCTGGTTTGGAGAACTGCCAAATCCCACCCCTGGCTGGCCCTGTTGGCTGTGAAGGAAACTGGGGAAGGGCAAAGTCCAGCTGGGCAGAGCAGGAGAATGGTAGAACAAGGAAGAGGGAGTTCAGAGAAGGACCCAGACCCACCCCCTCTTCATCCCAGGGCATGCAGGGAGGAAGGGAGAAGAAAGCAACGTGGGTTGCATGGCTTATGGGGGAGGAAAGGGCCCTGATTCCCTTCATTAGCCACAGCTGGGAATGGGAGTTTAAAAGAGCTGCAAGCTAAGTGTGGTATCTGCTTGGAACAAATGTGAGTTTATCTTATGTTGACTTTGGTTGTCTGCATTCCTGGCATCCTCCCAATCATGTTGAATTACGGCCGTTCCTTCACCTGCCCTGCCGGATTAATTATCTCATCTTGCCTTGATCGGACTTATAGTTACAGTTTTTGTTAACCATGTTTTGGACTCAATTCTCTGCAGCCAAAGACTGTTCCTGGAGGACTTTTTCTTCAGACCAAAAGGCAAACAGGACCTTGAGGGCAAAGTTGGAGCTAATAAAGGGACTCCTACTGATTATCTGACTGTGTTGCCTTTGTGCCATGCCCCGGGTCACCATAGGTACTGTAGTTCCTGGCCAGCTCTGAAGCCATGGTAGTCAGCCTGAATGGTCTGCAAAAATCCAGACAGCCACTAGGATGGAACCGTAGATTTCTGTCTCTATTTGCTGCCATCTAGCAAAACTTTCGGATTCTGCTGAGCTGCAGGGAGGATGAGCAGAGTATCTGTAACGTCCGTAGCCTCAGGAGTGTGGTATTTATTTATCAATTCTTAATTGACTCGATGTTTACTCACGATTGCAAACAGATGATTAATTAACCCCAGACTTTTATGACTAGGATAGCGAAGAGATCATTAGAAAGAAAGATTATAATAGACTTCTCTGCGCTCATAAGCCTTCTAATAAAGATTGACTAATATAATTAAATATAGCTTTGTAACAAATGCCGTTACACCGACTCTGGGTTGTTGTTTTTTTATTTAAACCCACTGGCCTGCTATCTTGAACTTATTATCTTCAGCGGGGGTGTTGAGGGACCCCCTGCATCCACTGTTTATTCTTGGCTCTGGAGATTAAAGCTGCAGTGTGGTTGGGGTTTGAATTCTAGAGTCCTGTTTGTTAATTGTTTCAAAGTAATTCTGGGCCAACTTTTCCCCCCCTCGTCAATGGGAGAGGGGAGGGAAGATAGGATTTTAGCTCTGTGTCTTAAGGCAGGGAGGTCAATGGTGTGCTACATTAAGGGGCCAGCACTAGGCTACACATTTATTTTTTTTATTTATTTTGTCAATCGCTTACAAGATAATAAGTATAAGGATAAACATAGTTGTGCATACATGAAATGAATACATATAAGAAAAATAAAAGAAATAATAGGACAGGGACGGTGGGCATGTTGGTGCGCTTATGCACGCCCCCTATAGACCTCTTAGGAAAGGTGTGAGGTCAATATTAGACAGTCTAAGGTTAAAGTTTTTGGGGTTTGGGGACGAAACCACAGAGTCAGGTAGAGTATTCCAGTCATTGACCATTCTGTTGCTGAAGTCATATTTCCTGCAATCAAGTTTGGTGCGGTTAACCTTGAGTTTGTAACTATTGCGTGCTTTTGTATTGTTATGGTTGAAGCTGAAGTATTCATTGACCGGAAGGACATTGCAATGTATGATTTTATATACTATACTTAGATCGGACCGAAGGCGGCGTAGTTCTAGGTTTTCTAGGTCTAGAATTTCAAGTCTGGTGGCATAAGGTATTCTGCAACAAGTAGAGGAGTGGAGAACTCTTCTTGTGAAATATTTCTGATACATAGTTGAAGGGACTGTCCTATGTACTCAAAGGGTGTATTAGAATTAAGAGAATCACAGAGTTGGAAGGGAACTTGGAGGTCAGCCAGGATTCTGTCTGACACACTTTTTTGCATGTGAAAATTCAAGCACGTTGAAGGGAGATCGTCATCGTCATGACGATCATCAGAATTGGAAGGGACCTAGAGGTCTTCTAGTCCAACCCCCTGTTCAAAAAGGAAACCCTGTAACCATTTCAGACAGATGATTGTCCAATCTCTTCCTAAAAACCTCCAGTGTTGGAGCACCCACAACTTCTGGAGGCAAGTTGTTCCACTGATTAATTGTTCTAACTGTCAAGAAATTCTCAGTTCTAGGTTGCTTCTCTCCTTGATTACTTTCCATCTGTTGCTTCTTGTCCTGCCTTCAGGTGCTTTGGAGAATAGCTTGACCTCCTCTTCTTTGGGGCAGCTCTTCAAATATTGGAACACTGGTTATGTCACCCCAGTCCTTATTTTCATTAGACTATACATACCCAATTCTTGCAATGTTCTTCATATGTTTCAGCTTTCAGTTGCCTAATCATCTTTGTTGTTCTTCTGTATATTCTTTCTTAGAATCTCAACATCTTTTTATATCACGGCAGCCAAAACTGGATGCAATATTCCAAGTTGGCTCTTACCAAGGCACCATATTTAATGCTTCTCCATTACAGACATGGGTGTTTGATCTAATGTCATGTACATGAGAAGACCATTCAGAGAGGTTATTCTGATTGGTTTCCAGTCTCAAGGTCAGGAATTTGGCTCAGTCCAAGCCATGATAATCCAGGTTCTGCTTTTTGATAAAACTATATGCTTTGGAATTCACTCTTTCAGTCGAAAAATTGGCATCACCAGAGGTTTTCAAATATAGATTGGACACCAGGGTCTTTTTCCTTGAGCTGGGGTTGGGCTAGAAGACCTTTGAGGTCTTTGAGGTCCCTTCCAAATCTATAATTACATAAAGCAAGATAGTTCAAGCTGTGATTTGCCATATTTGTGATGATTATGCCTTACAGCTCATGAAAACCCCAAATCCACAATCTCAGAAAATTAGAATATGACATGCAAGCAATAAAACAAGGATTATACATAGAACAATATCGGACCTCTGAAAAGTATAAGCATGCATATGTACTCAGTACTTGGTCTGGGCCCCTTTCGCAGCAATTACTGCCTCAATATCCCAATAATAAATAAATAAATAAAATGTGGCATGGCATGGAAGCTATCAGCCTGTGGTACTGCTGAGGTATTATGGAAGACCAGGATGCTTCCATAGCGGCCTTCAGCTCTTCTGCATTGTTCGGTCTCATGTCCCTCATCTTTCTTTTGGCAATGCCCCATAGATTCTCTATAGGGTTCAGGACAGGCGAGTTTGCTGGTCAATCAAGCACAGTAATCCCATGGTCATTGAACCAGGTTTTGGTACTTTTGGCAGTGTGGGCAAGTGCCAAGTCCTGCTGGAAAATGAAGTCAGCATCCCCATAAAGCTCATCTGCGGAAGGAAGCATGAAGTGCTCCAAACTCTCCTGGTGGATGGCTGCATTGACCCTGGACTTAATGAAGCACAGTGGACCAACACCAGCAGATGACATGTCTCCCCAAATCAACACAGACTGTGGAAACTTCACACTGGACTTCAAGCATCTTGCAGTGTGTGCCTCTCCATTCTTCCTCCAGACTCTGGGTCCTTGGTTTCCAAATGAGATGCAAAAGTTGCTCTCATCAGAAAAGAGGACTTTGGACCAGGTCTGTTTTTCTTTAGCCCACGTAAGACGCTTCTGACATTGTTTGTTGTTCAGGAGCGGCTTGACAAGAGGAATGAGACATTTGAAGCCCATGTCCAGGATCCGTCTGTGTGTGGTGGTTCTTGATGCACTGACTCCAGCCTCAGTCCTCTCCTTGTGAAAGTCCCCAACACTTTTGAATGGCCTTTTCCTGACAACCCTCTCCAGGCTGCAGACATCCCTGCTGCTTGTGCACCTTTTTCTTCCACACTTTTCCCTTCCACATAACTTTCTATTAATGTGCTTTGATACAGCACTTTGGCAACATCCAACTTCTTTTGCAATTACCTTTTGAGGCTTTTTCTCCTTATGGAGGGTGTCAATGATGGTTTTCTGCACACTGTCAGGTCAGCAGTCTTTCCCATGATTGTGATTCCTACTGAACCAGACTGAGAGACCATTTAAAGGCTCAGGAACCCTTTGCAGGTGTTATGGCTTAATTAGCTGATTAGAGTGGGACACTTTGAGCCTAGAATATTGCACCTTTTCACAATATTCTAATTTTCTGAGATTGTGGATTTGGAGTTTTCATGAGCTGTAAGCCATAATCATCTCAATTATGGCAAATCACAGCTTGAACTATCTTGCTTTGCATGTAATGAGTCTATCTCATATATTAGTTTCACCTTTTAAGTTGCATTAACTGAAATAAATGAACTTTTGCACAATATTCTAATTTTTCAAGTTTCACCTGTATATATATATACATATGTCTTTTCCCCCCTGAGTGCCCTTTTACTTTTATACAAGTAAAACATTGAATATTATTTAATGGTATCTAGGATACATTTGATCTCTGACAGAATTTGAAGAAATAATTTCTGGAAGGCATTAGAACAAAAATGTGTTCTTTATCTGCAGATTGCCTTATTTAAAAAATTATTTCAGTCTGGGGCTTGTGGGTGGGTGGGTGGGTGTGGGTGTGTGGGTATGAGACGTTTTACTTCTAGACTTTTCTTCCACTTAACTGGTGAATAATGGACAGTGGTTGGAGAGGTAAAGGAAAACCAAGATCCATTTAAATGTCTAACTGGGGAGTTTTGTTCTTATGCAGATGATTTAGGATTCCTTGAAGATTATAATCAAGTGAAGATACTCGGACTGCACAGAAATGAATGTGTGGAACAGACCCAACTCTCAATATGCTCTATTGAACTCACAAACAGGATCTAAGCCGCATATGTTTATATGGCTATTATGTAAATAATTCAATTTTGAGGTCTCCCAAACCCTCAGTGGCTCTGGGAAGATTAAAATTAAAAGGGGGGAAAATAGATTTAAAAACCAACAACAGCTGACTGGAAGACTACATTAATGACACAAACCCCCAAAATCTAGAAGTCCATTAACCATCTTATCCCACCGAGTCCTTGAGGTAATAACAATGGCAGAGGGGAGGTGCCACAAGAGAGAAGGCATGTTTCCTGGGTCCTACAAAATGACTTTGTTTGATTGTCATGGCCTAAAGCGTGATCACTCTGCCCCATCTCATCGTGGGTGGAAACCAGAGGTTGTGTTCAGCCGGTTCTGACCAATTCTGGAGAACCGGTAGCAGAAATTTTGAGTAGTTTGGAGAACTGGCAAATACCGCCTCTGACTGGCCCCGCCCCCATCTATTCTCTCCCTCCCGACTCCCAGCTGATTGGCTGGGACTTCTTTAGTTGCCCTGCAAAGGAGAATAGAACTGGAAAGCAGGTTAATGGGGTGGAGAGGGAATGGGGATTTTGCAGTGTCCTTCCCCTGCCATGCCCACTAAGCCACACCCACAGAACCGGTAGTAAAAAATTTTGAATCCCACCACTGGTGGAAACCTTCTGTGATAACGCTTCCCCAGGTGTTTTTCCAGATGTCAGCTTGGAGGAAGATGAACCAGTCCCAGGCATTTCTCCTGGGCAACTTGCACCCACCCACTTCCACTCTTGTGGTGTTTAAGAGTAGGGCAAAGACCACTATCATTTTAAAAAAAAATCTTGAAATGATTTTTTAAAAAACTTCCTTTATTATTTATGTCCAAAGCTGTACTTTAAATATTGAAGCTGTCTTAAGGAAGAAACTGAAGTAGAAAGCCACATTATAAATGGGTAGAGGAAGGAGGCCAGGAGCAAACGCACAAATCATCTGGCTCGCCCACACCAGTGTTCTTCCTGTCCTTGCTAACTAAAGAAGATGATTGACCACAGTTTGACTTTAGATATTTTATGAAGCAGCTGGAGGGAGGGAGGATTGTGGAGGAAAAGAGAAAACTTCTCGGGACCTGCACGTAGACTGATTTCTATGGGGGGTTTATTGAAATACAAGCGAGCTATGCAATATCTGCCTTGGCATGAAATCAGAGGTTTTGTGTGTCTTCTTATTTGCAGGAATAAAACTTAGCAAGAAAGGATAGAGAGGAAGTCACACTAATTCCCAATCTGTCTTTGGAACTGCAGTTCAGTTTCTCATGTTGCTGCAGTAGTTCCTCCAGAATTCAGCCGAAGTGGCTCGGTTTATATTGGACAAGCTGATAGCTCCATTGGTGTGTCAGATGGGTGCAAGATGGTTTTAAGGGAAGGTAATATGTTTCTTCAGTGGAAGCAACTAAAGTCAACCTCCTCTTCCTTTCCATGTGATATGAAAAAAAATTGTACCAGATCCTTCCTTCCTTCCTTCCTTCCTTCCTTCCTTCCTTCCTTCCTTCCTTCCTTCCTTCCTTCCTTCCTTCTTTCCTTCCTTCCTTCATAAGACCACACCTAGAATACTACATGCAGTTTGGTCACCACAGTATAAAAAAGACATTGAGACTCTAGAAAGAGTGCAGAGAAGAGCAAGCAAGAGAATTAGGGACTGGAGGCTAAAACATAAGAAGAACGGTTGCAGGAACTGGACATGGCTGGTCTAGTGAAGAGAAGGAGCAGGGGAGACATGAGAACAGTCTTCCAATACTTGAGTGGTGAGCCAGCATGCACATACACGCAACTCAACTTGCTCGAGCAGCAGGCTGGTACGCATGTACACATGCATGCAGCTCCACTTGCACAAAATGAATCAGAATAGAACTGGAAGGGATCTTGAAGGTCTTCTAGTTTAGGGGTCACCAACCTTTTGGACTTCAGGGACCACCAAACTCATAATTTTAAATCTCATGGACCACTAATATGAATTTTGACTGATGGTGGCTTGCTGACGATGGTGGGAAAGTTGGTCCCATATTTCAGAGCTGCAGTAGTCACAGGACTGGCCTTTTGGTCATCCTGGAGCAACTGTTCCTCCACCCGGGTGCACCGGACTCAGAGGTGGGATTCTACCGGTTCTGGCCACCTCTGTAGAATCGGTTGCTCTGAAGAGCAGCAAACAGAGAGCATACATAGAACCGGTTCTATGTCTGCTGCTCTTTTGGCCCACCTGCCCGGTCTCTTACCTGACCTTTATTTCCTGCTTTTTCAACCGTAGCTGCTTTGCATGACACAGATGCAGTTGAAAAAGCAGGAAAAAAATGCCTTTTCAACCACTGTGCACCTGCATGCAGCACTGTTCAACTGTCCAGGCAGCTAGCTGATGATGATATACACACGCGCGCAGCTCAACTTTATGCAAAACGTAAAATCACCGAACCAGTAGTTACACCGGTCGAATCCCACCCCTGACCAGACTGCCATGGACTGGAGGAGCTGCTCTGGGATGACCAAAGGGCCAGTCCTGTGACTACTGCAGCTCTGGAATATGGGACCGACCTTCCTACCAACGTCAGCAAACCACCCCGGGACAGATTTCCCTCCCCTGCCATTGGTCTTACCTTCCAGTTGCAGCTCACATGGCTCAAGGTAAGGTTTGCACTCGGCCAAAGGGTGGGGGCCAGAGGGTGGCGGGCCATGTAGGCAGAGCAGCCTTGTGTTCCCGCACAGCCTGGATTGATTGCTTTGGGGGGACATTTCTCTGTGGACCACCAAAATTTTCTCATGGACCACCAGTGGTCCCCGGCTCACTGGTTGGTGACCACTGTTCTACTTCAACCTTCTGTTCAAGCAGGAGACCCTATACCATTCCAGACAAGTGGATGTCCACTGTCTTCTTAAAAGCCTCCACTGATGGAACATCCACAACTTCTGCAGGCAAGCTTTTCCACTGGTTAATTGTCCTTGCTGTTAGAACATTTCTCCTTAATTCCAGGTTGCTTCTCTCCTTAATCCATCCATTGTTTCTTGTCCTGCCCCCTGGAGCTTTGGAGAATAATTTGACCCTCTCCCCTTTGTAGCAGCCTCTCAAACATTGGAATAAGATGAGCTGTGCACACATTCATGTGCAAACTGGCCTGTGGCCCATGGGACCTGATTCTCCTCTCCTCCCTCCAGCGGGGCCGCACAGCCACAAGACTGGGGAACGCTGCCTTAAGTTGTCCCTATAGAAATCACCAAATAACAGCACAAAAGAAAAAAGAAAAAGAAAAAGCTAATGTTGATGGGAACTTTGTCAAAACAAAACACTCCTGTTGGTAATGAATGAGATTTGCCTGTGATGGAATCTCCATGTTGAGCAGAAATTGCGTTTTTCTTTTTCTTTTCTTTTTTCTTTTCTTTTTTTGTGGGTATCAGGGCAAACTTTAAACCTTTCTGGTTGGGTGCAAAACAGTTTCAAACATATGGCCTAGGCTGCAGCTCTTGTAAATCGAAAACCTCAGCTTTTAGAGCTCCAGATAGTCTTCGCTATTCTTCCAAATATTGGAAACCTAAGCGAAGCACAACCGCATCACTTGTACATGGTAATTCAGAGTTTGGCATTTAACAGAAGACTCAGGTCCAGTGCATTAACCTCCAAACAGTTATTTCTGACCTTATGAAACAAGAAGTTGGCTAACCATTAAACTGAAATATTTCGCCAGTTTGAAAACAAACAACACTTCAGAGCCAGAGTGCACTGTTCAAAGTCTTCCCTTGGGCTGAATTTGAATTTGTAATGGCTTGGTGCAATTAACATTGTTTGTGGTTTGCTGCAGTGTTCACCTTTAAAAGGATGGCCTCCTTTGGCCAGCCCTGTGGTTTTTTGAAGATGGAATCACTTTGGCACCCACATATAAAACATCCCAAGCTGGGAACCACAGAAGGTGATCTAGACAAACAAATGCAGGAGATTATCTGAAGACTTCTCTTATGTGACAAAAAGCTATTTTCCAATTATCAACTGAATGCTTTGTTTTGAAATTTTAATCACGATAGATAGATAGATGATAGATAGATAGATAGATAGATAGATAGATAGATAGATAGATAGATAGATAGAGATAGAGATAGAGATAGATAGATAGATAGATGATAGATAGATAGATAGATAGATAGATAGATAGATAGATAGATAGATAGATAGATAGATAGATAGATAGATGATAGATGTAGATGATAGATGATAGATAGATAGATAGATAGATAGATAGATAGATAGATAGATAGATAGATAGATAGATAGACAGACAGACAGACAGACAGACAGACAGACAGACAGATATTGGTGTTGGGCACCAAAAATGTCTCCATTAACCATTTCCCTAGAAGTCTTCTTAAACAGAACAGAATAACAGAGTTGGAAAGGGATCTTGGAGGTCTTCGAGTCCAAACCCATGCTCAGGCAGGAAACCCTATACATTTCAGATGAAGGGTTGTCCAATCTCTTCTTAAAAACTTCCAGTGTTGGAGCACCCATAATTTCTGCAGGAAAGTTCTTCCACTGATTATTTGTTCTCACTGTTAGGAAGTTTCTCCTTAATTCCAGGTTGCTTCTTGCTTCTCTCCTTGATTAGTCTCCATTCATTGCTTCTTGTCCTGCCCTCAGGTGCTTTGGAGAATAGCTTGACCCCCTCTTCTTTGTGGCAGCCCTTCAAATATTGGAAGACTGCTATCATGTCACCCCTAGTCCTTCTTTTCATTAGACTAGACATACCCAATTCCAGCAACCGTTCATTGTATGTTTTAGCCTCCAGTCCCCTAATTATCTTGGTTGCTCTTTTGCTCTTTCTACTGAAGACACTTGTTTCTACCTCTGATTTTGTTGTTATTGTTCCTTGAGAAACACAAAAGTGTTATGTCTATGGAGATTCTCAGCCATCCAGGTCATGGTTGTCCCAACCATGCTTTTTTAAGAGGCAACTGGACTTTCTAGTTTTTCTCTGAAGATGTTTCGCTTCTCATCCAAGAAGCTTCTTCAGCTCTCCAGCTCTTCTCTTCAGCTGGACAAAAGGGTTATCTGCACCTCCATAACTGGTTTGGCTCTGCAACCCAACAAGAGAGACACAGACTTCAACAGATAATTAGAACTGCAGAAAAAAACAATAGCTACCAACCTGCCTTCCATGGAGGACCTGTATGCTGCATGAGTCAAAAAGAGGGCTGTGACAATATCTACAGACCCCTCACATCCCGGACATAAACTGATTCAACTCCTTCCCTAAAAACAATGCTGTAGAGCACTGCACACCAGAACAACGAGACACAAGGACATTTTTTCCCAAACGCCATCCCTCTGCTAAACAAATAATTCCCACAACACTGTCAAATTACTTAGTAAGACTGTATTACTATTATTCTTCTCATCCTTCCTGTTACCTATCTCTTCCAATTTATGACTATAACCGTGTTTCTTGTATCTTTACAATTTATATTGTTTTGTTTGTTTCCTAGTATGATTTGATTGCTTATTAGTAACCTATGACTATCACTAAGTGTTGTATCTTATGATTCTTGATGAATGTATTTTATTTTTTCTTTATGTACACTGAGAGCATATGCACCAAAGACAAATTCCTTGTGTGTCCAATCACACTTGGCCAATAAAGAATTCTCTCTCTCTTTCTCTTTCTTATGTTTTGTAGGATGTATTCACTTGAACGGTGATGCCCACAAACCTGTTTAGGCAATTTAGAACACGTCTTTGGTTTTGTTTTGTTTTTTAAATAACAACTGCAAAGGATTTTCATGGATGCTTTAAAGATGTTACAACAATGCCTTGTTCCTTACCAATAATAGAAATTTTAATTCTAACCATGCAGGGCTCTGCTTTGCTTTTAAGAAATGATCTTTGGGTATCGTGTGACTGCTGTAAACCCTAGAATTTATCTGTACAAGTATGTGTGTGTGTGTGTGTGTGTGTGTGTTGCATTCTGCTGTTGTCCATAGTGTTCCCACATTTGTCAAGGCAAATGTTAAAAAAGGGAGTGCGACAAAAGCCGGAGAAACAAGGTAGCCATTCATTTCTGCCTGTCAGGAGTCTGCTTTGTCACGATAACGGTCAAGGGGTCCACCCTGCTACTGGGTTGCTTAAAACCAGAGAGAAGAAGGAGAAGGTGAAAGAGAAATAAAATTGCTGAAGGGATTCAGACATTCAGATCTCAGCGATCCCCCTGGAAAAGGACTCTGAAAAAAGGGAAGAATTCTTCCCGTGGAAGGCCTGCAAGATGGCAACGCTTGACTTGGGACCGAATTCAAAGCCGCGGCCACAAAATCCATTTGTATAAACAGCGACTCCATCGCCTGCCGAAGGAGTCTGTTTTAGCTTAAGGAACTGGGGAACATGTTGCTTTCAAAGCAAATTCTTAGGTGTCACTTCCCATAACTTATGGTTGAAGATTACAAAGCTACTGATATAACATATTAGTTTGACGGACAGAATTGTACTTTCCAACGCTTCCTGCTCTCCCCTGTGACGCACACTAACTTAGTGTGCCGTGACAGCTGCCTTGATTTACCACCAGGCGGGGAGGCCAAGTGGGAGAGCCCGGCGTTCACATGAGCGCCGAGGCCAATACTGGCCCAGAGCCTAGTTTATAAAGCTGCCCCATAACTCACCGCAAATGTGTCACCATTAAAAGGGGGAAAAAGGCTTGGGGGATAATAAATAGTCTTTAATTTATTAGCTCACAACAAAGAGATCAGAGCCAGTTGTGATGTGATTGTTTGACATAATATTGTCAAGGAAAAAGGCTACGTTGACCAAAGATGTATATTGCAGGTTGGAACAAATGCATCAACTTTTGGCTTGTCACAGCCGGGCTAAACAAAACGCCAAAAGAGAAGAGAAATCTGGCAAACCCCACATGCATTTATCTCGGGAAGAGACATACTGGAGAGCGAGTGAAATAAGGCATAGTTCTTTTAGCTTGGTCAAGGGCCAGGTTCTAACTATTATAAATTAAAATGTTTTTCTGGATATAGTGGATAGCAACTGCACTGCCCTCCTCCCCTTCTTCGGAGAAGGAGGAGGAAAAGAAAGCTCAACTGTTTTTTTTTTTTCAGGGAAAAATAAAACGCTAATGGTCACCGTGTCTGATTTTTTACAACCTTGATTTTAGTAAACAGAAATTAAGCAGCACGTTAAGAGGCTCTCTCTGGGTTGGATCCAACCAAGTCTATAGATGAACTGCCTTCTTTCTTTCCAGTTCCCAGGAGAGTGAGTTGTTAGACTATATATCATGCCATCGTCAATAAACCGAGTTCAGGGTTCATCTGTTTTTAATCTGATTTCCAAACTGGTGTATAGTTTATTTTGAGAAAAAAGCTCGGGCTTATTTTAGAACAGTGTTGATCAGGCAGGATCGAGGGTTCCTAATGCATTTTTTTTGGTTATGTGTTAAAAAATTCTGCCTTGGGATGCAAAGACAGAATGGAAAAAGCTGCATTTCGGTGTGTTTATTTTTTACTACAAACAGGGGCCCAACTCCTCCCCATCCCCTATTGTTCCACTGTCACACTCTGAAACACAACATTTTACATGCCATAAACCTATGCTCCCCCGTGACAAAATTTAATCCACACATGTGGTCATCTGTATGTATTAGATTATTGTGGCTTGGCAGCCAACGGTGGAATGTTTTTTCCTGAAGTTTCTTTGTGAACTCTGAAGATGATTTTTTTAATTTTATTTATACTTTTTTCTTTAACATCCATAAGTGCTTGATGAACAGTGTATTGTCCGGCTCAATTTACATTAATAATAATAACAACAACAACAACATATACATATACATATACATGGTAATAATCTGTCAACTTCTAATATTTATGTATACATAGTGATAATAATGTATTGCATTATGTAGCAGTATACATAATAATATTTTTCCAATTTCTAATTCCTCTATTTTCTAGCCATTTATAAAATAAATCCCATATTAAGCAGTATTCTATATCTATCCATCATCTCTTGTGCTTTGTAGTATTTCCACACTTTTTGACTTTTTAACAAATCTCCCATGGTTGCCACCAATAACTCTTTCATCACTTCTGGGAGATCTTCCTCTTTTGGACTTTGTTGTTCCTTGAAGATGTTTCGCTTGCTATCCAAGAAGCTTTTTCAGTTCTGTCACATTTAAGCTTCATGTTTTAGCCTCCAGTCCCCTAATCATCTGTCTTGCTCTTCTCTGCACTTTTTCCAAAGTCTCAACATCTTTTTAATAATATGATGACCGAAACTGCATGCAGTATTTCAGCTGTGGCCTTACTAAGGCTTTGTAAAGCAGTACTAATACTTCACATAATTTTGATTCTATACCTCTGTGTATACAGCGAAGGATTATGTTAGCCTTTTTGGCTGCTGCTGCACACGGCTGGCTCATGTTTAAGTGATTGTCCACGAAGACTCCGAGGTCCCCTCTCAGAGTTACTCTTTTTGAGCCAGATTTTGGCTAGTCTGTACTTGTACCTTTGGTTTTCACTGCCCAGGTATAAATTTTTTGCCTTTCTCCACATTAAATTCAGTGGTGCGATTCAACCGGTGTTACTACCGGTTCGGTGACTACGTTTTGCATGCGCAATAGTGTAAATAAACCTTTAGCTGTGCCACCCAGACAGCTGAAAAGTGCTGCACACAGGTGCACAGCATTTGGAAAGCCTCTTTTTCCCTGCTTTTTCAATCTCAGCTGTGCCACGCAAAGCAGCTGAGGTTGAAAAAGCAGGAAATAAAGGACAGGTAAGAGCCTGGGCAGGCGGGTGGCCAAACAGCAGCAAACACAGAACCGGTTCGGTGTCTGTTGCTCTTCAGAGCTACTGGTTCTATAGACTCAGGCGGAACTGGTAGCATCCCACCCTTGATTAAATTTGATGTTGTTGGATGGGACCCATTGTTCAAGTCTGTCAAGAGCTTTTTAGATCTTGAGCTTGTAATGTTTAATAACCTTGGGTGAGAAGTCTTGTCTTGGGACAACCATGCCCTGGATGATTGAGAATCTCTGTAGACACTTTCTTGTGAGCATCACTGATGGGATGGGGTCTTTGGTTTCCAGGATAAAGTCAATTCTTGCTGCTTTATCTGGAAGCATCATAGTGTACATGACCAATTATATGCACTTAAATGAGTCTCCTAAATTCCAGTGAGTGTGGGAACTGATCTTTGAGGAAGATAATCAGAGTCCTTGTGTTGGCGGTTTGATTGTTTACTTTGGAGTAACTGAGACCATCAAATCTTCCTAAACAGGGAGGTTAAACAGTTTATTTGGCAATTATCTTTGTCGTGGCTACATTTGAGTCATAGTAGTTTATCCTCAAGTAAGCGTAGAAGAAGTGAAGATCATATGGACTTTTATAGACCTGAGGAGGAATCTATAACCAAGCATAGTATTCAAGTAAAACCATTCTTCATTCTCCTGGCTTTGTTTACCAAGATGTAAGAGCTATAGAATCAATCAATCAATCAATTAGAATAGAGCTGGAAAGGACCTTAGATATTTCAACTCTCTCCTATACCATTTCAGGCAAGTGGCTTTCCAGTCTCTTCTTAAAAACTTCCAGTGATAGAGCACCCACAACTTCTGAAGGCAAGCTGTTCCACTGGTTAATTGTCCTCACTGTTGGGAAATTTCTCCTTAGCAATGATCTTCTCATACTTCCATCTGATGTTTTTTCAGATCTTCCTGAAATATTTGGCACCAGATTTTCTTCGGCTTTCCCCTTTTTCTCTGACTATCTGGAGAATCACACTGGGATATCAATACTGTCACACTGGGACAGTAACACAAAATGTTTTGCACACTGAGTGTGCTGTATAACACAAATTGCATTATTATTCCCAGAACAAACAGACAAATACTATGGGGCTCAATCAACTGGTGGTAGGTTTCTTGAGCATTTGTAGTGTAATGACATCATTGTGTAGAAGTCTTTGGTAGATCCTTCCTGATAAATCATCCTCAATTAATGGCAAATACACAACACACAGAAAGAAGACTGGCATATTTTCCCAAATTAGGTAAGGTTATAAGGATTCAGTGAGAAAACTCTCCCATGCAAAATCACTGAAACAGATGCATGTTTCAGAAGAATTACTTGTTGATCCAATAAGCCAATATTCAGTTTCAAGCTATGGTAACCCAGGTTCTCCTGATCTCAGCCCATTGTTTTGATTTGGTCCTCTTCTCTCCGTGAAGAATTCATTTCAGTCGGATTCATTCCAAGGAATGTTTCTGACAAATGCTGCAATTTTGTATACCTTGAGTGGTGAGCACAATTAAGCTTGTTATGACTCCCTTGGACTGAGTTGGACTGTTGCTGAAAAATGGATTCATCCATTTGATTTTCTTTCCAACAGGACAGAAGTGTTCCACCATTTACTTTTTCATTCAGATCCATTTGTCTTCCTTCCTTCCTTCCTTCCTTCCTTCCTTCCTTCCTTCCTTCCTTCCTTCCTATCTACCTAGCGTATTGCTCTGCATATAGTGGAGGCCAGCAATCCAGTTACTAACTAGAACCTACTCTACTTAGCTTTGTTCAAAATCTACCAAGGTTGGCTAAATGTTGCTACCTCTTGTTGAGGAGGTTGGAGAAGAATCAAACTGTACTACACACAGACATTGCTCAGCATATTGCATCATTATTTTTGTTTTGGTTATGGCAACCCGATAAGGTATGTCAGTAGTGTCTTCATAGTCTTGAAAGGAATAAGACTGGGTGGTTATCTTTAGGGAGATAAAAGGACATTGTTAATCAAGGATTCCCTTAAGCATCATTCAAGCGTCATTTTTATTTAGTCATGGGGTAATGCCAGAAATCTAGTGAAAGTCTCTCCAAAGTTGGCAACTTTAAGACTTGTGGACTTCAACTCCCAGAATTCCCCAGCCAGCCAACCAATATGAAAATAATGCTGTAATATGCTGAACAATGTGCATAGTACAGTTTGACTACACACAGTTGCCAAGTTTAGAGACCTGTCATCTAGTGTAAGAGGAAAAAAATGGGGTCCAATGGCGAAGAAGATGAGTGAGATGAGTGGCATATAAATTTGATAAATAAATACATTTGATAAATAAAAAGAGGACAGTGAAAAAGATAGTTCCAGATGTACAGTCTCCTTCGTGCAGTTTTGTCTGATAGTTTTGGAATCTTTTGGGTCCTAGTTCCACACATTGAAATGAGCCCTATTTAACCATACATGGGTAGTCCTCAACTTATAACAGTTCGTTTAGTGACCGTTCAAAGGTATAGCGGCATTGAAAAATGTGACTTATGACAGTTTTTCACTGTTACAACCTGTGACTGTCCAATCTCTTCCTTAAAAACCTCCACTGATGAAGCACTCACAGCTAAGCCACAGTGCAAGATTTGGCTTGGTACATCATGCAGACCTTCTCAGTAATACAAGATCTTGTTTCATGATTTCTGAGAAATTCTTGACCCAAAGCCACCACAAAACGTGAGGCGAGTGGAATGGAATATGCAATTTGGCATCTACATTTCTTAGCTCTCATCTGTTGTGCTTTTACATCCAGAGGGGAGAAATGATTTCTCCACCAAGCCACATGGCTGGTTGTTTTGAAAACTGAAAAGAATTTCTCGTCCCATTGGTGATACACATCAACCTGCTGTTCAAAGAAAGAAGAGGCTACAATCATCCAAAAGAAGAAAATCAACTCTTTGGCTCACCTGAAGGAGTCATTTGGATGCCGGTTGGATTATCCATGATGTACAACTTCAGGTGATTGTCCCTGAGCTATTTCCAGAAAAAAAACATAACCATTAGCACTAAAGAATAATATCCTCATCTTCTGAGTACTTCTACAGATGTTTGGATCTGTGGAGTCCTTGGTGACCTTGGTGTTTTGTTTCGTTTTTCCCAGATGTGTCATTACCAAACTAGATAACATCATCAGTGCTAGAAGTCAGTAGGGTTTGCTTTCTATTTATATACTAGCAGCTTGCCCTGTCACTGTTGATGAGAATGTTCTTGATGGTTCCTTGATTACTTTGTTGTTCACTGTTAGCTTGTTTGCCTGGATTGGTACTTCCTTGACTGGAGTATTGTTACTTCTTGATTGTTGGTCTAGTATTAATCTTGGTACTAAGCTGTTTATCCAGGTGTTGATTGCTGGTGAGGAAGTGTTTTGCTTTTTTGTTTCCTTTTGGGCTTTTGGGTTGTCTTTTTTGAATGGTATGTAGATTTTGTTTATCTCTATGTGCCTGTTGATGGCCGATTTGTCTAACTGCCAGGCTTCCAGGAATTCTCTAGCATGCTCACAGTTTCCCTGTTGAAACTACGGTTAACTATGGTTGAATCTAATGGTTAACTATGGTTAGATCTAGATATAAGGACTTGGTTCATGTTAGATAAATGGACAGACAGACAGAAGGTGCATATGCAGACACATATATTGACCTATGGAGTTACGCAGTCAGTTCAGGAGTGAGATCAGTTTCCATGGCAGCTTTTCCTTATCGAAAACAGCTGGATAGGATGGGGGAGGGGATTCCTGGACATGGAGCTGTCCATCCTGCATGGTATGCTTATTATCCCAAAGTCCCTGCAACATTTTTGGAAATATCTAAAAGTCTTAATGTTTTCCTCCAGCTGGAAATTTGGGAAAGAATAACGATATAGGGAATTCTTTCTCCCACTCCACTTTTTGTCAACCCTAAACTTAGACATTTGTATTTATTTACTTCACAGTATCTGGAGGAAGGCTTTCAGAATTCATATCCTTGTAGGGCTTCTTACATGCACAGTATAACCTTATTTATTTGTATTCTGTCTTTATTATTTTTGCAAATAATCCAAACCAACAAATGTAACCAACACACATCTTCCTTCTCCTCTTTTCCTCACAATAACAATGATAACCCTGTAAGATGGGTTGAGCTGGGAGAGAATGAGAATGGCTCAGAGTCACCCTGCTGGCTTTCATGGCCAAATCAGGACAACTTGAACCCATAGCCTTCTGCTTTCTAGTCTGGTGCTTTAACCACCAGACCAAACTGGCTCTCTTATGCAAGTTTACTAAATGTACAATGTAGAGCTTATTCCTAGTAAGTTAAGTCTTCAATGTAATGCTGTGCAATGTCTCCTAATTGTTGTTTTAGTTTTTGCACCAAAAAAAACAAAAAACAAACCCAAGAGCTGCAAATTGCTGTTGTTATGTTACCTAGGGACATAGTTCATTGTTATTGTTGCCTGAGAAGCAGGGGAAATTAAAAGTTAAAAAGCCATAATAAAATATTTGTTAGATCAAAGCGCCCTCATATAATCACAATATTTAAGAGTGACAGCATATCTGACTTTCTAGTTAAAATTTCTAACAACATTGAAAATCTAGAACTCCGCAGTATGTGCAAAAATATTATTCTCTATTATTGTATTAAAATGGTCCACCTACAGATCTTGAGTGAATAAAACTGTTTAAAACACATTTAATTCATTCCAAACAATTCCAAATAACATCTCAGGATGTGTTGTTGTTTTGCCTAAAGTCACTAACTCACTACTGGAAAAGTAAGAGAAAATCTCTGTGGCTTTATCATCCCAGACCAAACAGTATGAATATGTCTATTTGGGTCCTTAGTGTTGTGAGATTTGAAGAGACCCAACTTGCAACTCAAGTTTTTTTTTAACAGATAAACAGAGTTGGAAGGGACCTTGTAGGTCATCTAGTCCAACCTCCCACCCAAGCAGGAGACCCTACACCATTTCTGACAGATGACAGTCCAGTCTCCTCTGGAAAGCTTTCAGTGATGAAGCTCCCACAACTTCTGAAGGCAGCTTCTGTTCCATTGGTTGATTTGTTCTCCCTGTCAGAAAATTCCTCCTTATTTCCAGGTTGAATCTCTCCTTGATCAGTTTCCATCCATTATTCCTTGTCTGGCCTACAGGTGCTTTGGAAAATAGCTTGACCCCTTTCTCCTCTCCGTGGCAGCCCCTCAAATATTGGAACTCCTGCTTGAGCCTGAGATTGGACTAGAAATCCTCCAAGGTCCTTTCCAACTTCATTATTCTATGTTCTACTTAGTGAAAACCATACCTCCATTTTTTTGTTCTCCAGCAACATGCTGTTGGAAAACATGAAAGACCAAGTTAGAGATGGAATGTCATGAAGGGAAAAAAAACAACCTATTTATGTTATCACTAAGAGTCAAGGACGACTTGATGGCACCCAATCAATCAATCCTGTGAATTAGCTGGGGATCTTATAAAATGAATACATTCAACAAATACATGGCACTGGAAGAATGGTCCTTATCCAGTAGACTGCATCTACATTAAATGCTTTTATCCCACAGACCCTTTTCTTTGTGACATTTTGTCCAGTAGGCTTAAGATAGAATACCAGGCTACATACTGAATTTCCACACTAAAACATGTGCTGCAATGATGAATTGCCACATATCCCCAAGGAACCGAACAGCCATCATATGCCTATAATGTGTGTTTTATCCATCTTTGCAGATAAAAATGAACTAAAACAAAGCAAGAGAGGAAGAAAGGAAGGAGAATCCTTCAGATGGTAATGGTTTCCTGTCAGTAGCTACCCAGGATAAATTTGAACTCTTGACCCAGAGGCGAGAATCTCCTTACTCCATTAGCCGTCTCCTGGATCATGTTATCAAATGGCATGTGCGGGAGATATGGGTGGGCTCTCACTCTGGAAGAAGATTAAAATTTTAAAAAAATGAAGTGTTTGTCCAGTCCAATGAGGTCTCTTATCATGCAGGTCCCTTTTAGGTCAATAATAACCCAATTGTACTTGGAGCTCTTATCAATTGCTCTAATGTTGGCCCTGCTTTGCATTCTTGAAAATGTCTAGGTGGATATGATTACAGAAGGCGAAACCTAACTGATGTTTCTCTTGAAGAAAGAATGCAATTCCCCACAATCTCATTTTGTTCTAAGGGTAATCGCTTTCTAATGATGCTTGCCTGTGATCACCATGAGTGGGAAATGTCCTAATTGGATGCTGAGAAGTTAAGTAAATAATTGAAACCTTTTTATTCAACATACCTCTAGCTCAAGGGTCTTCAAACTTGGCAAGTTTAAGACTTGTGGACTTCAACTCCCAGAATTCCTGAGCTAACATGACTGAAGAAGGAATTTGGGAGTTGAAGTTCACAAGTCTTAAAGCTGTCAAGTTTGAAGACCCCTGCTCTGGCTTCTGTAATGAAACATTCACTAGTGTAAGAACTAAAAGTATTAGAGATGTTTGACATACTTTTTTGCACTTGAAAATGTAGGTGTTTGAAGGGAGATCATCATCCTCATTATCATGAGCATCATCATCATCAAAGTTGTAAGGGACTTTCGAGATCCTCTAGTCCACCACCCCCTTCTCAAGCAGGAACCCATATACCACTTCAGATAGATGGTTGTCCAATCTCTTAATAAAAACCTCCAGTGATGGAGCACCCACAACTTTTGAAGGCAAAGCCCTTCCACTGGTTAATTGTTCTCACTGTTAGGAAATTCCTCCTTAATTCCAGTGGTTAGTTTCCATCCATTGCTTCTTGACTTGCTTTCTGGTCCTTTGGAAAATAAGTTGACTCCCTCTTCTTTGTGGTGGCCCCACAAATATTGAAACACTGATACATGTCACCCCCAGTGGTGGAATTCAAAATATTTTACTGCCGGTTCTGTGGGCGCACATAAAGTGTTCTAAAACAGGCAATTTTAAGCATGAAAACTTACCTTACCATCAGCGCTGGTGAGTAAAACAGCTGAGGCGCGGCAATCCATGCTGCCACGCCTATCAGCTGAGCTACAAACAAAGGAAATATAGGACAGGAAAGGGCGGGGATGGATGAGCAGGGCCAACTGCTGACTGGCGCTACCGGATCGCTAGAACTGATCCGAACCGGCAGCATACCACCACTGGTCATCCCTAGTCCTTGTTTTCATTAAACTAGACATACCCAATTCATATGTTTTAGTCTCTAGCCACCTAATCATCTTAATTGCTCTTCTCTGCACTCTTTCCAGAGTCTCAATATGTCTCATTAACTACCCAGATATGGGTGGTTTTTCATTCTGCGTCTGAACTTTTCTTTAAAGGTGCTCCTGTAATTTCTTACAAAATTTCTTCTGGACCCCAGATGTTGTCCATTGTCATCAGAACAAATATATTTTGAGGGAAATTGGTCCGCGGCTGCCTTCCCTTCAGGTTCTCCCCACCCCCCCAGATATTAACCTGTCTTTGAGTTGATGACAAAGTTAAAAATTATTCATTAAACTGACCTGCGGTATATTCAGTAACTGGAAAATTGCCTTTGCGGGTTCTATTTGGTTTGTAGATGTGATCATGAGTAAATTTTTAACTTAATTAATTGGCCGTTTCTGTTGACAAGAAATTTATGTGGTAATAATTTGCTCGGAATAGATGCCGACTGTAGGAAATGAGATATCCATCATAAGCCGGTGTTCCACCAGCTGCACAGTGGCTATTATGAAAGTATTTCAGTCTGCAATGACCCCAGTGTTTGTGCAGTCAGGATTATATATACCCACGATCCATTGCCTGCCTGAAAAGCGCTGTGGAGGTCTATGATAACAAAGACTTTGTGATTTATGGCTTGCTGTGAAAGCAAAGCTTGATGAGATTAAGCAATTTCATAGCACAAGTGTTTCTTAAGACCTGATTTGTAGTTGCAAGCGGATGGTAAATCACATTTATATATCCAAAAGCAGGCTCAGCAGAGAAGTGCAATTACAGTTTAAGACAGCTACTTTTTATTTAATTTTTATCCTGGTTTTGTCTCTTTTATAACCTCTTTGTCTGCAAACCGTTCACCTTCACGAGTCCTTCCCTGCGGGTTGGAAGGCCGAAAGGCAGAAATCATGAAGCCTCTTTGGCCTTATGTGCTCACATACTGAAAGCACTTGGCTGATTCTGAGCAGGTTTGACTGGATCCAGTTCTCTTTGAACTGGCTTCGGGTGCATTTCCCAGCTCAAGTTGGTGTCAAATTCCAGCAGCAGCCAAATCAAGTAGATTGTCAAAATCTAATTGGACATCATGATTGATGACTCTTGGCTATGGCTGTGTTTCATTGGAGAATATGAATTATGATATACCCAGAGGGGTGGGGGTGGGGGAAACCAGGGTCAAGATTGACAGTGAATTATGTGTCTCAGAGTCGGCTATGCCCAGGTCATACCAACATGTTGACTTCCAATAAATCCTTTGAAGTTTTGGGAGTTTGGTTCGAGACTCATGATTTAATTGGGGTAACTGCTGAAATCCTGACATAGATATCCTTCCATACTGAAGAAAATAATGGTTTTGGGTGCAAGGATTAAGAAACCCATTAAGGGCATTACTAGCTGAAAATAAATCTCCATCTTATTCTATCTCTTAGCACATTAAAATTATGAAGATTATGTTGAACCTGATGACAATGTATCAAGCCACATTCATGTAGAATTGGAAAATAGATTTCGTTGGGTTCGGCTTTGTTTATCTTCTGGCACAATTGACTCAATCCTTTTTTTCTTCATCTGAGCAGAAGTGATGCTTTTTTGATTATCAAATTTTGTATTGAATCCATTGGCCCAGCATATTGGCAATATGCATTAAGAAAAGTCTGGGGCAAGATTGAAGATGATTGAGCATTGGCTGGAATTCACTTTCTATTTTCTTTGATAAGTTGCATCTGTAAAAGAGTTTGTGTGTGTGTGTGTGTGTGTGTGTGTGTGAGTGGTACCTTTGAGTCAATGTTGACTCTTGGAGGCTGCCTGGACATGGTTTAGGACAACTTGCCATGGCCAACTCAGTGTGGGACAAGAGTTATACGAATGTTGAAGAAATAGTGGAATAGAATCATTAAAGAAAGGATGCCAAAAGAGGGACAAAATGAAATGTGAATGACAAAAATAAAAATATTTTTTAAAAAATATTCTAAATAATTAAATTGAATTATTGAATTGTCCTGCGGAATTGACCACAGCAAGTTGGCCAAGGCAAGTTGACCCATTCCTTCCCAGCTCAAAAGTAATTCTGTGTTTTCAAGACTAATGTCCATGGTGGTCAAATCCTCCAAGAACTGATCCAACTCTTTTTTTCCAAACCATTCAAAATTGGCTGCAGAGGGGACCCATAAAGGGTGAAAAATTCAAGATGAGCTTCATGCATCACAATTTTCATCATTTTGGGGGGGGAGGGCCCTCTGCATGCCGCTAGTCATGATGACTAAGTGCTTCCTACTCTCTGTCCTAAATTTCCTTCCAGTTATTTTTATTGCATGACTCTGGTCCTAGTGTTTTCAAATGGGGTGGGGGATTTATTCCTGTCTACTTTCTCCAGGCTACCCCCTTGATCATTTTCTTTCTCAGTCACCATTTTTTAAAGTTGTTTTTCCCCCCTCTCTGTCAAGGACTGTGCATCTTTCCTACAAGAAGAAGCATCTTTCTTACAAGAAAATGCTAAAACATCTGGGGGATTTTTAACTTTCAAAAATGATCGAGGGGGTAGCTCAGAAAAAGTAGGCAGGAAGAAATTTGAAAACACTGGGATCAGAGTCATGTAAAACTAACTGGAATAAATTTAGGACAGAGAGTAGAAAGTGTTTCCTCAACATGAGAAGATGCAGCTGCATAGAGACCAAAAAATGATGAAAATCGTCATGCATGAAGCTCATCTTGAATTTTTTTGACTCCTTCTGGACCTCCTTTGCAGACAGCTCCCCCCCAAACATCTGAGGTGTGACAGCAACAGGCAACTTTGAATGGTTTGAAAAAAGAGTTGGATCAGTTCTTGAAGGATCTGACCACTAAGGACATTAGTCTTGAAGACACTGAATCACCTCTGAGCTGGGATGGAATGGGGCAACTCACTGCAGCCAACTCACCGGGCCCACTCACCTGGGCCCACTCACCATGGCCAACTCACCATGGGAGAACTCTTCACAGGACAATTTAACAATTTAATTTGATTATTTAAAATAAGCTTAAAAAATTAATTTTTGCCATTCATCTTTCAATCTGTCCCTCCTTTTGCATCCTTTCTTTAATGATTCTAGTCCACCCATTTCTTTGATATTAGTGCAACTCTTGTCCTGCAGTGAGTTGTCCTGTGGCAAGATGGCTGTGGTGAGTTGGCCAAGGTGAGTTGGCTATGGAGAGTTGGCCATGGTGACTTGATCATGGTGAGTAGGAGCAGTATCCCTCCAATGCTAGTTGCAGGAAAACAACAGAGAGGTTATTATGTTGAAATGATTTACCTCCATTTCTCTCTTGTTTGGCTACTTGTGAGAGGTAAAATGGTGGACTAAGATAAATTAGACTTTGATCTGATCCAGTGGGACTGTATTTAAGTTCTTCTGCCACTCTCTATAGACTTCCTGATTCTATCAATGGCTTCTCAAAGGCCGTGTGAAAATGGCAATATGATGGTGGGTGGTGGGTGACCAGAAAATATCCAAAATGATTATTAAGATGTCAAGTGAGTGATTTATGTTACAGCTTTCCCAATATTATTCTTTTCCATCAACTTCCTCGCCAATTAAGAAGAAAAAGAAAACCTCAGTGGCTCTATATGGATTTAAAATATTTTTTCTTTGTTTATGTTTCTACCTTTTGTGCAATAAAACAGGAATCCCTTCAACCACATTTTTCCTTACCCCATTTTCCCCCATGAGGTTTTGCAGCAACGCTTTATTTCAACCCTGGCGCTAAGATACGGTTGTTAAATTTTTACACCCATTTTCAAAAATGCATGTTAATTTTGATGAGCTTTTCAAGCCAAGCATGAGGTGTTTGTGTGTGTGACATATCCCACCCCTCCGCACTCCAAATAAAGTTTTCTTGCAATTGGTAATGCCTCTTGTGTGAAATTTGAGCATAACACCATTCTGTATTAGTGCTATCAAATTCTTACTCCTCCAGATTTTTCTTTCACTCGGTACAGCTTTCTAAATAACGTGGAATATGAGCAGGGCTGTTTGACAAATTCTCACCCTACTGGGGTAACCGTTTCAAGGGGAAGACGGAACTGTTAATCTGGTTTTCAACAGTGGGATTTGCCACTGACAATTGAGCAACATTGTCAAGTAATGGCAGTGCCATTTGTGTTGACAGTCTAAGCCGCCATTTTGATCTGCCATTATTCTCTTGAGTAAAGACTAATCTCAAGTAGTTTTTTTTTCCTTTAAGAAAAAAAATACTCTTGAGAAACTTCAGCACAGCTCTAAAGTGATTCTACAACAAAGCATCTATGGACCGAGCATGATATGTCTTTATTTCTAAAAATGACTAGCTACCTTACACAGGTGCGAAATCTTCACTCCAAACTCCAAAGCTTTTCAAATCAGAATCAAAGTAAAGTGGAGACTCTTGAAGTAGTACAGGAAGCAAATCTTTACCCTTATTTTGTCCATGTTGCACGCATTATTTATAAACAGTCCTTCAACACGTATTGTTCTCTTTTATTTATTGGGGGTGGGATATATGTTTCATTTGGTTCCAGATGAATAAATGATCAGAGTTGAGTGAATTAGGAGGGAGAAAATAGGTATGAGAAAGCAAGAATTTTAAGAAGACAACTCATATTCCTTCCAATGTACTAACATTTTCTAGAAGAAAACCTGCCAAAAAAATAACAAATTCCCAAATTTAGGGACACTTTGTGTGTGTGTTTGTTTGTGTCTGAGTAGATTAGATAGATAGATAGATAGATAGATAGATAGATAGATAGATAGATAGATAGACAGACAGATGGTTGATAGATGATAGATAGATGATAGGTAGGTAGATAGATGATAGATAGACAGACAGACAGACAGACAGACAGACAGATAAATCTCCTCCTCCTTTTCCTTTTCCCCTCTTTTCCTTCTTTTAAATATACCACTCTATGTTTTAGTTTGTATTTCTTTCATATACTTGGTTGGACCATAATGGTCTTTATCCCAACAAATCCTGGCAAGGCTTCACAAAGTGTTAGACTGAATATAAATTAGCAAAGCTTTGCATTTTTGTAGTGGTTTATACATTTTAATATTACTCATGTCCATTTATGGTTATTTGGCTTATTTATAGCATTTACATTATTCATTGTGAAATTAATTGTAATTCTGTAGGATTTTTTTGCATTTTAATACCTGTGCTCTATAATTTTACTTTAGCCATTTTATGTTTGCCTTATTTTATTCTATCAATATGAATTTTATTGGTATTCATATTTTAACACAATTGGTAAGTTATTAGTTTTATGCTGGTCTATGATGGAAATAAAATTGCTCAATTGATATATAATTGAGAAATTAAGGAAGCTACATTTAATTTATTTTTAACTGCAGTGTTTTAGCTCACTTCAGGCTAATACTTGTCTCATAATTAAGGGTTGGTTTTCATGGTTGACCTGGAATTTTCTAAGATGTCTGTCTTTTGTCACATGACTCTCCTTGATCTTGTGATCTTATCATGGAGTAGCAATCTTTATTCCTCTGCATGTTTGATTTTCTTCTCAGCAATCATAATAACACTATACTTTTCTTGTTTTCCAAATACATTTTGTGGTATTCCCTTTTCAAATTAAACTGCAACATGTAATATTAGCAGCAGTGTAATGTGTTAATAACTCAATACAGATGTTGTTTTTCCTGAATTTCTTGTTATTAAGTTGAGACTCCATTTATAAGTCTCTGCTAAAACTGTAAACAAATCTCTTTTTGTATACAGAAGACCAGTACAATTTAATAACATTTATAGAGAATTTTCCCAGCTAGTAATAATTTCGTAATATGATTTGATCTGCGTGGGTAGGTGGGTAGGTGGGTGGGTGGGTGCTGTTTTGTTTTAATTCTTAAAAGTTATGGTATTTTTTTCTTCTTGGACAGATATACTGAGTAGGTGTGATATCTCAGCTTATGGAAGAAATTTTTCAGAAACCGTCATAGTTCAAATTGTCTTACACGGAATGAAGGCTTAGCATGACATCATGAAAGGATAAATTATTATGTATTTCTCTTAAGCATATTCTGCTCTGTAGGCAGAATAAGGAGTAGAAGGTGATGGTAGGAAGTTTCAGTGAACGTTACAGAATAAATAGACTTGGAAGGGACCTTGGAGGTCTTCTAGTCAACCCCCTGTGAAAGCAGAAGACTCTATACCATTGCAGACAAATGTCCAATCTCTTCTTAAAAACTTCCAGTGATGGAGCACCCACAACTTCTGAAGGCAAAGCTGTTCCACTGGTTAACTGTTCCCACTGTTAGGAAGTTTCTCCTGAATTCCAGGTTGCTTTTCTCCTTGATTAGTTTCCATCCATTGTTTCTTGTCCTGCTTTCAGGGGCTTTGGAAAACAGGTTGACCCCTCTTCTTTGTGGAGGCCCCTCAAATATTGGAATACTGCTATCATGTCACCCCCTAGTCCTTCTTTTCTCCAGACTAACCATACCCAATTCCTGGTTGCAACTGTTCTTCATGTGATTTAGTTTCTGGGCACTTAATCATCTTAATTGCTCTTCTCTGACTCTTTCTAGAATCTCAACATCTTTTTTGATAATGTGAACAAAACTGGATGCAGTATTCTAAATGTGGTCTTAGTAAGGCTTTATAAAGTGGTACTAGTACTTCACATGCTCTTGATTTTATCCCTTTGTTAATGCAACCTAGGATTGCACTGGCTTTTTTTGGCAGCTGCCACACATTACCTAGCTGAGTCAAAGGTTTAAGAGAACTCGGAAATGTCCTTCCCTCCTTGCGAGGTGGGTAAAATGAGGGCCCAGATTGTTGGGGTTCAAGAGGCTGACTCTGTAAAATTGCTTAGAGAGGGCTGCAAAGCACTATAAAGCGGTTTATAAGTGCTATTAAAGGCTGAAGAAAGAAAAGTGTATGGTATAGACCACTTTATCTTTAATTAGATAATTATTTAATCTAATATTGTGAATCCATATTGAGAGGCTGTGCTTAGATGATGGAAAATATTAATACAGGAGAGTGGAGAAAGATTGTGAAAAGCATATTAAGGTTTAACTGTGAGATTAACAGCGTGACTATTCACCAAGTATTTTTATTGTAACACAAACATCTTGACATTCCTAAGCAAATTAATACCTATAGTGGGATGAAAATGTGTTGTTATCACCCTTCAGATCAGAGGGGACAGAACTGTGTTGTTTCATAAGTTGCAATTCTATCAGTCTCCATTTGAAGATCCTCTGTTGAAGAATAATTTCTTTAAGATCTATTTATAAGCTGTCCTTGGAAATTGGGCAAATCTCCCACTGTGTTCTGACTATAAACTCCTTCTGATTTTAGGTTTGACTCAAGATTGTTACTTTGCATAAATATTGGTTCTTTTGGCCTGCCAAGATTAGCTATGCCAAATCTGTAGCAGGCAAAAAAATAATAATGTTCATACTTTGGGTCCCAGGGAAACATTTGCTTTCTTGAAAACAAGACAATAATTCTCCAAGAGGAAAGGAGGCAATCATGAAGAAATTGGAAAATCAACTTTATGAGGTCACTTAGTGAGAAATAGGTCTGTGTCACTTTCCGCTAAACACCCTTTTTAAAACCATGTTTTAAATTTTAAAAAAGTTACATTCCTTGAAAATTCAGAAACTGCAAAACAAGAAAAACCAAAAGAAAACGCCCATTGCTAACTTCTATTTAGACTTTTTATTCTGGAGGTACTTGCACATCTCAATTGTATTAATATAATGGAATGGATTGATTTAAATGTGGCCAAGAATCCTTTTCATTTTGCAGAACCGATGTAACTACTCCAAAGTTAAAAACTCACTTATTTAAGATATGTCTGCTGCTGTTTTATTTATTTATTTTCTTTTTATGACCCTTTAATCCCTTTGTTGCGGGGTGGAGCTGGGGCAATTAGATGGAACTGAACATTTACTGGCCAGATGCCCTTCCTGATGCCTATGTGGACGTTCACAGCAAAAATGATCTCTTTACGCCCTGATAGAGGAACATCTGCCACTGCCTAGATTTGAACTCTCAACCTTCCGAATGGGAGTCTTCACCTCTAGGCCACTGCCCTGCTCCTGCCTCTGTTTCATATGAAGTGATAGATTGCATGGCAATTTGAAAAGCGACAATTACGCGGATTCTTCTATTTGCACTTCGGTTTTGAATTCTCCAAAGTAGAGAAGTGAATTCTAGAAAAGATTACATTCTGACTTGAAAAAAGAAAGTCTTTTGCAGCCACTGTAACCCAGGCCCAAACCGCCAACTTGCAGCTTCATCTGCATTTTTAATATTCAACTTCACGTGCTACCTTTCTGCTGGAGGCTTCCTAGCATGAACCATTAGCTGCCTGTTGGATGTAACCTTCCCATGTCTTACACACAGCTGCACACGAGCGTCTGTACAACACAGCCTTCGTCTCATGCATTGCAACTAAAACGGCTGTTAACTTGTGATCAATGATCATATGATCCATTTAGCGTGTACAAGTTCACTCAAGTTGAACTGGTAAATCATTATTCCACCCCCCAAAATGCCCTCCACACTCTTCCTGCTGAGTAGAACATCAGGCTAACATAATTCCACCCCCGGTCTCTTAGCAGCTCACAATGTACTATTATAGTAGTTCTAGAATGGTTCAGTGGTAGGCTTTCAGATAAATAGACTAACAGACTAGGCAGATCATGACAGAAAGCAAGGAATTCTCAAGACATTTGCTATTGACACTAAGATAAATGCTTTATAATTCCAAGCAACTGGAATTTGTTGGATGGATAATAATACTTCACTCTAAATTGCTGGAAGCACAGAATCACTTCTTCAAAAATATAATCATTAGAGTTGGGGTAGTTATTTATTTTATTATATTATATTTTATTTGTCAGATTTGGGGACTGTCACTCTAGGAGATTATTAAACTAACTTGGAGAAATATCTCAAGCGCTTTAAGGACTATTTGCATAAAATTTGCAGCCTAATTCTGTGTTACAGAATACACACACAAGCATACTATTTACTGCTGGAAATCTCTTTCTTTCCAGTCTTCTGTTCTTATTCTTTTAGTCAGCCTCCATGGACAAATGAACAAACAATCCATAAACAATTTCAATTCTTCGTGTACTATCAAACTTAATGTATGTATGTATGTATGTATGTATGTATGTATGTATCTATCTATCTATCTATCTATCTATCTATCTATCTATCTATCTTCTTTGGGTGAGGGTTTTTTTCCCTCTGCCTTGAAAGAGGTGGTGGTGAGACCCTTACTCAAGAAGCCGAGCCTGGACCCAGCTGTATTGAATAACTATCGTCCTGTCTCCAACCTTTGCTTTGTGGTGAAGGTTGTTGAGAGCGTGGTGGCATGTCAGCTTCCAAGGTTCCTGGAGGAAGCTGATTACCTAGATCCGTACCAATCGGGTTTCAGGCCCGGGTACAGCACAGAGATGGCATTGGTTGCGCTGATGGATGATCTCTGGAGGGCTCGGGACAGGGGTTGCTCCTCTGTCTTGGTCCTATTAGATCTCTCAGCAGCTTTCGATATTATCGACCATAGTATCTTACTGCGTTGGCTCGGGGGGTTGGGAGTGGGAGGCACCGTTTTGCAGTGGTTCTCCTCCTATCTCTCAGGTTGTTCACAGTTTGTGTTGGCAGGAGGGCAGAGATCAATGCTGAGGCCACTCACTTGTTGGGTGCCTCAGGGGTCGGTCCTCTCGCCTCTCCTGTTCAACATTTATATGAAGCCGCTGAGTGAGATCATCCGTGGTTTCGGGGTGCGGTATCATCAGTATGCTGATGATACCCAATTATACATCTCCACCCCGAACCACCCCAACAATGCCCTTGATGTGATGTCCCAGTGCCTGGAGGCTGTTCGGATCTGGATGGGGATGAACAGGCTCAGACTCAACCCTTCCAAGACTGAGTGGCTGTGGTTTCTGGCGCCCCGGTTTGGTCAAGTTATTCCATCATTGACAATTGGGGGGTGAGACCTTGACCCCCTTGGAGAAGGCCTGCAACTTAGGTCTCCTCCTGGACGCACGGCTGTCTTTAGAGGACCATCTCTCGGCCATCACCAGAGGGGCTTTTTATCAGGTGCTCCTGATTTACCAGTTGCACCCCTTTCTGGACCAGGACACCCTACACACAGTCACTCATGCCCTTGTCACCTCCCGGTTGGACTACTGTAATGCTCTCTACATGGGGCTCCCCTTGAAGAGCACCCAGAGGCTCCAACTGGTGCAGAATGTGGCCACGCAGGTTATTTAGGGGAGGCCTCGGCATGGCCATGTAACATCTCTCCTGCGCGGCTTGCACTGGCTACCAGTGGTCTTCTGGGTGCGATTCAAGGTTATGGTTATGATCTTCAAAGCACTCCATGGCTTAGGCCCAGGGTATTTGCGAGACCACCTACTGCCGATGACAGCCTCCCACCGACCAATGCGGGCCCACAGAGTTGGCCTCCTCAGGGTGCTGTCGGTCAAACAATGTCGGCTGGAGACTGCCAGGGGGAGGGCCTTCTCTGTGGCGGACCCTGCCCTCTGGAATGAGCTACCATTAGAGATCCGGATTGTCCCCAATCTGAGAGCCTTTCGCCGCGCCCTTAAAACATGGCTATTTGAGCAAGCCAATCTATCCCCATGAGAAATATTTTTAATTTTTTGATTGGAATTATCATTTTTAAACTATCGTTTTTAAATTTTCAAAATTTAATGTTGGTGGGGCTTAATTCGAGTTTAATCTTTATTTTAATTTTTGTATTGTATGTTTATTGCCCTGTAAACCGCCCTGAGTCCCTCTTGGGAGAAGGGTGGTATATAAAACTAAATAAATAAATAATATCTATCTATCTATCTATCTATCTATCTATCTATCTATCTATCTATCTATACACACATATACACATATACATACACATACATATATTACTACAATGATTGATCCAGAGTTATAGAAATGATCCAGTCCAAAATGTAAAGAGTGATCATACCAGACCAAATGAAACCACTTTTATTTTCCAAATCTTGAGTTGCTTCTTCATCAGCAAGGCTCTTGTAAGAGTTATTTTCCAAGATATCTCGTATGTAAAAAACAATTTTTGTCTCCTTGTATCAGCCACATTTTAACACAGGAAACCAACGTTGTTCAAAGTAATCCATCATTGGTTTGGTTCCAGAGGTCACATAAATAACCAGTATCAATTTCATGAATTTCCAGTTTTTTTTTAAAGTTTCTAGCTTAGAAGGCACCTTGAATTCTTCTCAAAGTTTCAATCATTATAGAAGATAACAGAGGCTGCAATAGAAGAGGATATTTGAAGCTCAAGGTTGAACTGTGGGGTCCTTGGTGCTCTCTGAGCTTGGTGGTTTACTTGCACACATTTCAATACCCAACTAGGTAACATCATCAGTGCTAGAAGGGAGTTGGGTTTGCATCTTCTAGGAGTGATGATGTTACCTAGATGGGTATTGACATGTCTGCAAGAAAACAATCAAAAATCAAAGTCTCCATATAACAGAGATCAGTTGGTTGGGTAAGAAATCTTTGAGATGAATAGAGATTTCCATCACAGGTGTGGTGTCAGAGCCAATGGTCAAGAGGCCAAGACAAGCATTGCAAAAAGCTGGGTCAATCATTTCATATATTCTATACTACATACTAGCAGTAGCACTTAGACTTATATACTGCTTTACGGTGCTTTACAGCCCTCTCTTAAGTGGTTTACAGAGTCAGCACATTGCCCCCAACTATCTGGGTCCTCATTTTATCCACCTTGGAAGGATGGAAGGCTGAGTCAACCTTGAGCCTGGGGCGATTCGAACTACCAAATTGCAGGCAACTAGCAATCAGCAGAAGTAGCCTGCAGTACTGCACTCTGACCACTGCACCACCGCAGCTCATCAAGTCACAACATATACAGAGTAACAGAGTTAGAAGGGATCTTGGAGGTCTTCTGGTAATTTCATACTTGAGTATATACTTTTGATATTGTCTACCCTTGACTTACACTCATTTCTCTGGAAACTGGACCCATGAGGATGCTAATTATTCTGAGCGCTGCTGTGACGGCTCAGTGGTTAGAATGCAGTATTGCAGGCTAACTCTGCCGACTGCCAGCAGTTTGATCCTGACTGGCTCAAGGTTGACTCAGCCTCCCATCCTTCCAAGGTCAGTAAAATGAGGACCCTGATAGTTAGGAGCCATAGGCCGACTCTGTAAACTGCTTACAGAGGGATGCAAAACACTGCGAAGTGGCATATACTGTAAGTCTAAGTGCTATTGCTAATTCAGAGCATTGATTTTAAACCATAAAGACCCATGATGCTTATGATGTGACCATCTCTTCTTCCACATTGACTCTGGGCTGCCTGGGTAGGGATTCGCTGAATTTTCCCAGTTCAGGAGGTAAATGATCTGGAATCAGAATAAATGCTTCTCTGTTGCAGTCTTGACCTCTGCATTACTCCCAACTAAAGCCCAGTTGAGTCACCTTTTGGATAACAATAAAAACAAGACATTTTAATGGGCTGTTGGCACCAGCTAAATGTTTATAATATTAATTAGAGTTTTATGCTTGTTTCTTTGCAGGGTGTAGAGGTCAGTCCAGTCAGAAGTAACTCTTAGAGGAGTTATTCTAATGCTTGGGTTTTTATTATTTTTATATTATTATTATTATTATTATTATTATTATTATTATTATTATATTTGTGAATCGTCTGGGGCAGTTAAACATTTTCAACTGGAAAATAGCAAAATGAGGAAGGATTAAGCAATAATTAAAAGCCATTTTGTTGACTCTGTTGCTTTGCTGCAGTTAGCCTGAGAAAAAGCGATCCTTTAGATTCAGGTTTTAATGGCACAAATGCCATTCGAACAAATACAATCCTGATTAACTTTTTTTGTTTTAAAAAGTCCCAAGATGAGGGCATTTGTATACAGGAAGACACATTTTGTGTGCTTGCATTTAAACTGTCTGTCTCCGTGGAATGTTTCGGGGAAGGACTATCTTGAAAAGATACAAAAGTTTATTACATTTTTAGACCAGATTATCCTTGTCAACCAGATTAAAGCATTCTTGCCGCTTTCTGCAGCTGTATTAACAATGGAAGTTGAGGACATAATGTAGTGTTTTACAGAGAGCAGCTTATCAATTTTGACATTAAGTGTGTGAGGAATCACAAGAAAATGTGAAGCAACCAAGAGGAATAATGAGGGTTCAACAGAATGATTTGGAGTAACATGACAACAGAGGCCAATGAACCCCACAGAATTGGAGCCAGGTTTGCTCAACTTATATCTTTCATAAAAAAACAACCTCATTGCCATTTTATTTAAGCTAGAAGGAAAAAGGAAGAATCAGATTTGTCTTGTTATAGGGGCAATTGGAAACAGAAAAGACCAAAACTTGATTTATTGATTCTTTGCAAATGACCTGTTCTGTTATTGCCAACTGACATAACAATCCTTACGCTTACATTTTTTTAAATGCCCAGACACACACAGACACAAGCATCTGCATGCATTCTTTGGCCTTTTGTGAAAGTTTGCAAAAATTAAAAAAATAAAAATTCACTGTACTCAAACAAGATCAATGGCTATGTTAGTGGTGGAAAGAACCTTCTCTTTAATTAGAACATAAGAGCTCAATGGAACAATGAAAAAATGGTTACTGCTGATTTCCATCTCTGTTTAGTAAATATGACTGTGCTTGAGATAATGTTAAATGTTATTTATTTCTGGAATTTCTCAGACTCTGTAATGGTTTGCCGGGCTGACACTGTCCAGACATTGGGAAGAAAGCTGCTTTTAAAGCAAAACTTTCTTGATAGAAAACAAACAAAGACAGACAGGAATTTTTTCCCCTCTGCATTTTACATATTTAGTTAGAAGAGCAATTTTTTCCTTCACTTCATAAACTGAAGCCTGTGCTATCCAGTACAGAGATGGCCTTTCTTAAATAAAACAGAGCTTTCAAATAAATCTGTACATTAAATCTAGCAATAGCAATAGTACTTAGAATTATATGTTGCAACACAGTGCTTTACAACCCTCTCTAAGCGGTTTACAGAGTCAGCCTCTTGCCCCAACAACCTGGGTCCTCATTTTACCAACCTCAGAAGGATGGAAGGCTTAGTCAACCTTGAGCCAGTGAGAATCGAGCTGCTGGCAGTCAGCAGAGTTAGCCTGCAATACTGCTTTCTAATCAACTGCAGCACCACAGCTCCTGATCATGAAGTGTATTAAGTATTCAAGATACTTTATATCAATACTGGGCATTTTGAAATATGATTTTAAACTTTTGAAAATAATTCAATATCTGTAGAATAAAATCCTTATTCTCTTGATGATACAGATGACAGTTTTCAAAGAAGAGGTGAGATTGAAATTTGAGAAATACCAATAGCACTTAGACTTATATACCACTTCACAGTGCTTTTGCAGCCCTCTCTAAGCAGTTTACAGAGTCAGCCTCTTGCCCCCAACAATCTGCGTCCTCATTTTACCTACCTTGGAAGGATCAGTCAACCTTGAGCCTGGTAAGATTTGAACTGCCAAATTTCAGGCAGCTGGCAGTCAACAGAAGTAGCCTGCAGTACTGCATTCTCACCACTGTGGCACTGCGGCTAAAATCCTGTTTTCTAGCTCAGTCTCTGGCTATCTTAAAATTAGTTCTCATTTTCTAAATTAGTTCTCTCTATGTGTATACATGTGTGGGTGTAGATAGATAGATGATAGATGATAGATAGATAGATAGATAGATAGATAGATAGATAGATAGATAGATAGATACAAACAGACAGAGACAGACAAACAGACAGACAGAGACAGTATCCAAAGTAGGATCATTTGTACCTTGAGAAAGAATTATGTGTTGATTTTTTTTGATGATCCATTTGAAGACACATAAGATGCTTAAAATCCAGCTTGCCATATGCATAGAGTCATTTCTTGACCATGAAGTCTATACAGGGCTTTGAAAGAGAGGGGCCTGTTTTAATGATGCATACAGAATTGCTGCATCCAGTTTTGGTCACCACACTATAAAAAGATGTTGAGACTCTAGAAAAAGTACAGAGAAGAGCAACCAAGATGATTAGGGGACTGGAGGCTAAAACATACAATGAACAGTTGCAGGAACCGGGCATGGCTAGTTTATTCATTTATATCTCGCAAACTTTTCACATCCAACGTCCAAACAATATGCAGTAAAAACGATGAAGTACTATGAAACATGGGTATCAAAATTAGCAGTAAAACCCAGAGATAAAGGCAGCATGCCTGCAGATAAACATAGGATGTAGAATTAAATACAATCTTAGAATAAACAAATAAGATCTCAAGAACAATTAACAGATCTGAAAAACACAATGCTTAATGGGAAAAAGCCCCACAATTAGAATTAGAATTCTTTATTGGCCAGGTGTAATTGGACACACAAGGAATTTGTCTTGGTGCAAATGTTCTCAGTATACATAAAAGAAAAGATACATTCATCAAGAGTCAAGAATCATAAGGTACAACACTTAATGATATTTAGGTACCATCAGAAAAAAGGAAAGAAGACCTCCATTCTAGCAGCTGGACATCTGACCAGTTCCAAAACTTGAGCTACTTAAAAAGGTTCCTGAGATACATTGGACATGTTAGTTAGGCCCAGGTAAGAACTCCTGATGAACTCCAACTTTGTGTTATAGGAAAAGGGGTCAATTTTACTCAGAGGATAAACACCAGGTTGCTTTTTAATTTCCCCTATATTGTTTGTTTATTTGGTGGTTGTTTTAATCTGAAATGCCAAACAATAAATATATTGATCTGGGGAAAAAAGTTTGAGAGATTAATACCCTCATGATCATTCTGCAAAGAAATATTTCAGCCATCAAATGATATTAATGTGCAGTATATAAATTTCAGCCCTGAATAGCAATACATCTTGTTATATTCCTTTAAACTGCCTTGGATCAATGACAAAAGATATATACGGTAAATATTCTTAAATAACTGGATAAATAAGCAAAATTTCATCAACCACAGCGACAGAAATTGGGCTGCTGGGAAAAGGAGCAACCAGTTTTATATTGATAGTGTTGTACCTTATGATTTTTGACAAATGTATCTTTTCTTTGTATGTACACTGAGAGCATATACACCAAAGACAAATTCCTTGTGTGTCCAATCACACTTGGCCAATAAAAAATTCATTCATTCATTCATTCATGATGGTTGGGTGAATTCACTAGCATTGGTTTCTTGATCTCAGGTTGGGTTTGTTAAATTTTGATCCTGGTATTTGTAGTTCTTGCAAAGAAAAGTGAATAAAAATGCTATGGTATAAAAGGTTATCAGAGGGGATCTAGTGGATGATATGTTATTTCGGTTTATACGTTGCTGAAAACACAAGAAGCTTTCGGGTCACCTGGACAGCAGAAATTTATTCACACTTCCCAGTTCTGTAGGGTTTTGTAAAAAAAAAACAGTTTATAAAGAAAATGATTTGAAGGACTTATGTTAGTTTGAATGCTTGGTAGCTGGAAAAGTATAAACTGAATACTTTTGGTCTATTAAAGGAGATTTGCAAAAATAAATAGAGTTATCCATTAGGAAAAAGGCAGTTTTTACACACACACAAACACAACATTTCAGCCCCCCCCAAAAAACCTACCTTCTTCATTATCAGCACCCATATCCGTGTGAAATTATTTAAACTGTTAAAACTATTAAAACTAAAATCTTATGGTATCTCTGAACACCTGCATAACTGGATAGAAGCATTCCTGTCAAACAGACAACAAATGGTCAAAATTGGAAACGTCCTATCAAATTCTGTACCTGTCAACAGTGGTGTCCCTCAAGGCAGTGTTCTAGGACCAACTCTCTTCATACTCTACATAAATGACCTCTGTGATCATATTAGGAGCAATTGCGTTCTCTTCGCTGATGTTGTAAAGCTATTCAACATCACAGATAATTCTGCTACCCTTCAAAAAGACCTTGACTATGTATCAGAATGATCAAACAAATGGCAACTTCAAATCTCAACAAATAAATGCTCTGTCTTACATATTGGCAAAAAAAATCAGAAAATAAAATACAAGCTGAATAGTCAAGACCTTGTTGATGATCCAAACTCTGTCAAGGACCTTGGAGTACTCATCTCAAATGCTCTAAGTGCTAGAGCCCATTGTAACCTCATAGCCAAAAAGGCATTAAGAGTTGTTAACCTAATCCTACGTAGCTTTTTCTCTGGTAATATCACACTACTAACTAGAGCATACAAAACATTTGCTAGACCAATACTTGAATACAGCTCATCAGTCTGGAACCCACATTACATATCTGATATTAACACAGTAGAGAAAGCCCAGAAATATTTCACAAGAAGAGTTCTCCACTCCTCTACTCATTGCAGAATACCTTATGCCACCAGACTTGAGGTTCTAGACCTAGAAAACCTAGAACTATGCCGTCTTCGGTCCAATCTAAGTACAGTATATAAAATCATAAATTGCAATGTCCTACCTGTCAATGAATACTTCAGCTTCAACCATAACAATACAAGAGCACACAATAGATACAAACTTATGGTTAACCGCACCAAACTTGATTGCAGGGAATACAACTTCAGCAACAGAGTGGTCAATGTCTGGAATACTCTACCTGACTCTGTGGTTTCTTCCCCAAACCCCAAAAACTTTAACCTTAGACTGTCTACTATTGACCCCACCCCTTTCCTAAGAGGTCTGTAGGGGGCGTGCATAAGCGCACCAAAGTGCCTACTGTCCCTGTTCTATTGTTTCTTTTATTTTCTTATATGTATCCATGTAATTAATAACTATGTTTATATTTATACCTATTATCTTGTAAGCAATTGACTAATCAAATAAATAAATAAAATAAATGAAATCCTTTTTATCCCTCTTGGCTGCCTGGTTTCCATTCTCTGCTCTGAAAAGAAAGAAATTGCTCTTCCTTTTTACCCACTGGTAGGTTGGAGGAAGATGCTAAGCAACAGCATTCCTGGGCCTTAAGTAGCTGCAAAAGCCTCTTGCTGAACTCTTTGAAGTGACTTGTCAGGCCAGATTTAGTTTGTTTTAGCACATTGTCTACTTGTCCAGATGTATCAGGAGATAAAAAGGAGTCATGTTTACACTCTGGGTTTTTTTTTCTTCTTCTTCTTCCCCCTCCCTTAAGATGTAATTAAATCGCAGTTTTGATGACTCTCTGGGAGACTAGAGGTGAAATAGAAAGCAGGAATTAGCTGGAGAAAAGTAGAAGTAACTCACTTGTTCTTCTAACACCTGATACATTCAAGGAACAGATAGATAGATAGATAGATAGATAGATAGATAGATAGATAGATAGATAGATAGATAGGTAGGTGGAGAGAGAGAGAGAGAGAGAGAGAGAGAGAGAGACATTGAATGCATGTACACATACTAACAAGGGGATATGGTGGCTCAGTGACTCAGACGCTGAGCTTGTCAATCAGAAAGGTCAACAGTTTGGCAGTTTGAATCCCTAGCACCATGTAACGGAGTGAGTTCCTGTGACTTGTCCCAGCTTCTGCCAACCTGGCAGTTCGAAAGCATGTAAGAATGCAAGTAGAAAAATAGGGGCCCCTTTGGTGGGAAGGTAACAGCGTCCCATGTGTCTTCGGTGTTTAGTCATGCCGGCCACATGACCACGGAGATGTCTTTGGACAGTGCTGGTTCTTTGGCTTTGTAATGGAGATGAGCACCGCCCCCTAGAGCCGGAAATGATTAGCACATATGTGCAAAGGGAATCTTTACCTTTACCTTACACATACTAACACTCTTATAGCTGTGAATATTTCTGAATCAATGTAATTCTATTGTGGCCTTAGTCCAGTCCTTCTCAAATGCCTGAGAACTGAGACACATTTTCTTTTCCAACTGAAATGAAGGAGAAGGCCTCCATTATTACCCTTGACCCTTATTACTCTTTAAAGGAAGAGGAAATCTTATGCAGTGCAGAAGAAACCTGGGCCTGTCTTTCTGCAAGAGCTTCGTGTCCAGTTTGGAAATCTAAAGCAAGTAGCACACCAGGGACGGTGGGAAGTTGACTTGTAATTTCTGACTTTTCTGGCTTGAGTTTTGTCCGTGGCATAATTACTACCCTTCAACTTTGCCGTTTCCTCACCAGGGAGACTAAAGTCCTGTTCCCAGCAAAAGAAGAATTGTGGGATAAATTCAGATTCAGATTAACAGAGTTGGAGGGGACCTTGTAGGTCATCTAGTGCAACCCCCACCTACCCAAGCAGGAGACCCTACACCATTTCTGACAGATGGCAGTCTAGTCTCTTCTTGAAAGCTTCCAGTGATGAAGCTCCCACAACTTTTGAAGGCAACTTCTGTTCCATGGGTTGATTGTTCTCACTATCAGAAAATTACTCCTTATTTCCAGGTTGAGTCTCTCCTTGATCAATTTCCATCCATTATTTCTTGTCTGGCCTTTGGGTGCCTTGGAAAATAGCTTGACCCCTTCCTCTCTGTGGCAGCCCCTCAAATATTGGAAGACTGTCTCCCTAGTCCTTCTCTTCACCAGACTAGCCGTGCCCAGTTCCTGCAACCGTTCTTCATATATTTTAGCCTCCAGCCCCTAATCATCTTGGTTGCTGTTCTCTGCATATATAGTTCATCTACAGAGAGGCAGATCCATCAGCTATCCATGCTTTCTGTTCCGCCCTCGGTCCAGTTTAAGAACCCATTGTGGCCCTCGAGTCAAAAAGTTTGCCCACTCCTGGTCTAGTAGCAAAGAGTAAAGAAATAAAGAGTAAAAGAGTAAAAGTATTAAAGAGCTCTTTCTTCTTCTTATGTTTTATTATCCATCTTGAGCATATCAACCTAAATCCAATGTCTTGTTACACCTCTGAAGAGATACAGAAGAGCAAATTGTGGCTCTTCCTGAATCTTGAGTAAGAGGACTTCTGTGGAGCACTAAACTTAAATTAAAACTATTATGCAGGACATAGCTAATTAAATGTCCCGCTAAAAGGAACTTCTACATTACTAGACTTTCTCACACTGCCTTAATCTTGCTTATGGTTTTGGAGTGTGTATGTGCACCCACTTATAGCAGCATTGTTGTAAGCTCCATTTAAAATATGCACACTTCAGGGACAGCCTGATTCTTGAACTAAATACTTCACCCATTCTTTTGCGCAAGCTAGGTGCTTAAAGTTTTTTTTTTTTAGCTTACATATGCAAGAACTTCTTTTTGCAATTTTGAAAAGGTTACACGACAGCACCCCCTTCTGCTAACTAAGCTGAGTGGCTTTAGCTCTTCTACCCTACAGCTTCACGACTTTCCTCCAAGTTTACTTTCCTGGATGCTGTGCAGAAACGTAACTAAGCCTGAGAGTTAATGTGCATTAGCTGTTAATTCATATGAATCGCTAGATGAAGATTGCAGGGTGAGTTATGAAGAAAGGAAACCTGATTTGGATTATAATGACTACTTAGGCCTTGAACAATTATTTTAGGCTGAAGCAGTCAAAAACAATCTGGATTCTCTACCAGTTGTATTCAGGGTGCGTTTAGTTTTTGTTGCTACGCATTTTTTTGAGGAAACACACAAAAAATAAATCACCGTGAACTGAAGCACTGTTGAAATACTGAGAAGACTCCAAATGTGGGAACCAAAGGCCAAGAGATTTCCATTTGTTGTTGTTTTAAATAATGACAAATAATGTCTACAAGAGGCACGCAAGGAAGTGGTTTTTAAATATTGCTTTAAAATCCTACTTTATGTGATTGCCGTTCTTGTCATCGGATGAGACCTGGCCTAACCTAGCTATGCTTACCTCCATTTAGGGAAGCAGAATGGGTGTGTGAAACTTGTGTTGGTGGGCGATGCTGTACTCTGATCTTCCATGATGAGGCTTAAAATGAACCCAAGTTTTAGGACTGAGCCAAAACTTCACCCTTTTGCAAAAAAATAAAAAATAATTTAAAAAGCAATTCTTAGTTTGGCAATTGCATACACAACACATTTAGAATAGAATAGAGCTGGAAGGCACCTTGGAGGTCTTCTAGTCCAGCCCTTTGCTCAAGCAGGAGATCCTATACCATTTCAGACAAGTGGGTCTCTAGACTCTTCTTAAAAACATCCAGTGATGGAGCATCCATGACTTCTGAAGGCAAGCCCTTCCACTGGTGGTTAATTGTCCTCACAATTAACCAGTGGAAGGGCTTGTCTTCAGTTTCTCCTTAATTCCAGGTTCCTTCTCTCTTTGATCAGTTTCCAACCATTGTTTCTTGTCTTGCCCTCTGGTGCTTTGGAGAATAATTTGACCCCCCCCCCTTTTCTTCTTTGTGGCAGCCTCTCAACTACTCGAATACTGCTATCATGTCACTCCTAATTCTTCTTTTCTTTAGACTAGCCAGACCCAAAACCTGCAGCCGTTCTTCATATGTTTTAGTCTCCCGGCCTTTGATCATCTTAGTTGCACTTCTCTGAACTTTTTCCAAAGTCTCAACATCTTTTTTGTAGTCTGGTGACCAAAGTTGGTTGCACTATTCTAGGTGTGGCCTTACTAGGGTTTTATAAAGTGGTGCTAATACTTCATGTGATCTTGATTCTACACCATCTGGATGGTCCTGATTCTTTGTGCCTGACAGTGAGTCGGGTCAATTAACCAGGTTTAGCTTCCTGAACTGTTGTAAACTGAGGACTGCCTGTAGTTAGTTTAACACTAGAAAGGATTGCATTGATCTAATGCTAATTTAACCCACCAGAGGTTGGTTGTCTGGATCAATTGTCAGTTTCGGTATTTCCACCGTGGGTGAACCTCCATGGCGAACCTCTGAAATCTGTTCCTTTCTAGGTTGTCCTGTTTATGCATCTTGCTTTCTTTTATTGGTGTTTTTTGTTTTCAAGTCATGTTGTATGACTACAGTGGTGGGATTCATCCAATGTAACAATCGGTTCAGTGAGCACGTGCTTTGTTTGAAAACAGTCTAAAACTTACCTTCCACTGCAGCCCCAGTGAATAAAACAGCTGAGGTATGGCAATTTGCTCTGCCACGCCTATCAGCTGGGCTTCAAACAAAGGAAATATAGGAGAGACCAGTGCAGGGGCAAGTGGGTGGGGCCAAATGATTGCCGGAACTACCGGTTCATCCGAACTGGTCCGTATCAGCTGAATCCCACCCCTGTATGGTTATGAAGCTTGTTCCAACAAAGATGTCTTTGTCAAATCCTAAAGATTCACTATTTGGACCACGGTACAGGTAGCCCTTGACTTTGGACCACAACCGAGCCCAACATTTATGCTGTTAAGTGTGACATTTGTGAAGTGAGTTTTGCCCATGTGTTTTCTTGCTGCTGTTGCTAAGAGAATCATTGCAGCTGTTTAGCTCATAACCTGGTTGTTAAGTGAATCTGTCTTCTTTACTGACTTTGCTTGTCAGAAGGTCCCAAAAAGGGGAATCAGGTGACCTTGGGACACTGCAACCACCATCAATATATGCTACAGTTATCATGTGTCTGAATTTTGATCACGTGGGCAGAAGAGATGCTGCAATGGTTGTAAGTGTGAAAAACGGTCATAAGTCACTTTTTTCAATTGTGTTGTAACTTGGAATGATCACTTAGACAAGCTCTTGTAAGTTGTGGGCTATCTTTACTCATGAGGCAGTACCCCCAAAAGAGCTTCTCTTGCAAATGACCTAACATAGTTACGCACAGGTCATATATTCCAAATGGAGTAGGTCATATACTCCATGCAGGTCATATATTCCATGTTGGGAATTGAATTCCCAACATGGCAAGGAGATGAACCTCACCTGATGATAGCAACCAAGAGGACGCCCTTTAAAAAAAGAAGGAATAGAGGGAGATATGATAGCAGTACTCTAGTATTTGAGGGCTGCCACAAAGAAGAGGGGGTCAAATTACTTCCCAAAGCACCTGAAAGCAGGTCAAGAAGCAATGGATGGAGACTGAACAAGGAAAGAAGCAACCTGGAATTGAGGAGAAATGTCCTGATGATAAAAACGATCTTTGCAACAGCATGCCTTCAGAGGTTGTGGGTGCTCCATCACTGGAAGCTTTCAAGAAGAGACTGGACATCCATTTGTCTGAAATGGTATAGGACAGAGGTATGATGACCCAGAGTGGGATACAAAACAAACACAGTCACAGAAAACAGATGAAGCCCCTTTTATTCCTTCACTTTGCTTCCAAGCTCTGAATATCCTTGATGGAAGACAAAAAACTTCCACACAAAGAGTTACAAGAAGGAGGAAAAAAGCAACACAAACCAGGCAAGATAAGGGCTGGAGGACATCCACAGATAACAGAACAAACACTGGGAAGGATTCCAAACTCAGAGAGCAACCATAAACTAAAGATACGTCCATGCTTTGTTTCCAGCGTTCGCTCGTACGCATGTCCGTCCTCTTATTCAGTTGTCACAGCTGCAGCCCATGAAGAGGATCAAGGCCCTCTCCTCCCGAGTAGACCATGTATCTCCCTTATCCTCTCCTCCCTGCGTGCCTTAGGATGGAGAGTGGATGGGCCTGGGTCCTCCTCTGACTGCCCGGCTGGCCTCTGCCCTTCCCCAGCCTCCTCCACATCCTTCAGAGCCAAATTTCCACTCCCTGTTGGCTGTTTCTCCTCTGACTCAGAGTCAGTCTCCACCAGGGGCATGATACAGAGGTCTCCAAACTTAGCAACTTTAAAACTGGTGGACTTCAACTCCCAGAATTCTCCAGCCAGCTATGGGAGTTGAAGTCCATCAGTCTTCAAGTTGCCAAGTTCGAAGACCTCTGGTATAGGATCTCCTGCTCAAGGAAGGGATTGGACTAAATAACTTCCAAGGGCTCTTCCAACTCTGTTATTCTATGTTATATGAAATTCAGGGCGAAGAACATTCATGGATGACTTTAAACATCACATGGGAAGACAGCAAAGTTCTCACCCCAAACCAAAAATACTGATGTTCCCTTGCTTGGATCTAAAATACTAAAAATGCAGTCATCACAAGAAGTTTATTGCAACTACAATTTTCTGGAATTTCATTTGATACCTTACAAAAAAAATATATGTCACTTTGATTATTTTCCAGCATCTGGTTCAGGAGCCCATGGAGGGATCATTCCGTATTTTTGCTAGAAAACTGTCATTTGAGTTCTGGATCTAATTATTTGTTGCTTGGGTTTCGGTTTGGAAATCCTTATGTCCACCTTGGTCTAAGACAGCACATATGTTTGCCTGGGTTCTTCCAGACCAGTTCTGCAGGGACATCTGCTGCTAAGTTGTTCCAGAAATCTTACAGTGGAGATGAAAAGACTGCGGGGATCAGGGATAACCCATCAAAATCAGTTTGTACAATGTGCTGTAAGGTTTTGTTAAAATGAGCTCATTGCTTATTTTAATTTCTCAAATCCTTGTCAGGAGCCTCTGTTGTGAAACCACCCTGTGGGGGTTTCTGAGCTGAAGGGCGGGGCAGAAATGCAGTCAATCAATGCAAAACTTTAAAAAAAAGAACCCAGAGGAAACAAATCATCTGGCTGAATAAAATGTTCAATAAGTTACAGTAAAACAAATCAATTTTGAGCTCGGCAGAAACAGTCGTTCCTCGTGATTGCATAAAGGCTGGTGGCTTTGATCAAAGGGAAGCCATTCAATCTAGTCCCTAATTCAATCCTTTTTTTTTTGAAAGGCATTTAAGCAGTGGGAATGGAAAGAAAAAAAAAAGAAAAAACCATTGATAACAGCTGGGATTTAAATTTATTTTTTTTCCCCTTGCTTGTCTTTTGTTTTGAAAGGATTCCTGTTATTGGCTGGTTATTTCACCAGAAGAGTACTACACTCCTCTGCTCGCAACAGAATACCCTATATCACCAGGCTTGAAATTTTGGGTTTGGACAACCTTGAACTATGCCACCTATGGTTGGACTTAAGCGTAGTACACAAAATTATCTGCTACAATTTCCTACCAGTCAATGACAACTTCAGCTTCAACCACAACAATACAAGAGCACACAACAGATACAAACTCAATGTAAACCACCTCAAACTCAATTGCAGAAAGTAGGACTTCAGCAACAGAGTGGTCAATGCCTGGAATGTACTACTGGACTCTGTTGTTACATCCTCTAACCCCCACTCTTTTAACCTCAAACTATCCACTATTGACCTCACCCCATTCCTAAGAGGTCTGTAAGGGGCGTGCATAAGTGCACCATCATGCCTACTGTCCCTGTCCTATTGTCCCCATTTATTCGTACCTATTTCCTGTATTCTTACTCATGTTTATACTTCTACCTATTATCTTGTTAGCGATTGACAAATCAAATCAAATCAAATAAATAAATAAATAAATAATTGGCCACTTCCTTTTCCATCTCAAGAAAACGGGCCATTGACTAAACTGAAAAGGTATAAGAGGAAGATTTTGAATTAATCTTCCAAGAAGGAAAGAAAAGAATGTTTGATCAGCCAGTAGAAGTCCACCAGTCTTAAAGTGGCCGGTAGAAGATGATAGAAACTTCTGATGTGGACGGCAGGCATCTTTGATTGGCATCTTTGATGCCTGGCTAGGGAATTGGTCTCCAGTCAGGCAAATATACCTTCTGTTGCTGCGTGGCAGTTTCCTGATAAGGCCCCTGGGAAAGATTAATTCTGGATGAGATGCAGGGTGAAGAGGCCAGTTGTGATTATAGAAGGGCTAGTCATCATAAGACTTCTATCATCCCCAAAGGAAAAAAAAAAGAATTCGGGTGAATTGGATCTGACTTCTTAAACATTATTGCTGAAAGGGGGGGTGGGGTGGGGAAAAAAATAGCCAGGAGACATTTAGGATATTAAAGCAAAGACTTGTAGAGGAAGCTTTGAGGGGCTGCCACAAAGAAGAGGGGGTCAAATTATTCTCCAAAGCACCTGAGGGCAGGACAAGAAACAAGAGATGGAAACTAATCAAGGAGAGAAGCAGCCTAGAACTAAGGAGAAAATTATTGGTAGTGAGAACAATTAGCCAGTGGAACAGTTTACCTTCAGAAATCATGGGTGCTTCATCACTGAGTGGTTTTAAGAAGAGACTTGACAGCCACTTGTCTGAAATGCTATAGGATCTCCTGCTTCAGCAGGGAGCAGGACTAGAAGACCTCCAAGTCTATTCTATTCTATTCTGTTCTGTTCTCTATTCTATTCTATTCTATATTCTATTCTATATTCTATTCTAATTCTATTCTATATTCTATTCTATATTCTATTCTCTATTCTATTCTCTATTCTATTCTCCATTCTATTCTAATTCTAATTCTGTTCTATATTCTATTCTATTCTATCCCATTCTATTCTAATTCTATTCTATTCTAATTCTATTCTATATATTCTATTCTATTCTATATTCTATTCTATTCTAATTCTATTCTAATTCTATTCTAATTCTACTCTATTGTATAGTTTATTCTATTCTATTCTAATTCTATTCTATATTCTATTCTAATTCTATTCTATTCTAATTCTATTCTATATTCTATTCTGTTGTCTATTCTATTCTATTCTAATTCTATTCTATTCTATATTCTATTCTATTCAATTCTATTCTATATTCTATTCTGTTGTATAGTTTATTCTATTCTATTCTAATTCTATTCTATATTCTATTCTATTCTATATTCTATTCTATTCTAATTCTATTCTATATTCTATTCTATTCTAATTCTATTCTATATTCTATTCTGTTGTATAGTCTATTCTATTCTATTCTATTCTAATTCTATTCTATTCTAATTCTATTCTATATTCTATTCTATTCTATTCTATATTCTATTCTATATTCTATTCTATTCTAATTCTATTCTACTCTATATTCTATTCTATATTCTATTCTATTCTAATTCTATTCTATATTCTATTCTATTGTATAGTTTATTCTATTCTTTTTTTAATAATGCTTTATTGAATTTTTTCCATTTATACATATTACCAATAGTTATTAAACAGTGCTGTGACATTATATATACATTTATGTGTCCTATCAAAACTTACTATACATAATACTTTCATAGCCTCTTTATTTATTATATACATTATTTACAATTTCTGTGTTTATATCTATTATCTATCCAAATAAACCATGTTTCCCATACTGCTTGTATTCTGTGTCTGTTTTCCCTTTTAGTTCCATAGTTAATTTATCCATTTCCACACACTCTAAAAATTTTTGATTATTAAGCCTTCAGGTGGTATAGAATTTTCCTTCTAGTACTGAGCATATGAAATTCTTGCTGCTGTTAATATATGTAATATAAGATATTTTATCTTCCTATTATAATTTTTTTTATTATTCCTAAGAGGAATAATTCTGGGACAAAATAAATTTTGTTTTTAGTTAACTCTTCTAACCATGTTTGAATCATTTTCCAGTATTTCTTCGCTTTGGGGCATGTCCACCAAGAATGAAAGAAGGTACCTTGTTGTTGTCCACACTTCCAACAATTTGATTTTAAGTTTGGGTAAATCTTAGCCAGTCTTGAAGGTGCCAAATACCAACGATAGAACATTTTATGTAGGTTTTCCTTATATGCTGCCCATTTTGTTATTTTATAATTCACATTCCACATCTTTTCCCATTCTTCCAGATCAATAGTATGTCCAACATTCCTACCCCATGCAATCATCATTCCTTTCACAATTTCTTCTGCTCTTTTAAATTCTAATAAATGTTTATATAACTTTGATAGTAATTTCTCATCTGGGCCAATCAAGATTTTATCTAGTGTTTGTATTTCATTATCTATTCCAAATTCCTCACTGTCTTTTTTATGTCTTGTTTGAATTTGCATATAGGTCCACCAATCCAGTTTTATTTCCTGCTCTTCCAATTTCTGTCTGCTCTTTAAGTTCCCTTGGTCATCTAGAATTTCCCCATACCTAGCTGTTTTCTTAACCTCCGTTATATTGGAGTGGATTACTGCTTCCAAGGGAGATACCCAGTTTGGAATTTTCAAATAATATTTATTCTTTATTTGTTTCCATGATTGTATCAGCACATTTCTTATTTTATGTCTATAAAAGTATAGATACGGCTTGTTTTCTTTGTCCCACAGGAAGGCATGCCATCCTCTTTGTATATCATGCTCTTCTATGGTTAATATTCTTTTTTTCCTTAGATTGATCCAATCTCATATCCATACAAGTATTGCTGCCTTATGGTATAGTTCCCAATCTGGAAGCCCAAGGCCACCTCTGCTCTTACTATCCTACAAATCTTTTAAATTATTCAGGCTTTTTTGCCTGCCCAAACAAATTTTGTGATTATTCTATTAAGTTCTCTAAAAAAATTCTTATCTAATTTTGTTGGAGTTGTTTGAAATAAATATAAAATCTTTGGCAGGACATTCATTTTAATAGTTGCTATTCTTCCTAATAATGATAATTGTAAAGTCCCCCATTTTTCCAAATTTTTTTTAATTTGATTGACTAATTTGGTATAATTGTCTTCTTTTATTGTGGAGCACTTTGCTGTTAACCATATTCCTAATTTTTTTTGTGTGATTTGTAATCCCATTACTAAGTAATAGTTTATTCTATTCTATTCTAATTCTATTCTATTGTATATTCTATTATATTCTATTCTAATTCTAATTCTATTCTATATTCTATTCTATTGTATAGTCTATTCTAATTCTATTCTATATTCTATTCTATTGTATACTCTATTCTATTCTAATTCTATTCTATTCTATATTCTATTCTATTCTATTGTAATTCTGTTCTGTTCTATTCTATTCTAATGCTATTCTATTCTAATTCTATTCTATTCTATATTCTATTCTATATATTCTATTCTATATTTATTCTATTCTATTCTAATTCTATTGTATTTTATATTCTATTATATTCTCTATTCTATTCTTTATTCTTCTATTCTATTTCCACTCCATATTCTATTCTATTCTACTCCACTCCACTCCACTCCCTATTCTATTCTGTTCTGTTCTGTTCTGTTCTGTTCTAAATACATTCTATTCTATTCTTGACCCTTCTGAGCTTTGAAGAACATGGCATAGTTCTTATGCATATTTTATTTATTTATTTCAATTCCTCCTTATTCTATAAAAGAGAAAGAGAGAGAAAGACAAAGTCAGAGAGAGAGAGGGAGGGAGGGAGAGAGAGACCACATACATTTGCAGAAAGTTTACTTAAACAATAATCTTATTATACTGCTTCTTTGTGTATTTTCCTTCTTCTCTTTTTGGTAAAAGTAGTTTTCTTTCTTTTCTTTTCTTTTTTTTTGGCCAATAAATTCTATGTTACCATTAAAGAGGCTATTCATCATGCTTACTAATGTTATTAATCAAGATAACCACAGTACCCTTAAAATGAGATCATTCTGATAAATCATGTATGACATGAAAAGACTTTATTCCTTTTAAGTGCAATTTAGACTGTAATTTTTCCCCTCTCATTTATGATTCATGGGAGAAGCATAGATAAAATTCTTGCATTTACACCTTATCTCCCATAATAATTCAAAGTTACTTTTAGATGAAAATCCAGGGGGCTGATAAACCAAACAGATTGCTGCCTCATAATTTTTTTGGCATTCAGGCATTTCCCCCAAAATGATGTTACATACATTAGGAAGATATTCATTTCATGCAATTAAGCTTAAATGAATGAGGCCCATCTCTCTCTCTCTCTCCTCTCCTCCTCTCCTCCCTCCCTTTTTCCACTCTTCTCTCTTTTCTCCCTCTCCCCTCTCTCTTTCTCCTTTCTCTCTCTCCTCTCTTCTCCTCCCTCCTCCTTTTTTTTCCACTTTTCTCTCCTCTCCTCTCTCTCCCCCTCTCTCCCTCTCTCCCTTTCTCCACCCTTCTCTCCCTCCCTCCCTCCCTCTTTTGGTCTTGATTAATGCTGCTGATCCAGCTGCACCTAATTATTGACTTTATAAGGTGGTGAAATAAAACAAGGTTTAGTTTTCCTGTTGTAAATTTCAGCAGACCGAGACTCTTGCTTATAAAAATCAGAGGTTTTTTTTTTACGGTAGTGCCACTTTAATTTTGAAAAGTGATATATGTATATTCCTCAATATGTGACCATCATTGGGTTTAGAAGTACTGTATTGTTAAGGAGCTGTTAAGCGAGTCACATCTGATCTTATCCCCCTTTTTGGCACAGTCGTTAAGTGAATAATGTTGTTAAGCGAATGTGGTTTTCCCCATTGACTTTTGCTTGTTGGAAGTCAACTAGGAAGGCCACAAATGGTGAAATGGCAAATTCATGCTGATAGCAGAATGCTTGAAAGTGATTATGGGGATGTTGCTACAGTTGTAAGTGTGAGGAGCACCTGTAAGTCCCTTTTTAGCCATTGGAACTTTGAAAGATCACTAAACAGAGCCTGGTAGGTGCAGTGATTGGAATGTGGTATTGCAGGCTGACTCTGCCTGCTGCCAGCAGTTCGATCCTAATTGGCTCAAGGTTGACTCAGCCTTCCATCCTTCCAAGGTTGGTAAAATGAGGACCCAGATTGTTGGGGGCAAGAGGCTGACTCTCTAAACCATTTAGAGAGAGCTGTAAAGCACTGTGAAGCAGCATATAAGTCTAAGCGCTATTGCTTGAGGACTACTTGTAATACTTAGAGTAAATATCTGGATTATAGCTCAAGGCACATTTGGAAACACTAATTGCCTTCATCCAAGTTATGAGCCCTGGTGACGCAGTGGTTAGAATGCAGTGCTGCAGGCTACTAGAGCTGACTGCCGGCTGCCTGCAGTTTGGCAGTTCGATTCTCATCGGCTCAAGGTCGACTCAGCTTTCCATCCTTTTGAGATCATTAAAATGAGGACCCAGATTGTTGGGGACAAGAGGCTGACTCTGTAAACCCTTTAGAGAGGACTGTAAAAAGCACCGTGAAGCGGTATATAAATCTAAGCAGTATTGCTATTGCTATAGTCTGGATCAGAAAGCTGTAGCAATTCTCATCCCTATGGCTGGTCTGTGTCTTCCTCAATCTTGGATCCTCTCCCAGAGGTCTGGGAGTTTGAGGGTTTTGTGAAGGATCTTAACTGATGCTAGTACTGTTCTCTTCTGGACAGAGTTCTGATGTCATTCCTGGGATCTGTTGGACCTCCTCTCCCACTTTAGGAGTCATAGCCCCAAGGGCTCCTCCTACCACTTTTTGGCCTTAACTTTCCACATCCTCTCCAATCAGTGGTGGGATTCAAAGTTTTTTACTACCGGTTCTGTGGGCGTGGCTTGGTGGGCGTGGCATGGTAGGGGAAGGATACTGTAAAATCTCCATTCCCACCCCACTCCTGGGGGAAGCTTACTGCAAAATCCCCATTCCCTCCCCACCACACTAACCTGCTTTCCAGCTCCATTCTCCTGTGCCAGGTAACCAAAGAAGACCCAGCCAATCAGCTGGGACTTGGGAGGCAGAGAATAGATGGGGGCGGGGCCAGTCAGAGGAGGTATTTACCAGTTCTCCAAACTACTCAAAATTTCCACTACCGGTTCTCCAGGACTGGTCAGAACCTGCTGAATACCACCTCTGTCTCCAATTCCTTCTTCAGGCCCTGGCCCTCCTCCATCTTCTCCTTCTTCCCAATCTTGCTGTCACATGGAACCACTACTTCTGTCACCACCATTGTCTTCTCATCCTTGTCTATTACCACGATCTCTGGTTGATTATCTAGCACCTGCTTGTCGGTCTAGATCTGGAAGTCTCACAATGAAGTCTTCATTTTCCCGCGGTGTTCGTGTTTCCTGTATAAATCCATTCCTTTTTATTGTAAGAATGTTTCTGAGACTTTTCTTTAAAAAAAAAAAGACCCTTCCTCCTAAAACACTGCCTGCAGGATTTATTTTTGTTTGCTTGTGGTTGTTTTTTTGTATTAGCAACACATATTTAAAAGACATTTAAAATAACACAACTGTGCTGGTGAGGGGCACCCTCTTGATTGCAGGTAAGACAATAGCGCTTTTCATTAAACCAAAGAATGTCGTACTGCTGGGTTGTTTTTTTTTTAATCTTGAAATAAATCACTTAGAAATGTTTACACAACCATCTAAGTTTCCCAAGTGAAAAAAAATGGCATTTCATCTAAAATTGAGCATCATTCAAGACTTCATTTTTAATCTTCTTTAAAAGTGGCTTGGTTAAGCTGCAGAGTGCTGGTTTTTTTCCCCATTGAGAGCGGGGGGGGGATAGAAATGTGTTTAGTAAATAAAGATTTATTAATTAATCAGAATAGAGCTGGAAGGGACCTTGGAGGTCTTCTACTCCAACCTGCTGCTTAAACAGCAGACCCTATACTCCCCGTTTACATAGCTTTGCCCCGCCATGCTTTATGAGAGTCTGGTTGCAAGTCTTTATATCATTGTAATCATTAAAACAAGATGGATTGGAGAGAGAGACAGAGACAGAGACAGAGACAGAGACAGAGACATGAAATTTATGAATTGGTTTTAGATAGTGTTCTATTTTCTACATAAATGGAGGAAGAAAGGGAGGGAAGGAGGGAGGGAGGGAGGAGTTGGGTGGGTAAGAGGAAGGAAGGAAGGAAGGAAGGAAGGAAGGAAGGAAGGAAGGAGGCATATATCTCGTCTATTTATCTTTTTCAGACTCTTGTGCCAGTAAATAAGAAAGAACTATGACATCATAATTCGTTATCCTCTCAGACCCTGCATAGATCCATTCTTTCTTTCGACGGGATAGATGTGCACAGCTGTCTGTGAACTTCTCCATAAAATTGCAGAATTCCCACACTATGAATCACAGGGTAGAAGAGTCGTCTCGGCATGTATGGCTTATCATCTCTGCTCTATTAATCTTTTTTAACATTCTACATGATTTTATTGTTAGTTGTTCTTAACGGGTTGTTTTTTTAAAAAAAATTTATGAGCCCCTTGTATGAAAATAGAAGGCAGATGAGAAATGTTATAAGTTAAAAAAACAACATTTAAATGGGATCCGGTTTCATTCACAAGGGTAGAGGCCCAAGCCATCTGATCAAGAGAATACTGTAGATCAGGGATCCCCAATCATGCCAGCAATTGGGGCTGCATTCACCTCAGTTTGATAAATTTTGTTATTGTTGCTAGTTGCAAAGTCGTGTCTGACCCATCGCAACCTCATGGACAACATTCCTCCAGGTCTTCCTGTCCTCTACCATCTTCTGGAGCGCATTTAAGCTCACACTGACTGCTTCAGTGACTCCATCCATCCACCTCATTCTCTGTCATCCCCTTCTTCTTCTATTGCCCTCATATTTTTTCTAAATGCCTAGATGTTATAGCTAAGGTTTGGGTCAAGGAGCAGTACCTAGTGCTGTGATAGTGAACCTATGGCATGCGTGCCAGAAGTGACATGCAGAGCCACTTCTGCCAGCATGCTAGAGGTCACCTGGGAGAGCCCCACTGCACATGCGCGTGCACCGCCCCCTGCCAGCTGATTGTCAGGTATCTGATGTGCATGCGCCAGGGTGGGGGGCGCGCGGGAGAAGCGTGCAAATGCAGAGATGTGTGGGGCGCAGGGGAAGGTCTTGTGTGCATGTGCAGGGAGCATGAAGGGGCACGCTCATTGCCTTCTGGGTGCTGGCACGCGAGCGCACACTCAATTTTCGGCACAATAGCCAAAAAAGGTTAGCCACCACAGACCTAGTGTAATGATTATAAAAACAAAGCTGTTTTATATACTACTGCCATTGCTCCATGTAGCATTTACCTCAGGTAAATGCAGAGAGAAGTCTCCTGCGAGTCCCTTGGACTGCAAAGCGATCCAACCAGTCAGTCTTAGAGGAGATCAGCCCTGGCTGCTCTTTAGAAGGCCAGATCCTGAAGAGGAAACTCAAAGACTTTGGCCACCTCATGAGAAGGAAGAACTCACTGTCCAGTCTCTTTTTTGAAAGCCTCCAGTGATGGAACACCCATAACTTCTGAAGGCAAGCGGTTCCACTGGTCAATTGCTCTCACTGTGAGGAAATTTCTCCTTAGTTCCAGGTTGTTTCTCTCCTTGGTTAGTTTCCATCCATTGTTTCTTGCCTTGCCTTTCGGTGCTTTGGAAAATAGTTTGACTTCCTCATTTTTGTAAGAGCCCTTCAAATATTGGAACCCTGCTATCATGTCTTCTTCCCTAGTCCTACTTTTCATAGACTAGGCATACACGCTTCCTACAACCGTTCTTCACATGGTTTAGCCTCCAGCCCCTTAATCATCTTTGTTGTTCTTCTCTGTACTCTTTCCAGGGTCTCCACATGTTTTTTATATTATGGTGACCAGAACTCGGTGCTGTATTCCAAGTGTGGTCTTACTAAATTCTTGTGCATAGGCATGAGCAATAAATCAGTTTAACTGGAAACTTCAGGTGTGGTCCCGATTCTTCGCGCCTAACAGCCCCATATTTTTAAGCATGTCCTCAACTAGATTGTGTCTCCATTATGACGCGGTGCATGTACATTTCCTGAACATCCTCAGTTTATCCTATCCTTGAAGGCTTGCACAGAAGTCTACTTGACATGAACAGCCTCTGAGCCCCACCCGGCTCATTTCTGGTTCTCATTTTGCTTAAGCACGGGTGGTATTTATACTTGAATAGGAGAAAGATTTTCACTAGTTCTAACTCAGCTTGAAAATTCTTGCTGCCTTTCAGCCTGAAACAATGCTCAGTTTTTTCTCCCCATCAAATTGTTTGCAATCCATCAAGATCAGCCATTGCCAGCTCAAATGAGTTGCATTTGGCTAAAAAAAAAGCCATTTCTGTCTCTTTTCAGAATATATTTTGTGACCGTTTTAGCAAGTGTCAGCATATTGTTACAGCCTAGTCTGTTTAGGGGATATCTTAGGAGTACTTATCATGAAAGTTTGCCCCCACTGAAAAAAATCCTTAATGAAACACTTATTTGTTCCTTAGTGCCACGGTCAAATGTCTGATGTTTTTTTTCCTCCCGAAAACAAGTTCCATTTTCTGTAGGGTTAGTAGGTCTTCTCATTAAGCCAGTAAAGATTAAACCACTCCTGATAATGTCATCCAGCTGGTATTTCTTTCCTAATTAAAATGTCTCTCTATAACTAATTTATGCTACAGGTTTATCAACAGTGAGGGCCTCCCAGGGGTATCCTATGGCATTGCAGTATGAAAAATTAAAAATAAACTCTTTGGACCGTTAGCAAGCAAAGTTATATATATATATATATATATATATATATATATATATATATGGGCAAAGATGACATGCCGCCTGTTAGACTCTTCCAACACACAACAGCTACTTGTCATAAATCACTGCACAAGCCCTGACCTTCCTCTCTTTTGAAACCAAGTTTGCAGTAGCTTGGCAGAAAGGAAGATCTATGTACCTCTTCTAAAAAAAGCAGATGTCCTTCTTCCTTGAAGCGGATAAATTAAATTGTCAACCGTACAATATTTATATCACAGCTTTTCGGTGGGGAGTGTTGTGTTAGTTCACTGCAACAAAAACAGCCCCAATCCGGTGGCACCTGAAGCCCCCCAAAATTTATTGTGGCCTGAGCTTTGCTGGATTAAAGCTCATTTTGTTAGATTCAAGGAAGTTGATCCTCGGTTGAGAGAGATGAATTGACCAATAAACTTGGTAAACAGGAGGATCAAAGGACCATGAGATGTAATGGGTAGAAGAGGACTTCTGTGTGTGGAGCTGAAACAAATGTATAAGATCACAATATATTTTACAAGTTTTAGGGGGGAAAAACACAACCTTCCTAATTTGATACCTCATATAAATTGTTAAACGATTTAAATGATTACAGAGAAAGATGTCTATGAAGATTCTCAATCACCCAGGTCATGATTGTCCCAAAGGTGCTTTTCCAAGAGGCAACTGGACTTCCTTGTTTTCATTTGAAGACCTTTCATTTCTCATCCAAGAAGCTTCTTCAGCTCTGATTGGATGTAGACTATATCCAGCCTACAACACAAATCCAAGAAGGCTCCACACCCATTTGCACCACTCAGGTAACCCTGAGGAAACAGATAAAACTCCAAGTGGCCTTAACGACTCATTAAAAAGGTGCAAATGACTTGGATGCAAATGACATCCAAGCTGCCTCTTGGAAGAAGCACCTTTGGGACAAACTGCGAAGGATAACTTCAGCTTGAAGATATTCAAGTTGAATCCTTTTAAGAGTTTTTCCTGGTTGCCGGCACCTGGATGACCTAAAAAGCTAAGCAGAGCTTGGCCTGCTCACACCAGATGGGACACCACCAGGAGATCTCAGGGCTATGAGCCAGATAAGGAAGAAAAAAGTTCTGTACTGTTACTAAAAAAAAAAAAAAGTTCGTGTCCTTGAGATCAGGAAGGTCCAGGCTGAAGGCGCCTTACAGATAAAGGAGAACATTTGTAGTTGGTGCTCTCTGGGCTTGGTGGTCTTCTTGCAGATGTTTCATTGCCCAAACTAGGTAACATCATCAGTGCTACCCTGTTTCCCTGAAAATACCACTGTGAAAGTAAGTCCTAGCTTGATTTTTACACATGCGCCCAATATAAGCCCTACCTCCCAAAAAAGCCCTAATTAAGATCCCGCCCACTCCAGAGCACACAGGTAAAAATTAAGCTAGAATGGGGATCGGGGGGAGGGGTGGAACTGCCCTACTACTTGCCTTTGGACAGGTGTAGCCAGGCCTGGCACACCCCGACACCTGCCTTGCCGGCCCATTTCTTCTGTAGCTGGCAAGGCTGGCAAGGCTTTCCTGAAGGCTTCTGTATTGATTGATCCAGAGCTCTGTTATTGCTGCAGAGGCCTTCAGGAAGGCCTTTCCGGCCACAGAAGAAGTTCCTGAAGGCCTCTATGACAGTGAAAAGGAGGCCGGGGCCGACGTGGGCAAGTGAAGTTAGTCAGTGGATGATATCCCACCGAAAATAAGACCAGGTGCCTTTTTGGCGGCAAAAAAATATAAAGACAGGGTCTTATTTTGGGGAAAACACTGTAGAAGGGAGGAGGGTTTGCAGAGAAGATGGGGAAGAGGAGGAGGACTAGCAGGTCCTGGGTGCTCTCTGGGCTTGATGGTTTTCTTGCAGATGTTTCATTGCCCAAACTACATAACTTCATCAGTGTAAGAAAGGAATGGAATTTGCTCTAATTTATATTCTAGTGGCTTGCCCTGTCAGTGTTGGTGGGAATGGACTTGGTGGTTCCTTTATTGGGTTATTTATTGTTACCTTTTGTGTGTGAGTTGGTAGTTATTGTTTTGGACTGGTCTTGGAGCTTCTTTGGTTGGGCTGTTTACTGTTAGCATGTTTGACTGTTTCTTGATGTTTACTTCTTGATTGTTAGTCTGGTGTTAATCTTGGAGTTAATCTATGCATCTTCACCTTCAACTTGCAGCACTCTATTTAAATCTGTCTGCTCCAAAAGACTGCATGTCAAGAGGGTTAAGGGTGAAATTCCATGCTTAAAAATGGTGCTGCTTGCTGTTTTAAAAAAACCGAGCCTTTTTGGTGCCCAGGGAAGAAAACGCTTGATGCCGCGGTGACAAAAATTGGTGCTCAGGGGAAATATTTTTTGAACCTATAGGCAAATATGGACACCAGGATGAGATTCAGGGTTGAATTCCATTCTTAAAATTGGTGGTTTTTTTCTGTTTTTAAAAATCGAGCTTTTTTGGTGGCCAGGGGAAAAAACGCCTGATGCCGCATTGGAAAATGGAGTCTTGGAGGATTTGAAGGGTTAAACAAGCATTCAGAAGTGAATAAGGAACACAACACAGACCTGGAACACAGGTGTTATGTGGTCAATTTGATATTTTCTAGCCAACATCTGGGCTACAGCATTCTGGGATGGTTGAAGCTTCTAAGTGGTCTTCAAAGACTTCCTCTTGAGTGTCAAGTATTGCACTAATCCTGATTGTATTGACAAAGATAAACATGGTCATGTGGTTCCAATAAATATGTAACTGATTGAAGTCTCAATCAAAGCTGATCAAGGATAGCTCTGACCATCGTTCTAGGAGCAGCCATGCAGTCAGGGAGAAACCCAAGTCGCAATAGTTTCATAGGCAGCTTCACTCCATCAGGAGATAATCCAGGAAGTACAATAACAGAAGAGAATAACAGAGTTGGAAAGGACCTTGTAGGTCATCTAGTCCAACCCCCGCACCCAAGCAGGAGACCCTACACCATTTCTGACCGATAGCAGTCCAGTCTTTTCTTGAAAGCCTCCAGTGATGAAGTTCCCACAACTTCTGAAGGCAACTTCTGTTCCATGGGTTGATTGTTCTCACTGTCAGAAAGTTCCTCCTTATTTCCAGGTTGAATGTCTCTTTGTTCAGTTTCCATCCATTATTCCTTGTCTGGCCTACAGGCACTTTAGAAAATAGCTTGACCCCTTCCTCCTCTCTGTGGCAGCCCCTCAAATAATGGAACACTGCTATCATTTCATCCCTGGTTCTTCTCTTCACTAGACTAGACATATCTAATTCCTGCAACTGTTCTTCATATGAATGATACCTAATGATCAAAAAGCTATTCCATATAATTTTGGACTCAGTGTTACCTGTTTTATCTTATGCAGTGTCTCCCAAGGTACAGTCATGTGTGGTCATGTGTGGTCCATGGTAACTATACACAATTGCGGATTGATTGATTGAATGAATCATTCGTTCATTCATTCATTCATTCATGTATTTCTTAATTAATTAATTAATTAAAGAACTGTGGTGGTTCAATGGTTAGAATGCAGTATTGCAGGCTGACTCTGCTCACTGCCAGGAGTTTGATCCTGACTGGCTCCAGGTTGACTCAGCCTTCCGTCCTTCTGAGTTGGGTAAAATGAGGACCCAGATTGTTGGGGGCAAGAGGCTGACTCCAGAAACCGCTTAGAGTAGGCTATGAAAGCACTATATAAGTCTAAGGCCTCTTGCTCTTGCTAAGTACTTATGCCACCCATCTCAATGTACAGCTGCTCTGAGCAGCATATTACAACATAATAAAGAGATTTTAAAAATACAAAACAATTAAAGTTAAGCGGATTAAAGAAAAAGCTACAATCCTAAAGAATGAGTAACATGGTGGTGGTGGTGGGGTGTGTGTGTGTGTGTGTGTGTGTGTGTCTCTCTACCCCATCAGCCAATTTAAGAAGAATGACAAAATACAAATAAAACCATTCTTAACTTAAGGGCTTTTCAAGACACTTCACAGTTCTGTTAGTTTTTCAGCCCAGACTATTTCCCATACTTTTAAATACCATTGATTGAAAAAAAAGATGTTCTTTGGTTTTTCCAATATTTTGCTGTAGTAAATCTGACAGCTAACAACAAAAATTGAATTAAGACTCGTTTTATATGTCCTGGGGACAAAAAAATGGACAATAGGTTCTCCATCAATAATTTACTGCACCCTGGCAGTAAATATATAACAATAAATTAGTGATCAACTCTATAATCCTATAAAAGTCCTTTATCTTCCTATACTTTGATGGCATGTCTTTGCAGGCTTAAAACTGGGAAATCAAGAAATAAAGGAAAAGGAGATATCAAGAACCAGCAATTGTTTTTTTTAATCTTCTCAAACACCTAAAATATGTTCTTAATATAGATTTGTGATCATAGGGATACAGTTCTTAATGGGGCTGCCTAACAGCTGGAGGATCTTCCTTATGGAATCAAGAAATATTCTTTGTAGGTCCCAAAGATGCTTTTTTTTTCAAGAGGCAACTGGACTTCCTTGTTTTTTTCTTTGAAGACATTTCACTTCCCATCCAAGGAGCTTCTTCAGCTCTGACTGGATGTTTGGGAATGGAAGGATTTATATTCCTTGCAGATAGCTGGTCATTTGCATCCTTTTAGAGGGTCGTTGAGGCCACTTGGAGGTTTATCTGTGTCCTCAGGGTCACCTGAGTAATGCAAATGGTTCCTGTAGTCTGCAATTTTTTTCCTCTGGAAATCCCTTCCTACTCCCACACTGTTTAAAGGCTATTCATCCCAAATTGTGTAGCTAAAGGTCTGTATCCTGTCAGAGCAGAAGAAGCTTCTTGGATGAGAAGTGAAACGTCTTCAAAAGAAAAAACAAGGAAGTCCAGTTGCCTCCTGAAAAAACAACCATGGGACAACCATGACCTGGAGGACTGAGAATCTCTACAGACTTTTAGCTTTACAATTTGGAATGAACTATCTATCTATCTATCTATCTATCTATCTATCTATCTATCTATCAATCAATCATCTATCTATCTATCTATCTATCTATCTACCTACTTACCTATCTCTATATCTATCTATCTATCTTACCTCTGTCTCTCTACCTCTCTCTCAATTTACCTACCTACCTACCTACCTACCTACCTACCTATCTATATCTATCTATCTATCTATCTATCCATCTATCTACCTACTTATCTACCTACCTACCTATCTCTATCTATCTCTCTCTCTCTCTTCTTCTCTCTCTCTCTCTCTATCATCTATCTTCTATAAAATATTGTTGAAAGGAGTCTCTATACAGCATAAATTGGGTCTCTTTTAAATCTGAATCTAACCTATTGCCTTTTTACCACAATACATTTGCAATTTCTGAAGATGATATCTTGATGTGGCAAAAAAAGAAAAGAAAAAAGGAGCAATTTTTGGTATACCCAGAGAGAAACTTTGGGAAATGAACCCAGTTACTCTAGATTACATTTGTAATAGATTGCTAAATGAAACATGGTTTTAAAATCCTTCGCCCACTGTTGAAAAGAAGTAACTTTTAATTTTCGTTTGCATCTTCCTACTCTTCTCTCTCTCTTTGTATCAGTCATCGTTCCGTTCATGGTCATTTTTCTAACACACTTGAAATCTCCAGTGTGATTGTCAAAACTGTCCACAGTGCGAGCTGTCAATCCTTTCAGTATCCAAATATTGTGGCAAATAGTCAAGCTCATAATTCTTCTTTACAACTGGTGTTTGGAAAATAGGTAAAGGCGCTGTGGCATTTGTTGCTTAAAATGGACCATTTGGGTAGGCAATATTCCCATTTGTGTGTGTGTGTGTGTGTGTGTGTGTGTGTGTGTATTTAGCCAGGGTTTTTTTTTTTGTATTTTTGTATTTAGCCAATTTTTGCAAAATAGTGTCAGCGTGGAATTAACTAGCATTTGTAACCACAGACTCTGTGGAGAGGTAATGAGACTCTGTATTATTATTATTATTATTTGGACAGGGAATTATATACAGAAAAGCATTAAGAGGGCCTGTGAACAACTGCTTTTCTTAACATAGAGAGTAAAGCTAAATTGTCCCTTCACTCCAGTATTCTTTTTAAAAGTTCTTGGATTTTGATCTATCAGTGGTATTCTGCTGAAAAGGCAGAGTTTCCTTCCAGTCATTTTAAGAAAAGCTATCATCAAACTGTCAACAGCCCAAAATTGAGATTAAAACTACTAGAGAGAAATCTTTGCTATTATCAGGGTTTCAACTAAGAGCCTTTGAGCAGGCAGAAAATATTTGAAAGGTCCCAAATGGACCAGCTTCGTTTCTTTTGATCCATCGGAGTAACCTAGAGGAGGGGTGAATAGGTCATTTTTTTAAAAAAAGTAACAAAAGCTTAAACACACTACATAGGTTTGCATACTGTTGTAGATTGCTTGGACACATCAGAGAAGTTTTCTTGGAGGTGAGTGTCTTCCATTCTTCACCTTGCATGTTAAACTTTAACATATGCTACAAATGTCCCGGTCAGTTTCCCTCGTTAGTTCTATTCTTGAGATCTCCATTCCTGTTCTGAATATTGGGATAGGCAGGTTTTTATTTCTTTAATCTCAGGGTTTAGGGCAGGGGTCAGCAACCGGTGGCTCTGGAGCCTCATGTGGCTCATTCATCCCTCTGCTGCGGCTCCCTGTCGCTGGTCAGTTCCACAATTGATAGGGCTTTCAGTTAGGACAGGTAGAGGAAAAAGGACTTTTAAGGGTAGAGAACTTGATATGGAAGGTCGAACGTGAGGAAGGACCAACATTGAATGCCTTGCCTTATGACAATAAGCTTGCTCTCTGTCACAAAGAAGAGAAAATTGACCTATTCTCCAAAGCATCTGAGGGCAAGTCAAGAAATAATGGGTGGAAGAGCATCAACGAGAGATCCAACCTAGAACTAAGGAGGAATTTCATGACAATGAGAACAGATGAATCAGTGGAATAGCTTACTCTGGAAATTGTGGATGCTCCGTCACTGGAGATTTTTAAGAAGTGACTGAACAGTTGCTTGTGTGGAATGGTATAGAGCCTCCTATTTTAGCAGGGAGCTGGATTAGAAGACTACAACATCCATCCATCCATCCATCCAGAGGTGGAGACTTTCTAGTCCAACCCCTTCCTCAAGCAGGAGACCCTATACCATTTCAGATAGTGGGCTGTCCAGTCTTTTCTTAAAAACCTCCAGTGATGGAGCACCTACAACTTCTGAGGGAAGCCCTTCCACTGTCTCATAACTGTTAGGCATTTTTTTCTTTAATTCCAGGTTGCTTCTCTCCTCGATTAGATTCCATCTGTTGCTTTTTGTCTTGCCTTCTGGTGCTTTGGAAAATAAGTTGACCCCCTCTTCTTTGTGGCAGCCTCTCAAATACTGGAATGTTGCTATCATACCCCTCTAGTCCTTCTTTTCTCTAGATTGGCCATACTCAAATCCTACAACCGGTTTTCATATGTTTGTCTCCAGGCCTTTAATCATCCTAGTTGCTCTTCTTTGCACTTTTTCCAATGTCTCAACTATCTCTCTCTCTCTCTCTCCCTCCCTCTTTCTCTCTTTGTAATGTGGTGACCAAAACTGGAAGGAGCAAGCTCTGTTCACCACCTTCTGTTATTTGTAAAAATAATAAAGACGTGATACAAGGAAACTGCATTGGTTGATCGACATACATATAATTCATCTTAAGCATTTTTGAGTAAACTAACAAATTGTTGCAATGGAACAGTGACTGCATTTTTAAAAACACATGTTTTATTGTCACCGTAAGAGTGCGTTTAATGATCAATATATGTAATTACCTTCCTGCCACTGATTCCTTGTGTTCATTGCTTGATATTCACCTTTGATTTCTAGCAAAAACAATGCTTATAGCAGTTGGCCTAATATTAAAACATATTTTACAGGAATATATACCAAATGTTATTTACCAGGAAATAACCATCTTTAACTTTAAAAATGTGCCTCAGTAATAACTAGATATTGCCAACCTAAATGTTGTTAGTAAATGCAATTTGATTTGAAAAACTTTGTCACCCTGGGCACAATAATTTGATCCAAGGTGTGCTTAAAACTGTAATCTAGACCAAGTGTTCTTAGAAAGGTTATTTTAGTGTTCTGATGTTTGCCGAACCATTACGCAAGTTCTGAGAATTTTCTATGTTTATGCAACTTTTGTAACAATCACATATTTTATCTATTTTTAAAAAAATTACAAAGGAATGAATCATTTATGTTTTATTTTACTTAATAGACCTATGTACATTATATTTGGGAACATTTAGCTTTATTCAAAGATACTTAGGCTAGACTGAGTGGTCCAAGATGCTTCCCATAAAAAGTGAAACTAACTGCACTCCAGATTACAATGATAATTGCAAATGGATGACAATTGTATAAACGTTCCACTAACACGATTGCTTTGCACCTTCTGTATATCAGCTTAACTCAGTGGTGGCTAGCCTTTTTGGGCTCCTGTGCCAAAAAATTGTCCGTGCGCTTGCACGCTTGCACGCACATGCCAGCACCCAGAAGGCAATGCACGCTCCCTGCACACCCTATGCATGTGTGCGCAATCCCCCCCACCCTCCACCGCCCCCTTACTGCTGTGCCTCACAGCTGATTTTCGGCCACTTTTGAGGCCTTTTTCGGACTCCCAGAGGTTTGAGGAAGGCTTCTGCAGGCTTTTCAGGCCGAAAACTAGGCCTGTTTCATCACTTCCGGGAAATACTGGAAGTAACAAAACGGGCCTAGTTTTTGGCCTGAAAAGCCTGCAGAAGCCTGCAGAAGCCTTCCTCAAACTTCTAGGAGTCCGAAAAAGGCCTCAAACTGGCCGAAAATCAGCTGTGAGGAGTGCACATGTGCAGTGAGGTAAGTTTGCCCGCAGCTCGCATGCCAGCACAAATGGCTCTGCATGCCACAGGTTCGCCATCACGGGCTTAACTGAATGCAGCTAAGGCTTGACTTACGATCACAATGGAGCCCAAAATTTATGTTGCTAAGCAAGATAGTGACCAAGTGAGTTTTCCCCCCTTTTACGACCTTTTCTTGTCACAGTTGTTAAGTGAATCACCTCAGATGTTAAGTTAGTAATGCAGTTGTTAAGTGAATTGGACTTCCCCATTGACTTTGCTGCAACGGTCAAAACCATGAAAAATGGTCATAAGTCACTTTTTTCAGTGATGTGATTGTGATAGTAGAATTCCAGTATTTGAGGAGCTGCCAGAAAGAAGAAGAGGGGGTCAGCCTATTTTCCAAAGCACCTGAAGGTAGGTCAAGAACTTAAATTATTACTTGATATGGGACAAATGGTACAATTGGGCAGACCAAAAGGGGAAATTTAAATAAAAGAAAGGAACTTAGGAGACAGATTATAACTGGTTATAAATGAGAAATCTAATAAGAAGCAAACAACAGTATTAAGCTTTCTACTCCTACATTACTGTTATTTTTTGTTTATTATACTTCTGTGTTTACCAAATATGCAATATGAAGGTAATATTTACTCAAGTAGTTATATACTAAAGACAAGAATGGTAGTTTATTTGTTGTTTATTATGTTTCTGTGTTTACCAAATATGCAATATGAAGGTAATATTCACTCAATTAGTTATATCTTAAAGATAAGAATGGTAGTGTATTTTTCGTCATTCAGTATACAATATATGAGTGTTAATATGATGCACCAGATTTTGGTTAATAATGATTATCTGGACTTATCCAATTCGATATAAAATGTAAATAATGATGTTTTTTAGCAGTTTTAAAGTTTGTATGTCTTTCTTAATTTATGTAAATAAAGTTGTTTTAAAAAAAAGAACTTAAATGAACATTTTCCTTCCTAACAGAATAGCAGAGTTGGAAGGGACCTTGTAGGTCATCTAGTCCAGCCCCCAACCCAAATAGGAGACCCTACACCCATCATGTTGAACCTATGGCACACATGCCATGGGTGGCACGCAGAACCATTTGTGCGGGCACATGAGCCCCAGGCAAACTTACCTGCACTGCACATGTGCGTGCCTCCCAGCTGATTTGCAGCCCGTTTGAAGCCATTTTCGCCCTCCCGGGGGTTCAAGGGAAGCCTTCAGCCTTGGGAGGCCAAAAAACAGGCCTTCCGGAAATACCAGAAGTGCCGAAACAGGCCCATTTTTCAGCCTCCTTAGGCTGCAGAGGCTTCCCTCGAGCCCCCAGGAGCGCGAAAACAGCCTCAAACAGGCTGAAAATCAGCTGGGAGGCATGCGCATGCACAGTGCAGGTAAGGGGCGGGGGTGTTGTGCATGCATGCATGGAGGGGCGGGATGCATTGCATTGTGGATGCCAGCACATGCGCACTTTTGGCACACCACAACAAAAAGGTTCACCATCACTGCCCTACACCATTTCTGGTGGAAGGCAATCCAATCTCTTCTTGAAAGCTTCCAGTGGTGAAGCTCCCACAACTTCCGAAGGCAACTTCTGTTCCATGGGTGGATTGAAGCAACGGATGGACACTAATCAAGGAGAGAAGCAACCTGGAATGAAGGAGAAATTTTCTGACAGTGAGGACAATTAATCAGTGGAACAGCTTGCCTCCAGAAGTTGTAGGTGCTCCATCAGAAGAAGAGACTGGACAGCCATTTGTCAAGAATGGTATAAGGTCTGCTGGACCTTAAACTGAAAGACCTTTAAGCAGGGGTGGGATTCAAATTTTTAACAACCGGTTCTGTGGGCATGGCTTAGGCGGTAGGCATGGCTAGGTGGTCATGTTATTGGCTGGGCGTGGCCAACTCAATATCACTCACATCAAGGCACGCATCTCCTCGCCTGGCCTCTCATGACTGTGGGGATGCTGCAACAGTCATAAGTGTGAAAAATGGTCATAAGTCACTTTTTTCAGTGCCACTGTAACTCTGAATGGTCATTCCACACAAGCAAAGTACCAGCAAAGGAGGGGAAAAAACTCCAGAGAAGTTCCAAAGACAGGAAGTCTAGTCCTGCCAAGAATGTAATAAGGGTTAATGGAGAGGCAGTTTCTGTAAGCAACACCAGAATGTTTCCTTCCTGCCTTCCTTACAGGATTAGGCCAGTAATTTCTTCTAACAACCGGTTCTCCGAACTGCTTAGAATGTTAACAACCAGTTCTAGCAAATAGGTGTGAACTGGTAGAATCCCACCCCTGCCTTTAAGGTCCCTTCCAGCTCTATTCTGATTGATTGATTCTGGCTGATGTTGTAATTTCAAACCGTCATTAAAAGAAACTGTTGTAAGTCAAGGAGGATCTATGCACACTTTAATATTAATTACTCAAGTTTTATTGTTACAGGATTCCGTGGAAGATATTTCTACCTCAGCTCAGACGTCCTATACACCTCTGCCTTCTGGAACAAGGAATCTCACCCACCACAGAGGTAAACAGAAATTCAGCCATGCTCATGCAAAACCATATTGTTGTGAATTAACTATAAAGGGTAAGTGTTGTTATTTGATCATTAGACTTTGTTCCAGCTCTGTTCAGTCAGTTGACTGTCTGAGGATGATGTACCACCTCTAAGAATGGTCTACTTGGCCAAATTAGAATTTTGTTATTTTAAAACAGCTCCAGCAAACCTCTACTGGCAACAAATGCATCTATTAGATTCTTTATTTCAGCAAAGGAACAATTGCTGGTAGTATTTCTGAACAGGTACGTGTTACTGATGAGCTCAAGAAATTTGTAGCTTTCTTGGTAAGAAAAACATTGGAATGTTATTTCTTTTGCAGTTTCTGTTTGCATTAATCTCAGTACTTTTCCTTTCAAGTCAGTCTTTTTACAAATCAGTAATACAAAAAGCATAGGAAAAGGATAGGCTTCCTCCCTCCCTTCCTTCCTTTCTCCCTCCTTCCTTCCCTCCTTCCCTTGTCTTACCTTCCTTCCTCCCTTCCTTCCTCCTCCCTCCCTCCCTCTTAAAAATGGCATATCAATGTAAGAATTCCTTGTTAAGACTGGAAAAATTCCCATTGCAATACAGGAAATATTGCAAATACATTATGTTTTTAAAAGGTGAAAGTTAGTGTTTTCTGTTACTCTACAGCAGAAACGAATGGCAGTGAACATGATTTGCTAATATACAGAGATTCTCTTTTGTTTATTTTTTCAATGGAAATTGTACAGATGGTAGCAAATGCACCAGCCAAAGAAAGAACTCCATGCTTTATAAGCAGATGCACAGGAAACACAAATGATCCCTTTGGATTTTTGGTTATCTTATGATCTCCTATGATCTAGGAGAAGATCCTGAAAGTTCTGGAAAACAGTCTGGGACTTGAACATAAAGTTCCAGAGAATAATCAGTTCCAAGTGTCCTTGCTAAAATGATTCATGGTGATCTCCGACCTGCGTTTTGGAAATGTATTTATTATAGTTAGCATATTGTTCTTCTCCAAGTATTTATTTTTCTCCCATAATAAAGCTCTCAGCGCCTGTGAAAATGTGCTGGAAACTGGGCAGTTTAAATTTTGAATGGAAAGAAATTTATGGATGAGTCTTGAGTAAAATGGCTAGGGTGTTTCTGGTCATCAAAGTAAGCTTAAGAAGAAACGTAAAATTTAGATCAGATCCTGAGAATATAATAATGGTGGTGTCAGTGGTGCCTGGTGTTCTCTGAGTTTTATTATTTTCTTGCAGACATTTCTTTACCAAATTAGGTAACATCATCAGTATTAGAAGGGAGTGGGGTTTGCTCTTATTTTTATATACTAGTGGCTTGCCCCGTTACTATTGGTGAGACAGCCTAGATAGTTCCTTGTAGGCTGTTGTTTGCTGTTAGCTTGTTTGTCTCCTTGATTGGGGTATGGTTTAATTGTTGATTGTTGATCTAGTGTTAATTTTGGGGTTAATGTCTGCTCATCTGGGTGTTGATTGGAGGTAAGGAAGTGTTTTGGTCTTTTTTTCCCCCTTTCCTTTTGGGCTTTTTGATTGTCTCTTCTGAGTGGTGTGTAGATAGTGTTTAATCTAATTCACACTGGGAAAGCCAGAGCTTTCAATCTTTTAGAAGGAGGGGAATGTAGATATGCTCTTATTTTGGTGAAAAGAAGCTTTAGGGGTGACATGATAGCAGTCTTCCAATATCTCAGGGGCTGCCACAAAGAAGAGAGGGGCAAGCTATCCTCCAAAGCACCTGAGGGCAGGACAAGAACCAATGGATGGAGACTAATCAAGGAGAGAAACAACTTAGAACTAAGGAGAAATTTCCTGAGTGAAAACAATTAATCAGTGGAACAACTTGCCTCCAGGAGTTGTAAATGCTCCAGCACTGGAAGCATAGATAGATAGATGATAGATAGATAGATAGATAGATATAGATACTGTAGATAGGTAGATAGATAGATAATAGATACTGTAGATGATAAGATACTGTAAATCGATAGACAGACAGACATAGATGATGGATGGATAGAAAGATGATGGAAGGATAGATAGATAGATAGATAGATAGATAGATAGATAGATGGATAGACAGAGAGAGAGAGATAGTAGATAGATAGGGATATCTAGTACATAGATAATTAGGTAGCACTGGAAGTTATTAAGACTAGATTGGAAAGCCATTTGTCTGAAGTGGTATAGGGTTTCCTGCCTAAGCAGGGGGCTGGACTAGAAGACCTCCAAGGTCCCTTCCAACTCTCATTCTCTCTATATTATTGGTATACCGCTACAAGAACATTCCTCTTAAAATATCTGATAAAATCGCTGAACTGGAATAAAAATAATAAAAGTTTGATGATCGTATTGGTGGAGGGGTGGGGTTTACTTCAGTTTTTATCTTTACAACATGTGTTAGTTTTAGTATGTATCATAATCTGAGCAAGCACCGATGAGTTGGTTCTGGGTTGCTGTTTTTTTTCGCCATTCGAGCCCTAAGGAAAGTCAATTCACATCTGCTTTTGCTCCTTCCCCGAAGATTCAGAGCCATGTAAACAAGCTTTGGAGACAAAAGAAAGGCAGTGGTCATTTTCCTCTGGCTTTGGGTTGCAAAGATTTCCCAGAAAGCCGCCACTATTTACATACGCAATCGCTGGGTTCATTCTTTTATGTGAGATGCAGATCATTCAGGGAATAAAAAAACCTCAAGGGTGGAATTCCAAGATGGCATGTTTATGTATTTCATTCTTTCCTCAGTACACCCTTGACTCCAATTAAGGATGCTTTAGCTCAGAAAACGTCCTTGCTTCTTTTATGGGAAAACTGGAGGGGTGACCTATAGTCTTCAAGGGGGAGATTCCAGGCTCCATTCACCACACCTGGAAAGCATCCTTTCATTATGCTTTCTCTGAAAGTAAATAACTTATGAACTGTCAATTGAGTCTTGGATAATGTTCTCCCTCTCTCATTGACTCGAAGAGTGTTTAACTTGACTTCAGACTTTTTAAGCTCTCTCTCCGAGAAATCTGGGATTGGACATCATCACATCTGACATTCTGCCCCGGCGTTTTAGTTTTGAAATGCACAAAATATTATTTGCTCCTCTGAAGTGAAACAAACATTTGAGCCAAATCCATCCTTCTGGATGCCAAACGACTTGAAATCTCAAACTTAGTCTTATTATTTAAACACACACACACACACACAAATGGACAAATCTAAAATAGAAAACCAATTCTATAGATAGATAGATAGATAGATAGATAGATAGATAGATAGATAGATAGATGATGGATAGATAGATTGATAGATAAAGAGAGAGAGAGAGAGATAGTAGAGAGAGAGAGTAGACAGTAGATAGATAGGGATATCTAGTACATAGATAATTAGGTAGATAGATAATAGAGAGAGATGATAGATGATGAATAGAGATAGATGATATAGATAGATTTGATAGATAGGTAAACATAATAGATATATGATAGATAGATATATGAGAGAGAGAGAGAGAGAGATGGATAACTAGTACATAGATAAGTAGGTAGGTAGATAATAGATAGAGATGATAGATGGTGAATATAGATAGATAAATAGATGATATAGATGATATAGATATAGATAGATAGAGATAGAGATAATAGTTAGATGATAGATAGATAGAGATAGAGATAGATAGATACGATGGATGGATGGATGGATGGATGGATGATGGATGGATGGATGGATGGATGGATGGCAGGCAGGCAGGCAGGCAGGCAGGCAGGCAGGCAGGCAGGCAGACAGACATCCAAACTCACCCTGCTACCTTGCAACACTTAGTTAAAAACAGGCTAATGGAACATGGAAACAGAAACCGAACCAAAGAGTTTCGCTTCCCAGAAGGGAATTATTTTTCACGTGCTAACCATCCATGACAAATAGGTTTGCAGTCTTTCTTATTGATACAGTTGCTGGATTCCTTTCCAGTTTATTGCAGAGGCTTCATCTATTTGCGATTGCAATGGATAACTCGGAATGTCCCCGTGTAATTTACATAGCCACTTATCATGATTAGTCAGAGTTTGTCATTTCCTTAATACGAATGGCGCTTTATCCTTACCAGCTGATCTTCTCCAGTTTCTACATGAAGCTCTCTGTATTGTGAGATATCCGACACAAAAAAAATGACATGTGATTTTGTTTTTTGTTTTGTTTTTTAAAGTAGGCCATGTTGTTAAGGTGAAAAATCATGAAATATATTTAATCGAAGTCCAGAAATAGTAAGCATTAACCCATTTATGATGGCAGCAAAAAATATAAATGAATGAGGTAGGCTGGAGGAGAGTGAGGGTGAGACTTGACTGGCCTGAAGTCACCCAGTCAAACTGTGGGGGCTTCCATTTTTTTTCTCATTTTTGACCCCAATTCATGATGGCGTTGAAAGCAATTGATGAAAGCAATTCTTTTCTATCAATGAAGGAGAAGCTTTGTAGCTCAGGATTGAAAGGACTGGTCCTCGGTGCTCTCTGAGCTTGGTGGTTTTCCTTGCAGACATTTCCTTACCCAAACTATGCAAAATCATCAGTGTTAGCCAGTCTAGCACTGGTGATATTATCTAGTTTGGGCAATAGCAATAGCACTTAGACTTATATACCACTTTACCGTGCTCCACAGCCCTCTCTAACAGGTTTACAGAATCAGCCCCTTGCCCCCAACAATCTGGGTCCTCATTTTACCCATCTCAGAAGGATGGAAGGCTGAGTCACTAGCAATAGCCCTTAGACTTATATACTGCTTCACAGTGCTCCACAGCCCTCTCTAAATGGTTTTACAGAGTCAGCCTCTTGCCCCCAACAATCTGGGTCCTCATTTTACTGACCTCAGAAGGCTGGAAGACTGAGTCTACCTTGAGCCTGGTGAGATTCGAACTGCCAAATTACAGGCAGCCAGCAGGCAGCAGAAATAGCCTGCAGCACTGCACTCTAACCACTGCGCCAATGCGGCTCATGTAAATGTAATGTAAGAAAACAAGAAAACGACCTAACTCAGAGAGCACCAAGGACTCTCCGATCGCCCCGTATCCTCACACAGACAGGGCCTCCTTGGGATACCATCAGCCAGACATTGTCGGTTGGCGGTGCCCAGGGGTAGGGCCTTCTCTGTGGGAGCGCCCACCCTGTGGAACCAACTCCCTTTGAGCCTTCGTCTGGCCCCTGATCTCCGCTCCTTCCGCCGTGACCTTAAGACCTGGCTCTTTGAACAGGCTGGTCTGGACTAGCCAAGGGGAGGGGTGGGTTTGTTTTAGAGGGTTTTAAATTTTAATTGAATTTTAACATTTAGGCTTGTATTTGGTTTAATTTCTTTTTATTGTAAATGTGTATGAGTTTTATATTGTTAGCCGCCCTGAGTCCTTAGGGAGAGAGGGTGGTTACAGGTCTAAATAATAATAATAATAATAATAATAATAATAATAATAATAATTCTCTATAAAGTCTGAAACTCTTTGGGTATCAGAAAGTCTGAATCTGTTTTTACTCCCTATCCTGGAGCAGATAGCTAACTAGAATCTAGCTATGAAATGGTAAATGGAAAGAGAATGGATATATTTCATACAATGTCCCAGCTGGATTCTTGTCTGGACACTTTTTATATATCAATGACTATGTTGTCTCCTCAGCTCAACCATTCTTCTCCCAATGATCTCAGCACAAAGCACAATCTTTCCTGAACCCAGTTTTCTTGTTTGACTGTAGCAATCATTTTTAAAAAAATAAAGTTCTCAACACCTCTAGGAGTCTTGTGTGATCAGGATCTCTGTTTATTATGATCTCCTACAGTTCTAAAAAAAATAAAATAAGTAAGTACAGTATCACAATGGCAAGAAACTCAGGATACACCAAAAAGGACAGGTCTCTGCCCAGAATTAAAATGACCTTGTTGTTCCAGCTATGGCTGTTGTTCAGATGAATAAAAACTAACAATCATTAATGCTGATTGTGTGGGGGGCTGTGTTTTGTGCATGCAAGGGACTGGGAGCAGGTGTACATGTCAATAAATTTCAATGGATGGTAAAAGTCTGTAGCCAAACAGCTTCATCATCTGCCTTTCAAAGCTTGCGAGACAGGCCATTTTTCATGATTTCACCATTTTGGCCAAATGAGCCCTTTTCAATTAAACAAACCCTTTGATTCCAGATGTGTGTTTATTTGCTGAAACCAGGCCAGGAAAAAAAAATCAAAGGTCTGGTTCATCTCAAAGGGGAGGATTTTTGAAAAATGAAACAAGGAGGAAAACACCTTCTTGTGCCAGAGAGCTCGGTTCTTGGTTGAAGAAAACAAAGAAAGAAACCCACAGATGATAATTTCAGGTATGGCAGGAAGACTCTTGGACCAAGGATGTCCAGGAATCAGGGGTGGGCTGCAACCGGTTCGCACTGGTTCAGGCGAACCGGATGTTAATTTAATTTTACATCTGTTTCGGCAAACCGGTAGTTGCAATGACTGGCTGGCCCAGCCCATCCCATCCCTGCCATCTCAGGAGTCTAAATGCAGCCTGTTTTGGATCCCAGGTAAGTGCAGGACCTGCATGGAGGCTCAAGGAGGGGGAAAATGGGCCTCCCGGAGGCCTCCAGAGCCCGGGGAGGCTGTTTTTGCCCTCCCAGAGGCTCAATGAAAGCCTCTGGAGCCCGGGGAGGGAGAAAACACCCCCCCATCTTGGTGCAGGAGGCCGACTAGGCCACACCCACCATGGCCACACCCATCCAGCAACCAGGCAGAGAACCAGTTGCTAAATTTTCTGGAGCCCACCCCTGCCAGGAATGAAGGTGAGGTTTGTCTGCCTGCCTATATTGAGTTGATTCTTTCTTTTTATTGTCCACAAATGTTGCCCCGTGAAGCTTGAAAGTTGCCTATGAGGATCGATTTTGTGTGCAAATAAACGTGTGTAGTGATGCAGTAATGAAACACACATTTCTTGCACAACTGGCAATAAGGGTATCTTTTTAACATGTCTTTTTGGAAGACTCGAGGTTGGTGCTTCAGTGACTACCACTTTTGAGAAAGCACAGTGGACCTTTGGTCTTCCCACCCACAGGAGAATGTCATGGGTGAACCTGCAAAAACAATCAAAAATCACTCACCGAGCCTGCATTTTGCAGCTTTTGAGAAACAAAATGCACTGTGGAGCAATTTTAGTCATTCCGTGCCACTAAGCAAAACAGACACTTTCCATCACATCACTGAACACAAGTGAATAATATGCTGAAATATCAGCGTATTATTCATTTAGAGAGACAGATGGAAGACAAGCTCAGGATCCAAAAAGATCTTGACAGGCTTGAACAATGGGCCCTATCCAACAACAGGAAATTTAATGTGGAGAGGGAAAAGCAAGGTTTTATACCTGGGCAGGAAAAAACCAAAGGTACAAGTACAGATGAGGTGAAACCTGGCTCAAAAGGAGTAACTGTGAGAGGGATCTTTGAGTCCTAGTGGATGATGACTTAAACAAGAGTCAGCAGTGTGCAGTGACAGACAAAAAACCCAATATAATCCTTGTTTGTATAAACAGAGACATAAAATCAAGATCATGTGAAGTAATTAGTACTGCTTTCTAAAGCTTTATTAAGACCACACCTAGAATACTGTATTCAGTTCTGGTCACCATACTATAAAAAAAGAGGTTGAGACTCTAGAAAAAGTACAGAGAAGAGCAACCAAGATGATGAGGGGACTGGAGGCTGAAACATACGATGAACAGTTGCAGGAACTGGGCATGGCTAGTCTAGGGAAGAGAAGGACCAGGGGAGACGAGATAGCAGTCTTCTAATATTTGAGGGGCTGCTACAGAGAGGAGGAAGGGGTCAAGCTATTTTCCAAGGCACCTGAAGGCCAGACAAGGAATAATGGATGGAAACTGATCAAGGAGAGATTCAACATGGAAATAAGGAGAAATTTTCTGACAGTGAGAACAATTAACCCATGGAACAGAAGTTGCCTTCGGAAGTTGTGGGAGCTTCATCACTGGAGGCTTTCAAGTAGAGACTGGACAGCCATCTGTCAGAAATGGTGTAGGGTCTCCTGCTTGGGTCCCTTCCAACTCTGTTAATCTGTTAAATGAAAAAAATTGCCTAGGTGTAAGGGTGGGATTCAACACAAGGGCCTCTCAATTTCCAGGCTCTTTGTAACCGTTCTAATGTGTGGCTGTGCAGTTTTGACTGACAAGGTTTTAAGCATGATTTGGAAATTAAATAAGGAAAGCCATGTTGAATTTGCAAGCAGGGAAATTGCAGCCAAGGAATGTACCTCTAATTTAGGGTAAAGAGCAATAATGAGAGCCCATAAAAATAAATAACCATGATGTTAAATAGACTGCAGATCATTGGCACCTCATGATGTTGCTTAGATTGTATGCCAGTTCAGAAATATGGCAATAAGCAATTGCAGGTGTTAACAAGAGAATTTCTGAAATATAAGATTTCATTTGTTTTGGAGGGCATGGCTGTGGGTGTCTCAAGGCAGAAGTCATGGAGGAAACTACTCTTGCACATTTTGTTTTTATCATAGGAAGAACCAGCAACTAGGTCTAGATTTTATTTACACATTTAATTTAGCATGGAAAGTTACATCTAAACCTATGGCAGCACCATATACTTCTAAAAACCTATTGAAAGCAGAGGTGTAGGGAAGTTCAGCATGATTTGAGCTGGTCCAATCTAGATGGTTTGCTGAAGCAACTTGTGATCCTGCATCTCGATCAGGGGTGGGATTCTACCGGTTTGGCCCGATTCGGGCAAACCAGTAGCTCCAAAGATCAGCTGGGAGTGAACTGGTTCACTCCAAAGATCAAAGTATTTCCTTTTTCCCCCACCGATCAGCTGTTTTCCAAACATCAGCTGTGCCGCGTGGTTCAGATTAATTAGAAAGCAGGAAATCATCAGATTTCTTGCTTTCTAGCTATTCTAAATCGTGCAGCACAGCTGATCCCTCCTCTCACTGTTGTACTGCTTCCCTCGGAGACTTCCCTGAGGCCCAGTAGGCAAACAAAAAAGAAAAAACCATGTCCACCCAGTAACATGATCACTTGCCCATGCCCACCTAGCCATGCCTACAGAACCAGTACTTTAAAATTTTGCATCCCGCCCGATCTAAATCATTTCAAATCTTCTGCTGTAACCTTCAAAAGGCAGCCCATCCCAAACAAGGAGGAACTTTTCAAAATTCCATGTGGTGTCATTGTGTGTCATTGTGGCACACAGGAGACCAAATTAGGAACTGAGGGCAAGAAAAAAAAGTAAGGGGTGGAAGATCATTAGAGAGAAATCCAACTAGAAATAAGGAGAAATTTCCTAATAGTAAGGACAATTAGCCAGTGGAACGACTTGCCTCCAGAAGTTGTGGGTGCTCCATCACTGGAGGTTTTTAAGAAGAGACTGGACAGTTACTTATCTAAAATAGTATCGATTCTCCTGCTTGAGTATGAGGTTGGACTACAAGACCTCCAAAGTCCCTTCCAACCTATTATTCTATGTTCTAATTTTGAATCAGTCATCAGACACACAGGATCATCGTGTAGGAAAGACACTGATTCTTTCTGTAACTTGAAAAGAGCGGGAGCATTTTGACTACGGGAATGCTACAAACATCGTAACTGTGAAAAATAGTCATAAGTCACTTTCAGGGCCATTCAATGGTCATCAAAGCAACTCTTGTAAGTCAAGGACTACCTGCATTATGATGGCTTTAGAAATCAGGTTCTGTGCTAGTGAACTTTGGAGATCAAGAGGGAAGTGTCCAACATGATGCTCCATGGAAATATTGTAGCTTCTCTGATCCCCTGACAGAAATGTCCCCCAGGGCAGGGGTCTCCAACCTTGGCAACTTTAAGACTTGTGGACTTCAACTCCCAGAGTTCCTCAGTCAGCAAAGGAATGTAAGGCTGCTGAATCTCTACGATGTGGAACGCTAGCTCAAACTTTCCTTGATTGTAGTGTTTGGTCAGGCAGAAATTCAACTATTCACTCACACCTTTTTTTTTTACAGATATCTGAGATGGATTTGTGCTTGGACTGTGACGTTAGAAATGGCATTGCACAAGCTAGCAAGGCGAGCGTAAAATATGTAACTTAAAGACAACGATAGATGAAGTTTAGAATATTAGTGGGAGGATTTTTAAAATCCTGATCCTTCTTGTAATATTAGAGGGCTTCTCTCTGTCTGACACTCTGGTTATTTGAAGTAAGCAGTTGTTTCAAATAGGTGATCCTATCCAACAACATGAAATTTAAGGTGGAGAAAAGCAAGGTTTTACACCTAGGCAGGAAAAACTGAAGGTACAAGTCAGTGGTGGGATTCAATTTTTTTTTACTACCAGTTCTGTGGGCGTGGCTTGGTGGGCGTGGCTTGGTGGGCATGGAAGGGGAAGGATACTACAAAATCTCCATTCCCTCATCACTCCTGGGGGAAGGTCATTGCAAAATCCCCATTCCCTCCCCATCCCACTAACCTGCTTTCCAGCTCCGTTCTCCTGTGCAGGACAACCAAAGATGACCCAGCTGATCAGCTGGGACATGGGAGGCAGAGAATAGATAGGGGCGGGGCCAGTCAGCGGTGAGATTGGCCGGTTCTCCAGACGACTCAAAATTTCTTTTACGGGTTCTCCAGAACTGGTCAGAATCTGCTGAATACCACCTCTGGTACAAGAACAGGTTAGGCCACATCTGGCTCAAAAACAGTAACTGTGAGAAGGACCTTGGAGTCCTAGTGGACAATCACTTAAACATGAGCCAGCTGTGTGCAGCGGCAGCCAAAAAAGCTAATGCAATCCTTGGTTGTATAAACAGAGGCATAGAATCAAAATCACCTGAAGTGTTAGTATGGCTTTATAAAGCCTTAGTGAGGCTACATCTGGAATATTGCATCCAGTTTTGGTCACCACGTTACAAAAAAGATGTTGAAACTTTGGAAAAAGTACAAAGAATAGCAACTAAGATGATTAAAGGCCTATTGACAAAAATATATGAAGAACAGTTCCAGGAAATTCCTACTTTTTCCAGTCTCAACACCTTTTTTGTATACACACATTACAAAAAAAGATGTTGAGACTTTGGAAAAAGTGTTGCAGGAATTTCCTGGAACTGTTCTTATGTGTGTGGTGAATGTGGGTGTGGGTGGGTATACACACACACACATACACACACACGATCATCATTAATAGGAACCAGTGGCCAAACATCAGTGGTTGGTTTCCAAATTTTTTCCTACTGGTACTAAGCGCTTCGCACTGCGCACACGCCACAAGTCTCCAATAATAGCCTCTTTCAACGCTACTGAGCTGTCTGAACTCTTTCTTAGCAGTTAGAATAGGAGAGGTAACAGCAGGGGCAGGTTAGTGGGGCTAGTCAGAGGTGGTATTTGCCAGATCTCCGAACTGGTCAAAATTTTCGCAGCCGGTACAACAGAACCAGTCCAAACTGGGTGAATACCACCTCTGTCAAACATCCAAATTTTTATCACGTGACCATGGGGATACTGCAAAGGTCATAAATAAGATCATGTCACTTTTTTCAGTGCCTTTGTAACTTTGAACAGTCACTAAGTGAACTGTTGTAAGTCAAGGACTTATCTGTACACAGGTACAACTTGTGTAAACCTCTCATCCCTCCTACAAGCTAATTCTGGAATTAAAGATACAAGCTGCAGGCATCTTACACAGGGAAGGGTAAAATCCAGATCTTTAGCATTCAACTGTCAATCACAGTTGATCCCCCTTTCCTGTAGCCCCCTAAGAAGCAATCGTCAATTCATTTCCGCTTCTTCCTCAACGGGTTAAGGGGATTCACAGTAAACCCTTGTCATTTCTGACTCTGGTAAACAAATTACACACTGCCTTTAATTTATCTTTGGGTGCTGTACTAAGCTGAGCCAAGAGTTAGTAAAAGTCTGAACACATTTTTCATGCGTAGGAAGTTTTGTCTAACTTTGGCAAATATCCACAAATGAAATGTAGAATGCTGTAGGTTCTAATGGTGTGCTTTAAGTTGCCAAGAATATCTGTGTTCTCAGATAAAAGGGAAATTTATTCTTCTCAGCTGATGCATAAATGTAATCTATTTATTTACAAAGTCTGTGCTCAGGATGATTTCTTTCTTTCTTTCTTTCTTTCTTTCTTTCTTTCTTTCTTTCTTTCTTTCTTTCTTTCTGTTTTTCTGTCTGCCTTTCTCTCCTTCTCCTTCCTTCCTTCCTTCCTTCCTTCCTTCCTTCCTTCCTTCCTTCCTTCCTTCCTTCCTTCCTTCCTTCCCATACCTGGAAAGTATGGCAAATTATGAATTGCTGTTTCAATCAAATCCTGATTAATAGAAAGAGAGTAGGTTGAAATGAAAAATGAGCAATATACAGAATCCAGATGAACGATGCCGTCATCAGCAAGTGTCATTCGCAAAGAAAATGTCAGATTAGAATCTTGTTGTCTTGTCTCATAAATATTGATGGTGTGTTCATAGTTGTGTTTCTGAAGATTTCCATGAGTTGGGTCCAACTATCTAGGTTTCTTAAAAGTTGACCAGGCATTCTGACCTCTGAAACATCAAAATACTTGAGTGACAAAACTGATGCTTTTCTTTACTTGCTATTGACTATTAGGTCAATCCTAATTTTGAAGCACCTTCAGATCTACAACAGTCTGATACTATTGTCCTGTGCTCTTTAGGAGCAACTGAAAGACTTTTTTCCCCAAAAATATTTACAGAGTGGGACAAATGCTTATGGGGCTGCAGCTGCTGATGAAGGAAATGTGCTTATATTTGCCAAGAGTTAGAATTAAGCATGTCATTTGATAAATAGGAGCACATTTTTCAAAATCCTTTTGTGTGTCTGAAGAGAAAAGAAGCCAAGGCTCTTTGGAAGTTTTATGTAACTAAAATCCAGCCGAAACTGAATTTGGAGCAAGATCTTGGAGACAAATGGTGAAGGGCAAAAGGCCAAAAACAGATGCATTAATAATCCCTGTAAAGCAGTGGTAGCCAACTAATTTGAGATATAAAAGGAAACCGTGAGTTTAAACTTTCCTGTATTTTGAAGATGCACAGCTCCATTGATAAGTGCAGGAAATATTAAACCACCCCATTAATGCCCAAGAAAACAATAAAATATCTAGAGATCTTATTTCAGGTTTTTTTTTTTTTGCTTTCTAAATGGAATCCATTATCGGATGTGGATGATTATAAAGACTTACTATACGTTTTAAAGTTCCTTTTATGCTTTTTTTTTAATACATTGCCCATTGTAATCGAGTTGCATGCAGTTGGGAACATGTCATCTATCTTGGGCCAATTAATACAGATGAAAATGAATGCAGACTTTGTAGTTTCCCAGGAAGCATCCTTAAATGCTGGAAGCAGAGTTTGGATCGGAGGGCTGTTTTTGTGGATTGGTGTTGAAATAAGCTTCATCTTTGATTGCTTTTTTTTTTAAAGCCCTAAAGGTTTGCATCCGACACATTCCATGCAACGCTAGGTTCAGAACTGGAAAGAAATTTGTATTCAAGCAAACTGATCCTTCTCTAATATTGGTTAAAGAAAGAAACACTTCACCAGTTCACATGCAAGAACCTTGGAAGATAAATTGAATTCTAAAGGGGTAAAGCAATCCCGTGGCTGAAATTTATGTAACCTTATCCTATCCTCTTTCCATACCTCTTGATTAAAAAAAAGTTTACAGTGATCGTGCCCACTCACTAAGAGTAAGAAAAGAACTCCTACTTTACCTTCTACTGCCATCTGAAATCAAGCTCTGGACCATTGTGAGACCTAGAGTACTGCATCCAGTTTTGGCCACCACACTATAAAAAAGATGTTGAGACTCTAGAAAAATTGCAGAGAAGAACAACCATTAGGGGACTGGAGACTAAAACGTATGATGAACAATTGCAGGAACTGGGCATGGCTTGTCTAGTGAAGAGAAGGACCAGGGGAGACAGGATAGCAGTCTTCCAATATTTGAGGGCTGTCACAGAGAGCAAGGGGTCAAGCTATTCTCCAAAGCACCTGAAGGCCAGACAAGGAACAGTGGATGAAACTGAACAAAGAGAGATTCAACCTGGAAATAAGGAGGAATTTCCTGACAGTGAGAACAATCAACCCATGGAACAGAAGTTGCCTTCAGAAGTTGTGGGAGCTTCATCACTGGAGGCTTTTAAGTAGAGACTGGACAGCCATCTGTCAGAAATGATGTAGGGTCTCCTGCTTGGACAGCGAGTTGGACCAAATGACCTACAAAGCCCCTTCCAACTCTATTAATCTGTATCTTACTATGAATGGCAGAAGCTCATAGGCTTAAACATGACACATTACAGGCTTAAACATGAACATTACACCTCTTTTTGGTAGACATTGAAAAGAGAAGTAAAGTAACAAGCATCTTTGACATTTTGAAGACAAAGTTGGCCCTCCAACACAGCAAAGTAGGTGTCATTTTGTAGCAGAAGGAAACTAACCAGGTATTTTTTATAAGTGTATGATTCTAGGCAAGGGGAAAAGAAAGAGAATTTGATAAAGGCATTCCCAAAGCTTTACTTGCAAACTACTTCAGCTAGACTGCTAAACCAATAGGTAAAATTGATTTAAATCACCTTATGATGTACATTTAAAGGAATCAGGTATGTCTAGACTAACAAAGAGAAGGATTAGGGGTGACATGATAGCTATCTTCTGGTTGTTGAGAGGTTGTCACAGGGAGAACAGAATTTATGTATGTTGGAAATGCTGTTTATATAGAGCAAACAAAGAGCACAGTCACCATGTGCTTTACTGATCAACTGCTTAACAGGAAACTACTTAGAACAAAAGAGAATAGAGTATTATTACTATTATTACTATTATTACTATTACTATTACTATTATTATTATTATTATTATTATTATTATTATTGGACTTATATGCCGCCCTCTCTCCCTAGGGACTCAGAGCGGCTTACAGTAAAAAATAGAAATACAATTGATTAAAATACATTAAAACCAAATAGCTAAGCCCAATAAAACTAAAAACCCAATTAAATTTAAAATATCAATAAAACCCCACCCCTTACCCTTCAGTCCAGGCCGGATTGTTGAAACATTTGAAACAACCAGGTCTTTAGGTCACGGCAAAAGGAATGGAGGTCAGGGGCCAACCAGAGCTCCAAGGAGAGTCGATTCCACAGGGTGGGTGCTCCCACAGAGAAGGCCCTACCCCTGGGCACCGCCGGCCGACATTGTCTGGCCGACGGCACCCCAAGGAGGCCCTGCCTGTGGGAGCTCACAAGGCGATTGGAAGTCGATGCTATATACCATACATTGTCAGAAAAGATTGGACAGACATTTGTCCAAGATGCAATAAGGACTCCTACCTTGGACAGGGGCAGATTCAGCAGGTTCTGACCAGTTCTGGAGAACCGGTAGTGGAAATTTTGAGTAGTTCAGAAAACTGGCAAATGCCACCTCTGACTGGAGAGTTTACAATATCCTTCCTCTGCCACGTCCACCAAGCCACGCCCACAGAACCGGTAGTAGAAAAACTGGAATCCCACCCCTGGACAGGGGGTTGGACTAGAAGAATTCCAAGATCCCTTCCAGCCCTATGATTCTATGATTCTAATATAGATATATTTTTCAAGAGATGGGAAAATTTTATAACAGGTCTTATTAAGGGAAAATGCATGAGATGGCCAGTTTCTGAATTCTAGATCCTGATTATAATTATTGCTCTTATGCGATCTCAGTTACATTATGAGATATTCCTTTGTGTCATTTCCTTTAGGTCAAGGCATATCTTTATGGTGGGAAATATATGCTTTCCCCAAATTTTAGAGAAAATGTTAGGAAAGCATTGATCTGCCAAGTGGCTGTAATGCTATTCTAACATATTTTAAGATATGAAACATTGCAAATTCATGCTAGATGCGAATATTGCCAAGCCATCTTGCCAAGGTACATTAATGGAAATTGGTAGGTGTGAAGCATAATTGCTTTGCAGGTGACAATATTTGATTCTTCTCCCACTGGATGATCACACTACTTGCACTAAAAAAAAGAATTTTATTTTAAAGAGAAAACAATCATTTCTCAGTGACAACTGCCAGTCATACCCTCTAGGAATGAGCTCTTGGTTAGCCAACTGCTGACGCGTGAGTTGTTATCATCCCCCCCCGTATTTGAATGCATGTATCGTTTTATGAGACATCTTAACTTTAACAGATTATAAAAGGAAACTTGCAAAGCAATAAATCGAAACATTGATCACAGCAAGATTAGCATTTAGGGCCCAGAGGAAAGCAAAGGGGGCGCTTCTTATTTGATCCAAATTGTGCAATGGGATGACATTCAATACTTGAGATTTGCAGAATTCTTATAATAGGAATGTGACTGATTAATGGAATGTGGGAGGCAGCTGGCTTCCGTTTATAGTTATTTCTTAAGAAATGAAGGATATAAATATTATGTTTGCTTTAAAAAATTATGGATATGTCCTTGAGATACTTGAAAAAGCTCCAATAATTGTTTTAGGAGCAGGAAGAAATGGTGCTGACAATTATACCAATTATTTATTACCAATGATGGGTTTTTGAACAAAACATGAATGAAATTGGGCGGATGAGATGATAAGCCAGTCAGAATTTTCTGATGAGTATACCGATCAGTCAATCAGAATACAGCTGGAAGGTACATTGAAGGTCTTCTAATCCAGCCCCTTCTCAAGTAGGAGACCCTACACCATTTTAGACAGGTGGCTGTCCAGTCTCTTCTTAAAAACCTCCAGTGATGGAGCACCCACAACTTCTGAAAGCAATCCCTTCCACTGGTTAATTGTTCTCACTGTTAGGAAGTTTCTCCTCAATTCCAGATTTCTTCTCTCCTTGATTAATTTCCATCCATTGTTTCTTGCCTTGCCTTCTGGTCCTTTGGAAAACAAGTTGCCCCACTCCTCTTTGTGGTAGCCTCTCAAATACTGGAATACCTCTATCATGTCATGCCTAATCCTTCTTTCCTCTAGACTGGCCAAATCCAAATCCTGCAACTGTTCTTCATATGTGTTTGTCTCCAGGCCTTCAATCATCTTAGTTGCTCTTCTTTGCCCTTTTTCCAAAGTCTCAACATCTTTTTTTTTCTCAACATCTTTTACCACTTTCAAACCTGTGGAATATTCAGAAGATTGGCAAACCCATATGGCATGGTGAGATCTGAAACTGCGCACCAGAAATGCAGTCATAATACACACATCTTTTCTGGCTGAATTTGTTGGCTTAGCAAACAAACTTGTGGCTCTAAAAAATGGAGTAGAAATGAATCTGACAGAATCATGCCTTCCTAAAGTAGGAAGGTGCTTCTTGATGAACTACACTAGCCTTATTGAGATTATTATTTTTTGTTTCTCTAGGATAATTCCAATTTGTAGTCTAATGTCAGGAGAGAAAAAAAGGAGCACCAGCAGTCTTTCCATTGGTACCATGTTGTTCATCTGGTTTTTATGTCTTAGCCTCTCAACTTTTATGAAGTTGGTAGACTATTTTGATTTCCAAAATAACTCAGTTATTGAAGTTGCATGACTTCTTGAGTATTCCGGAAAAGAACACAAGGGAATATCCTTATACCCTTTGCTAAACTAATCAGAGGTCTGTTTATTTACCTTTAAATGCTTCTGATGGTTCACCAGACCAAAAATCCATGGATCTGTATTGGAATTTTGCTCCAGGCAAAAATTTGTTACTGAAATGCCATTTAACAGATGATCCAAATCAAAGCTCTGGCAATCCGCAGAGTATTTTTATATCTCTGTTTTATTTACTACCAACTACTAATCCTGTTAATATTGTTTCACCAAGCTAACCTAAAGGCAAACTTCACAGACGCCTAGTGATTCTAAATAAGAGGGAGTCCCTTTGGGACTCCGTGGCAATTATATGAGTTCAACCGAAGGGTTTTTGATTGTCCAAGGGCCTTTATTTGTTCAACTTTGTGAATTGCTTTCTTCACAAGAATGGTACAGTAGATCAATTGGTAGCCATGATATAAATACCTAATAAAAAGTGTGTGGAGCACTTCCTGTGTCCTTAAATGTGGCTACTAAAATGAAATTATTGTGTTTGGTAGTAGTTATAAAACTTTTAAATTAAAAAAAAGAGAGAGATCTCAATTATCTCATTTTACAAACCCCTAAATAAGGCCTAACGTCATGGAAAAGTAAGAAAAATGGAATGGAATGGAATGGAAGAGAAGAGAAGAGAAGAGAAGAGAAGAGAAGAGAAGAGAAGAGAAGAGAAGAGTGGGAAGGTACCTTGGAGATCTTCTAGTCCAACCCCCTGCTCAGGCAGGAGACCTTATACCATTTCAGACAAATGGTTGTCCAATCTCTTCTTAAAAACTTCCAGTGTTGCAACATTTACAACTTCTGGAGGCAAGTTGTTCCACTGAATAATTGTTCTCACGGTCAGGAAATTCCTCCTGAATTCTAGGTTTCTTCTCTCCTTGATTAGTTTCCATCCATTGTTTCTTGTCCTGTCTTCAGGTGTTTTGGGGAATAGCTTGACTCCCTCTTCTTTGGGGCAGCCCCTGATAATAAGTAAGAGTTGATGATTTCAGTCCTTAACATGACAAAATTTGAAGAGCCTTGGTGGTGCAGGCTGTCAAACACCTAGCACTTAGTTCCAGCTGCCTGCAATTAGTGCAGGCTCGAATCCCACGAGGCTCAAGGTTGACTCAGCCTTCCATCCTCCCGGGGTAGGTAAATTGAGGACCCAAGATTGTTGGGGGCAATAAGCTGACTTTGTAAAAATTCCACTGGGGGGGGCAAAAGCCCTAGTAATAAGCAGGCATATACAATAGAATGAAGGCTATTGCTGAGCACATTGGGTTGTGCTCCAAAGATTATAAGCTGCCCTGAGTCTCCGGAGAAGGGCAGCATATAAATGTGAATTAAAAAAGAAAAAAAGGATAAAATTCCTCAAATGAGAAGTTGGTAGTACAGCCATCTGGGCAGAAGTAAACCAATTAAACTTGGTGTATGTGGGGGATCAGGAGATTTGAGGCACTCCCTTTTCCTGATCACTTCTTCCATCACATTAGATCTGGTAGGAGAGGCATGTGTGGGTTCTCATCTCTTCTGGGTGTCATCTGACAGGACCCAGGAAGAGAGACTTCTTGGTTGTGGCCCTTGCCCATGGCATCAACCCCCCAGAGATTAGAGCTCTTGTCCTGCTGGCATTTTGTATGGTCTTGAAGACTATGTCTCCATGAATGAGAGTTGGAATCAGTGGCGTGGAAGGAGCATGGTACTTCATGTAGTTAAGACCCCTGGGCAGCAGCTTCACGTTTGAGACCCACTTGCTGCCACATGGCAGGGTGAGTTCCCATCACTCCCTCCAGCTCCTGTCGACCCAGCAGTTTGACTATGAATGGGTACCACTTCAGTGTGCAGCTTAACAGGGACATGAAAGGAGTCCCCAGTTGGGTGTCCCTTGGGCAATGGAGATATCACCGGCTGAGCCTTTCACCATGGAAGTGCTTCGTAGTTTCTGGCATGGAAGCAGTGGTGGGATTCAGCCAGTTCGCACCACTTCCGGAGAACCAGTTGTTAACTTTCTGAGCAGTTTGGTGAACTGGTTGTTGGAAGAAATCATTAGGGCAGAGAACTGGTTGTTAAATTATTTGAATCCCACTACTGCATGGAAGTAAGTATCTGTGGCAGGGGGTGTGAAATGACTATGTTGATGTCACTTTGATGACTTTTTAGTTTTATGCTATGTTTGTATGCGTGTGTGTGTGTGTGTATGTATTCATTCATTCATTCATTCATTCATTCATTCATTCATTCATTCTTCACTCATTCAATTCCCATAGCTGCCCATCTTAGTCAATGACTCTGAGTGGCTTACAGTTGAAAATTCACTTCACTGCAATTCACTTATTGTGATGTTGCTGTTGTTTGTGATATTTAAAATCATTGCTAGCCACCCAAAAATCATGATTTTGAAATGGGTGGCCACATCAATTACACTGAGGTAATTAAAAACATAAGTTTAAAATATGAAAAATAGCCTTGATTTCCCAGGAACATATTGTAAGAATGAAAATGAAGCCAGAATCTGAATTTGGAATTTAATGGTAGTAATATTGCCCACTAAATAGCATGATGGCATTGGTGCTATTTTCTCATTTCCAACATCCCCAAGATCAGCAAGGTTTGTGTATGTGTGTGAAGTGTAAGGACTTCTCATACATTTATATAAAGTTTTACACAACACTTTCAATAAAAGAGGATCATGTTTCATTATAATTGACTATATATAATCTATGTAGGTAAACAACTCGTTCATAAGTCATGAGTAACATCCTCTCTTCAATCCCCTGAGTAATTGGAACCATAAATTTATATTTCCAGTGTTGAAGGATGAGCGACTAAGCAATAAAAAGGGCATAGAGATTCCATTTTTGTTATTCAGTCATTAATTCTCCGGCATTAGATATGTGGGTTAAAAAGATGGATGTCTGAAGACAGTAGACCTTGTCTCAACATGTTTACAGCCATGCTGATTAAAGAAGAATGGAGGATTTGGAAGGACCTGACTGACAGCAGAGACATTGACTTATCCCGTCAAGCAAGTTTGAAGTGTGATTAGAAATTCAATTTACTCAGTTTAGTTACTGCCCAACTCTAAACTATCTATTGGTGGTGTGATGACCCGGGGCATGGCACAAAGGCAACACAGTCAGAGAATAAGAATGAGTTCCTTTATTAGCTCCAACTTTGCCCCCAGTGAGCCGGTTACTTTCCGGTCTGGAGAAAAACTCTCCCATGAACCTGCACCAGCCTTTGGCTGCAGATATTCCAGTCCAAACGTTATAGAACTCACAGTCTTTTTGTGATTGGTCCAAAGTCACCCAGTTGGCTTAAGTGACTAATATGGAACTAGAACTCACAGTCTCCCGGTTTCTAGCCTGGTGCCTTAACTGTTAGATCAAACTGGCTCTCCTCCTCTCTGCCTCCTTTTTCTGTATTAAGTTTATAGCGAACTTTTCAAAACTGATGTGGGCATTGATTTAAATCTCTGCATTCTAGCACCAACCATATTAGCAGCAATCTGCCTTTGCTTAGCTTTTGACAGACACAAGCATTTTATAGAGTGATGAAAATGGAGCTAAAATTTAATTAAACACCCATCAATAGAAACATTAGATTTCCAGCTTGTGATGAATGATAACAAGGAAGTATTTTTCCTATCTGCAGTGCCATTTAAGCAGTTGGCTATAATCACTGGAACAATGTAATGATTTAATCATGCTATGAAGTCACCCTGTTGTGGTTTTCTGGGAGATGCTGGCCATTTTCTCACACAGTAGACACCATGAAACTCGAAAAGAACACAAATCAAAAGTTGCAATTCGTAGCTTGGTTGTCTTCTCCCGGGCTTAAAGATCTGAAAGCGAAAAAATTATTGATGATAACAAACAGTTTCAACCCAGTGTTTTGCGTTCCCATGAAGGTGTCACCAAAGAGGACACATTCATTCCTTATTTTCCAACATGATGATGGAGAATAGGAAACCCTTCACATTTGTTTGGCAGGAGAAGAAAATGGAAAGAATCCGACATTTGGAATCAAGTTGGTATTGGGTGATAAAGCACATCCAAAGCAATTGTTATGCTTCAGAGATCAATTTTGAGACTCTGATGTAACTGGAAAAGGGTGAAGTTACTGTTTTCCCATGACTAGATTCCACAATTAATCCAGTGATACATGAAATTCGAATCTAGTTATCAGAGAAAGAGTTTCAGCAGAAATGCTGTTATGGGTATGTAGTTAACCAAGCCTGTCCTACAATTCTTTAAAAATTAAAACATAGTAAATGTTAGGTTTCTTTTTCTTTTTTGCATAGTTTTTTTTTAATTTTATAACATATAAAAATTCCATTATTAATTAAACAGTGTGTTGTCTGGGTACAAATATTTTTAGGAAATAATCATCAAAGTGTTTACAACAATATTCATTGCATTGATATTCATTCTATCATAATGATCATAATAATAATACTAATATTTGCTTAACCATTTTAACAAGCCCCCCTTTTTTCATTGTTCCTTTTCTTATAGTTCCATGTTTCTAATTTCTGTTCTTGTCATTAATAAAATAAGCCCCAAGTTTAAAAAAAAGTATTCAGTTTCTTCCTTTTCCTTAATTTAAGTGTTAATCTATCCATTTCTACACATTCTAATATTTTTTAATCACATTTTCATCTGTAAAAGGTCTCTTCACTTTTCCAATACAATGTTGTGCCAATACAATTCTGGCTGCAGTCAATACCCATCACACCACTCAGGAATACTTGGTCTGTCAAATTGGCAAAATGTTGGAAATGTCATCAGATACCTGGATCATAACTATCATATGTGGTGGACATGTGTGGAAGCCAAAAGATACTGGACTAAAATTCACACATGGCTGGAAAAAATGACAAAACAGCATATAGACTTGAATCCAGAGATATTATTATTAGGTATCTTACCTGAAAGATACAGTAGAGAATTGACATATTTGATTATTAACATTTTAACTGCAGCTACAATTGTATTTGGTCAAAACTGGAAAAAGGAAAATATTCCGATAGAGGAGGAGGTGATAAAGAAAATAATGGAATGTGCAGAGATGAATAGATTAACACTGGCAATTAGAGAGCAAGTAGAAAAAGAATATTATAAAATATGGGATTTATTTTATCAATGGCTAGATAAAAAACAAGAAAATGAAATATATTATAATATAAAGGCAATATAATAGTAAATATAATACAATAATAATGATATGTTATAAATGTTTATTATGGAATAAAGTATAATATGAGCTAGAACTAGTAAAAACTGAGACTTGCTCTAAAAAGATAATGTGAATTTGCAATGATAATGTAATAATAACATGATATGACATGGAAAGTTGAGTAATATAATCTGAATATAAATTTAACTGTAAGAGGGAAAGAGTATAGATACCATGCACAAGAAATATGTACCAACTGACACACTGTACAATTGAAAGAAGGTTTTATGTTTGTTTGTTGTTAAAAAATAAAAAACTTTTTTTTTAAAAAAAGGAGTACTTAGTCCGTGTTTGGGCTTAATGTGGTATGGCCCAGCTAATGAATGGAAAGGGGAAGCTCAAGTTTACGACCATAACTGACCCCAACATTTATGCTGCTAAGTGAAACATTTGCTGAGTGAGCTTTGCCACATTTCATGACTTTTCTTCCCACCGTTGCTAAGTGAATCATTGTGTTTGCTAAGCCTGAATTTTGGTCGCATGACCATGGGGGATGCTACAATGGTCATGAAAAACAGTCATGTTACTTTTTTCAGTGCCATTGTAACTTTGATCGGTCACTAAAGGAACTGTTGTAAGTTGGGGACTGCCTGTACTGTACTTCCCATATTTGGTGATGATGAAAAAAACAAACAAACAAACTATCAAATTGTGTAAGTTTTGTCCACAGAATGAAACAGGTTGAAGCACACAATGATGGGAAAATGTGACTGGAATGATACAGGGAAATGAACTTTAAGATACATCTTTCCAGAGATAAATTACAGTGTCTAAACCTTCTTTTCTACCTTCTTTAATTACAACCAGGTTTTCCCCTCCTCCCTAAATCTATTACAGTCCTACAGGTCAAAATGATTTATTTCTCTATTTTTGGACATGTGAGTTCTATTCTGCTGTTGCCAGTGTGTGTTCGACTGTGCCAAAAAACCAAGTAGGTTTGTGGTTCCTTTGTAACATCAAAACGAGGACATTTATCATAGAGATTTATCATGGGACAGCTAAACAGATGGTTTGGGTATTTTGAAAGTGGATGCTATGTCTTGATCAGAACATGCATTTTTTTTTAGCTTACAAAGATTACATCAGCTTCACAGTAAAATTGCTGCCTTGTTTATCTTTTTTAGTGGAAAGAAAATATGACGGTAATAGCAACTGTTGGTTGGGTGTCATTGTCGGAGAGAAAATCTAGTTATAACCAATTCCATTCAAACCTCCTCTTGTTTTGCAGACTGTTGAAAAGTATGTGTAAGGGCACACTGCTTGATCCTAACTTTATTATCCCCAGATAGATATATGGATAGAGATAGAGATAGATAGAGGGTGGGAGGGAGAGAGGGAGGGAGAGATAGAGATAGATAGATAGATAAATAGATAGATATAGATAGATAGATAGATAGATAGATAGATAGATAGATAGATTTTATTTTATTTATTTTATTTGTCAATCGCTTACAAGATAATAGGTATAAGTATAAACATGAGTAAGAATACAGGAAATAGGTAGGAATAAATGGGAACAATAGAACAGGGATGGTAGGCATGATGGTGCACTTATGTACGCCCCTTACAGACCTCTTAATAATGGGGTGAGGTCAATAGTAGATAGTTTAAGTTTAAAGGAGTATGGGTTTGAGGATGTAACAACAGAGTCAGGTAGTGCATTCCAGGCATTGACCACTCTGTTGCTGAAGTTGTACTTTCTACAATCAAGTTTGGAGCAGTTGAGAGTTGATAGATAGATGATGAAGAAGAGAGAGAGAGAGAGAGAGAGAGAGAGTTCCTAAATATATTCATGATGCTTTAATTTCTTTGGACGATTTCATTCTACGCTTTCAGTAAGTTGAAAACACAACCTTTGCATGGTGATCAGTAAAGGTTGCTACTTAAATGGCTTTTTTTTAAAATGAACAAAATTTTCTGGGAGGTTCAGCTGCACACATTTTCAAGATTCAATGAATTCAATTGCGAATCCAGAATCTATTGTTTCATAGAAACAGAAGCAATATAAGAGACAGTTTGGAGTCTGGGCATAGCTTTGACTTGCTGAACTGTGTATAAGAGTTGGCTTGTCCTCTGTAACCTAGGCCGCTGTATCTCTCTACTCTGTAATGACTTGCTGCTGTGACTATTGCTTCTGTGTTCCTGATTTTGTATGCTGACTTCTGCTGTATGGTATTGTATATACAGAAGTTTTTCTTATGTGGATGAATCCTGCAGAATTATTTACTTGCGTGCTAGTCGGTTGTGCTGCAAACTCTGGCAATACATAGTCAAAACACAAGTATAACCATAATCATCTATTATTCTCAGTATGAGAGGCAAGCTAGAGTCCATTTTTTTCTAGTCAACTTTCTGTAGCATCATCCACAACCAGCACACAGGTAGAATAGATTAATATTCCCAAGTATCAATGGACAATTTAGGCAACATTAGCTTCTTAAAGCAGATTACTTGCACAGATATGCCACGAGCGAACGTGCCTGCATAAATTCACTGTTCCCCAATAGACACCCAAAGTTAATCACTGGGTAGCTTAATCGGATAATTACACGTAGCTCTCTTTGGATATTGATGAGGAAGTAAGCCGGCGAAACCTGGTTCCCTCAGGGGCCTTTCTTCTTCACCCTCTTCTTCTTCCATGGCCTTTATGGCAGCACTTCTATGAAATAAAGAGGGAGGAAAGAAAAAAGATATAAGGTAGAGGAGATGGGAAACTAATGATTCAAGAAATCACATAGCATCAGATAATTCTATTTTGAAATCACAGCAGTGGCTCCCACAGGCGTAAACCTCCCAAATTACTAGTGAAAAGCTCCCTTTGACATATCTGCTACTAGGAAAAGCCCTGAAGCAGCCTTTTCTCTCTCTCTCTCTCTCTCTTTTCCAGTTGTGCCTAATGTTTCCTGAAAAGACCTGATTTAGCAAATACCTGTGTAGTTTTATATGCCAGTTTCATGGATGCTTATAGAACAAAGCTTTCTCCTACTGCTGGATTTCAAAGAATAATATTCTCTCCGCTGTGCTTTTGAGTTCAAGAGGGTGGCTTATTTTTGTGTCTTCCATTTGGAGTCATCTTGATTCTTGAGTATAACATTGGTTTATTTTCAGCCTGACATTCAGAGGTGGTATTCAGCAGGTTCTGACCAGTTCTGGAGAACTGGTAGCAGAAATTTTGAGTAGTTTTTTTTACAGTATCCTTCCCCTGCCATGTCCACCAAGCCATGCCCACAGAACTGGTAGTAGAAAAATTTGAATCCCACCACTGCTGACATTGAATCTGTAACCATAAGACTTGACTCGCTGCTGGGGTGACCTCCTGGTTCATACAACGGGCAGCCAATTTCCATTTACTAAAAAAAAACACCAGGAATCAGAAATCATTGAGCTTGTGAAAGTTGTTTCAAGCATTCCTCAGATATTACTCTTTTATTATTTCTAAATCAAACGTTTCAGCCTGGGCATCTTGTACCATTCATGGTATGCGTTGTTAGTTATTTGAAAGCCATAAAACTGTGCCGCCACCATAAGTTATAATTTAAATTGGGGCTGTGGTGGAATGTAGACTGGATTCCCAGCAAGGAGGGGCAGCATTCTATAGAGGGAGCAAAGTTTAGATACTTTGGTTGGGAGAAAGAGAGGCTTCTCTGTAGTGATTCCCAGAAAATATAAATGTAAATGTGTGTGTGTGTGTGTGTGTGTGTGTGTGTGTGTATTGATGCAAACAGTTGCTTTAGTCTGGCAAGATTCTGTCTATCGGTAAGAAACAATAAAGGAAACTTTTTAGAGGTAATTCCATATGTCGTTCTTGGTTCTTGGGGCCTGACAAGGGATCACCATGGATAATAAAGTACAGTAATAGTAACAGTAATAGTAATGTTCTGAAATTAATCTTCATACTCATACACATGACGGAAAAACAAAGCTAGCATATGTCTATGGAGATTCTCAGTCATCCAAATCACGGTTGTCCCCAAAGTGCTTTTTTTTTCTCCAAAAGGCAACTGGACTTTATTTTTCCTTGAAGACATTTTGCTTCTCATCCAAGAAGAATTGAAGGAGCTTCTTAGATGAGAAGCAAAATATCTTCAAGAAAAACAGAAAATCCAGTTGCTTTTTGAAAAAAGCACCTTTGGGGGGGAAAAGCAAGCATACATTGGTATCCTCCAAAATCATTATAACTTCCTTTATTAGAGAAAATAACCTGCAAGGTAGGGTTATTAATTGAGCATCCTGCAAAATTAAAACTTGAAACCAGCCATAACCTGACATTCATTTACTAGTACTTGGTATAATCATTCCCACATTATCCTGACTGCTTTAAGGCATCTTGAGGTGTACAATTAGAAATGTTCATTATGAATTAGAGTGCACAAATTGATCTGAATCTTCTGTCAAAAGGGTGGGCAACGTGTGTGTGTGTTTGTGTGTGGTCAAGAGACACAATTTGAGCTCCTGAACCAAATCTCATTGAGGTACTAATACCATTCTATAAAGCCTTAGTAAAAGGCCACACCTAGAATACTCCATCCAGTTTTGGTCATCACACTACAAAAAATAAGTTGAGGTTCTAGAAAGAGGGCAGAGAAGAGCAACCAGGATGAGCAGGGGACTGGAGGCTAAAATGTATGATGAACGGTTGCAGGACCAGGGGAGACAGGAGAGCAGTCTTCCAATATCTGAGGGGCTGCCATGGAGAGGAGGCGGGTCAAGCTATTTTTCAAAGCATCTGAAGGCAAGACAAAGAATAATGGATGGAAACTGATCAAGGAGAGATTTAACCTGGAAATAAGGGGAAATTTTCTGACAGTGAGAACAATCAACCCATGGAACAGCTTGTCTTCAGAAGTTGTAGGACCTTCATTACTGGAGGCTTTCAAGAAGAGATTGGACAGCCATCCGTCAGAAATGGTGTAGAGTTTCCTTCTTGGGCAGGGGTTGGACTAGATAACCTATAAGGTCCCTTCCAACTCTGTTAATCTGTTATCTCGGGATACCAGATAGGTATGGGGTTGACGTGTTGCAGTCCATTTTTCCCCCAGATTTTAGGGACGTAAAGGATAAGAAGGAGGCCTTCTGGAAGACAGACCTTTCCTTTTGCCTCCATTCCCCAAATTTTGGAGAAAAACTCCAGATTGCCCCAAAGTTTGATTTATGTGGTGAGCAGAGATGGACTACAAAAACATTGTGTCCATTAATTTTTATAGAAACAGGAAGAAGGAAATGATTTGGACAGATAGGGAATGGCCTCTTGAAGTGCAGCACTCTGCCAGATGGATGGATTGGAGTGCTCAATTTAAGAAAGTTATCAGTGGATGAGTTTGGACAGGCCATGTCACCCCAAAATTATTCAAATGAGTGAAAAGCAGAGGTCAGGGTAATAGCTGAATCCAAGATCCTGCTAGTTTGCCTAGTAACGGGTTGATGTTTCTCCTGAAAAAATAATGGTGTACTATTATTTGGTTAACCTTAGTATTATTTTTTTGGAGTGGCTTTGAAAATCTTGTAATATAAGAAGGTGATCAAAACAGCCCAAAACTTTAACTTTTTGCTTTTATCTCCTGTAGATAGCACCCCCTCCCTGTGATTAAGGATGGAGCTCAATAAATTAGGAGGCAAAAAATAATAAAACGAAGCTGAGTAGAGTTAGTTTATGTTCACATATGTTATTTATTTAACATTTGGATGGCTTTAGAGAACTGCTGACTTTGTGGGTTGAGAAATATTGGTGTCATTTCGGGAAGGATGGGGGCAGGCTTTAAGGCTGTATACATTTGCTGGGATTAATTTGATATGCTGAAAAGGAGTCCAGCTTGATTTATGCTTTGAAGCAGACCAACCGTTGAGAAGAGAAAGTAAAATGTTTCATAGATATTTTGTAGTCCATTTCAAAGATGTTTTGGATGGAGATATACGTGTGGCAAGTATCTTTTTGTAGTTGTTTGCTCAGAAGTTTATATTAATAGAGCCATGTTTCCAAACTGTTTGCATTTTGCTAAGTCCTAACCATTTGACTCATAGGCCAACAGTCCCACAAATCAGCTACAGAAGTAGTGTTATTAAGAGAAGCATGTGAGCCATATTTTATTCCAAGGAGAAGGAGGAGGATATTGGAGGAAATTTTCATTAATTTGTGATTTTAATAAGTTTCTAAAACTTAGAATTAGCTAATTAATTGTATTGTAAATTAATAAACATGATTATATATGGCAAATATGGCTTATATTGCTTATTATGATCAATGGCCAATCAACATGACAGGAATGTTCAAGTCACAAAAACAATAGAAGAGGTAAATATATATCAGAGATAATCAAAATACAAGGTACGGTGAGATCAAAATGTCTAAAACGTTGCTTACGGTCAAGGACACATTTAAATATTCTTGTAATTAAAAAGGTATACATTTTTATTTGCTATTACAGGTAAAAAAGAATAGGGCAGTTAAAAGTCTAGGGATGCTATAGGTTTTTTTTTTTTAATTACATTTATATGCCGCCCTTCTCCGAAGACTCAGGGCGGCTTACAATTTTTGGGATACAACCCAATGTGCTCAGCAAGGTTTGGTAGGTAGGTGCCAAGAAGAAGCCAATCTTTGTATTCTTATCTTTTTGTTTATCTCTGTATCTCTGTTGTCCCTTTCTGTGAGATATTTTCTTCTTCCATATAGTTATTTTCAATGACTTTCGGCTGATTTGTTAAATTTTCAGAAGAGCAATCCTGTCATGTTATAACATATGTGGGCTAATATTGTAGTGTGGGGAGAAATATCCATCTGGTTCAGTTCCAACTGGAGACAAAATGGAGGCTGGAGACTGATTGGAAAGAGGATCCTGTGCAAGAACATGTATTGCATTGGCTGTTGTCAGACTGTCATGGGGCCATATAAGGGGTATGTAGGGGTCATCGCTGGCTCTAAAGGCAAAGTACAAATCCTAGATGTTTGTCTGAGCTAAGTTTGGTTGAAGTTTGGACTTATCTTTGGGTGATGCAAGAGAAAGGATGTCAGGTAATTCCTATTGTGGCTTAATGGCTTTCGTCCTGTTTTGGCTCTTGGGTGAGGGTATTTGCTTATGAATAGAGCTATGTAGTTCTCAATAAGCTCTTTATCTCTTAAGTGCTGACATCTGCTGAGGGCTGTTAAGAAAGGTGGGGGCTGCTTTCTATCTCCAAAAGCATGCTTCTCCATTCCTCCTTTAAGGAAATATAATATTCTGCCTTCTTAATATTTCCTAAAATATTTCATTCTTCTAGGACAGGGGTGGGTGTTAACTTTCTGCAATGGCTATTCAACCTAAATTCCTCCAATACCCTTAAAAAAATACTTTAGAACATAGAATAATAAGAATTGGGAGGGAACTTGGAGGTCTTCTAATTTAGCCCCCTGCTGGAGGAGGAGGCACTATACCATTTCAGATACATGCTTATCCAGACTCTTTTTGAAAGCCTCCACTAATGGAGCACCCATGATTTCTGGATGCCATTCTGTTGGTTGATTGCTGCTACCATTAGGAAATTTCTCCTTAGTTTTAGGTTGCTTCTTTCCTTGGTTAGTTTCCATTCATTGTTGCTTGTTTTATATTTTGATGCTTTGGAAAATAATTTGACCCCATGTCTTTGTAGGAGCCCCTCAAATATTGGATTTAGGTCTTTAAGATTTAGATCTATAGAAACTCCCTGCCAGCGTTTTTAGTGAGATAGGCCTTACCTAGAAAGCTTTCTCAGCTACACCACTTTTAAAACCTGCTGGCAAAATATTTTTTATTTATAATATAATCTGATATCAGCATGGAACAGAATTAAGTTATGTATTTAGGGATCCATTACAGAAGGAATACAATCTCACTTTTTCATTTTTCATTTCAATTTATGAAGAATTTCATCTGGGAAGATCATGAATACAACGATGGTAACATTCTAAAAAGATTTCTTCTCTGTAACTGTATTTTTTATTATTATATCATTAAAATCTTAAAAGGATTGACTAAAAAATACTTTAGTGATATTCCAAAGATCAAACCGAGCATAAATGAAACATGTAAAATGATACAACAAAGGCATCAAATTGGAAAGGGACCAAATCTTAGGAACAGTTCTTGAATTTCCACAAGCATTACTTTATCTTTCAAATTTATGTTAAATTATATTTAACATATTTACACATGTTAAAATGGCATTTTGAAGTCATGTCAGATATCAACTTAGAAAAAGTTTTAAAGCCCTATTAAGAATCACAGAGTTGCACAAGTGTGCCAAAACAGAGGTGTGGCGAAAGGCCACGATGTCTGCAACTTAAACAAAACCACACTTAAAAGACACAAAACAAAAGCTACAAAATTGGCAAAGGGAAGCAAAAAAAATGTTTTAAATATGATAGCTTCCTTGGACATTAAGACCTCAGAATGAATATTAATGTGGATATCCTGGAAACCAGTCTAGCTTAATACGTTCTACAGCTTAACCTTTTATTTATTTAGCTAACGAAAGAAGATGTCAAACACAATACAACATGATATCTGTGTTAAGGGTGAAATGAATGTTCAGGATAAAAGTCTAAGTTTCTAGAAACATCTCAACTCAGCTGTGAATGGTTCGGCTATGCTGCTGTGATGTTATTCTCGCAGATGAAGACACCTGATTGAAAGTTGTATATGTACATGCAGAATATCATTCTCTGTTTCATGTTGAAAAACGGTAGATCAACTCTACCATAAGGCAAAATAAAGCAACTCTTTCAAGTTTGGGTTGTGAGGGATGTCATATATAGGCAGAGGTCAAACAAGCAGCAATTACAGCAGGGAAGAACACACAGAGAGAGAGAGAGAGAGAGAGGGAGGGAGGGAGGGAGGGAGGGAGGGAAGGAAGGAGAGAGAGAGAGAGAGACCCTAATAGGATCTCTTCTTATTATACAGGCTCTTAAAGGGATAACAGCCCGAAACCGTGCTGACTCATTCCCATCATTACATCATTGCATCAGCTGGTCAGCTCTTAAATCACTGTCCTGACAAAGTCAAAGATACATTCTTTTCCACATCAAGCATGAAATTCAGAAGCGGTTTCCACGTGGAAACAAAAATACTTATGTTTTTTCCCTTTAATTAGAGTAGTCAGTTTTGCCCTTTCAGCCAACTCCATCAACTTCTGCATCCATTCTGCCATTGTAGGTATCAAAGTGTCTCTCCATTTTTGCACATACAATACTCTTGCTGCTGTCAACATGTATAGCAGCAAAGTTCAAATTTTTCTCTCCAGTTCTTTTTCCATTAATCCCAAAAGGAAAAATTCTGAGTTCATTTCTATCTCCATGTTCAGGATTTCCTGTATTAGAGTGTGAATCACACTCCATTTTTTGTTTGCTTTATCACAGGTCCACCATAGATGGTAAAACGTCCCTTCTTTATCCTTACCCTTCCAACATTCATTTGACATACCTTTATGCATCTTAGATAGCTTATCTGGTATTAAATACCAGCGATACATCATCTTATTAAAAAATTCTCTATTAAATTATCATTTAATGTAAATTCGCAGTCACATGATTTATGATATTTTTGATGGAGGACCATGGCATTCACATTTGCTTAGTCACTGCCACAAAAAAAGTTGTGAAATCAGGCACAGTCATGCAAAGACCAACTTAATGACCATTGTGATGAAAATTGTAGGCTGAATTATGGTCATAAGTCAAGGACCACCCTGTATAGGTAGGTTTGCTTCACATCAACATGAAAAGATGCTGCATTTATAAAAGGAAGATACAGCTTTTTCCAATGTTAGTTTGAAGTAGCAATTTGATGCTGGATTCAATATCTTCTTTTGCTCTCTTTTGTACATGCAGGTCCAAGTCATTCATAGCATAGTTTTGGTGAACCTTGTTTGCCAGAAACCTTTGCTGCTCATTTACATTTTTCTTGTGGAACATTTTCTGGAGAACCTTCTATCATCACTAGTGGTGGTAGCATGATTGCCACATGGTTTACAAGCCTGTGATGACCTGGGGCGTGGCACAAAGGCAACATAGTCAGTTAATCAATAAGAGTCCATTTATTAGCTCCAACTTTGCCCCCAATGTCCTGGTTACCTTCTGGCTGGAGAAAAAACTCTCCCAGGAACAGCCTTTGACTGCAGAGAATCAAGTCCAAAACATGGTCAACAAAAACTGTAACTATAAGTCCAATCAAGGAAAAATGAGGTAATTAGTTTGGCAGGGCAGGAGCAAGAATTCCAGATATGAAGGCATGGCAATAACTCAACACGGTTGGGAGGACTCCAAAAATACAGATAAGCAAAGTCAACACAAGATAAACTAAGATTTGCTCCCAGCAGCTGCTACACTCAGCATGCATCTCTTTTAAACTCTCTTCCCAGGTGTGGCTAATGAAGGGGATCAGGGCCCTTTCCTCCCTCATAAGCCATGCAACCCATGTTGCTCTCTTCTCCATTCCTCTCTGTGTGCTCTAGGATGAAGAGGGGGTGGGCCTGGGTCTTCCTCTGAATTCCTTCTCCCTTGTTCTACCTCTTCCCTACTCTGCCCAGCCACCCTTCCCCAGTTTCTTCCATAGCCAACAGAGCCACACTTCCACTCCCTGTCAGCTGTTCATCTTCCTCCTTGGATTCAGACTCTGACAGGGGCATGACAAAGCCTTAGAACTTATTTGTGAGGCCTTCTGTCCCAGACTTATCTATCAATCGATCAATTAATCAATCTGAAGAGAGCTGGAAGGGACCTTGGTGGTCTTCTATTCAAACTCTCTGCTCAAGCAGGAGACCTTACACCATTTCAGACAAGTGGCTGTCCAGTCTCTCCTTAAAAACCTCCAGTGTTGAAGCACCCACAACTTCTGAAGGAAAGCTATTCCACCGGTTGATTGTTCTCACTGTTAGGAAGTTTCCCCTTAATTCCAAATGTTCTACATTCCGTATTTCAAACCAGACCTACAGTTGTGTGTCTGCTCTTGTTAGCTTCAACTTTATTGACAACACAGATTTAGAAGGGAAAAATGTTTCATGGTTAGGACATGACATTAATATTTGTTTCCTCTTTAGTCCTCATATTTCCTTAATAAAACAACTTTGAGGCCTGAGGGGGTGATCCCTTCCTTTGGGTTCCCATCAACAACATTCCATGTAGTCATTTTAAAGGCTACATATGTAGCTGATTCTCTGCTCTATTTTTCATTCATTGGTTTTGTTCATCCTTTTTTTTTGCTGAAGTCTGTGCTGTGAAGTTTCAGTCCAAAAGGCCATCCCCACAAAACAAAGTTTAAATAAACAGCCTATTTTATTACATGGAGATTTATGGCTTTGAGAAGTTCTGTTGTTTTAATAACTGACTGGCCCGTTTTGCTGCATGCTTTAACTGTTCAGATTAGTAGATCACACACACACACACACACACACACAGCAAAAGAAAAAAAATAAAATCCCCAGCAACCTCTTTGTTGCATAAGAGTGTGAGATTGACTTAAGTGAAGAGGAAATTTTTAAAAAGCAAACGTTTTTAGGCTCTTTAAGGAATTGTCAAGGGGATTTCACATGTCTTTTGAAATGTCACAAATTAAACAGAGATAACTACCAACTCTTCCTCGTAATTAAGAAAATATTTAACATTTGCCAAAAGAAAAACCCATCTATAGTATCTTTAGCCTTTATTCAAGATGTGAAAAAGTGTTTTGAATGGTGGGAGAAGAATAGCAACACAAATCCTTCTGACCCCCTCAGCGTCATTCCACAGGGGGTCTACAACAACTCGCCATGGCCAACTTACCACACAACAACTCGTCACAAAACAAGAGTTACTCTTATATTGAAGAAATATTCAGATAGAACTATTAGAGAAAGGATGCCAAAGAAGAGACAAAATAAAATGTGATTGACAAAAATATAAGGTATTCCATCCCAAAACAACTAGACACAAGGATGGTTCTTTCCTCCATGCCATCACTCTGCTAAACAACTAACTCCCACAACACTGACAGACTACCTAGTAGGGCTGTATTACTATTATCCTTTGACCTTTCCTATTGCCCTGTTTCCCCAAAAATATAACCTATCCTGAAAGTAAGTCCTAGCTTGATTTTTACACTTGATTTTTACACCAAATATAAGCCCTACCCCCAAAATAAGCCCTAATTAAGATCCCACCCACTCCAGAGTGCACGGGTAAAAATTAAGCTAGGGTGGGTGGAGCTGCCCTACTACTTACCTTTGGATGGTTGTAGCCAGGCCTCGCTCACCCCGACACCTGCCTTGATGGCCCATTTCTTCTGCAGCCAGCAAGGCTGGCAAGGCTTTCCTGAAGGCCTCTGTAGCTGATAACAAAGCTCTGGATCGATCCACAGCTCTCTTATCAGCTGCAGAGTCCTTCAGGAAAGCCTTGCCCACTGCGGAAGAGGAAGTTCCTAAAGGCATCTGACAGCGAAAAGGAGGCCAAGGGTGACATGTGCAAGTGAGGTTAGTCAGTGGATGATTTCCCCTGAAAATAAGACCTGGTGCCTTTTTTTGGTGGCAAAAAATATAAGACAAGGTCTTATTTTTGGGGAAACTCGGTATCTACCCTATTGTTGAACCCTGAGCTACAAATAATCTCTTCTGTGAATCTAAATTATGTCTAAAAAAAATCTGTTGTTCTTCTAGTAACTCTTTAAATAAGTTGTGAGGAGATATTTAATCTTGACCAGATGATAAAAACATCATTCCATTTATTGGTCTTATTCTTTTTCAGCAAAACTACATTTATTTCATACATATTTCTGAAGGAATTGATGTGGTGCTTATCATTTAAAGCAGATGGACAGCAAAATTAAAGCAATCCTGAGAACCACTGATGGATAAATTCATCCAAATCTGTCTTGATCATAACTATTTAGTCCTAGAGAGTTTAGATGTCTTCTGTTTTATAATTTTAGATATGGAGGAACTTAGAGCATTCTTACAACTGGTAAATAGCAGCGGTTAAGGCAAGATGTCTTTGAGTTTTCAATAAGATTTTAAAATATAAATACAGGCTGGCCTAATAGCACTGTTCCTTCAGGTGAATAAAAGCTAGTCACTGGAACAGAATGAAAAAAAAATCATCCATTCAATATTCTTTCTTTTTTTTAAAAAGAGAAACCCAAACATAGGGAAATAAATTAACACGTTGCAAGTCAGTTAATTGGCACATTCAGTTCATGCCATTGTGAGATGGAGACAGTAACACCGCAAGTGAAGACTAATTCTTCACATTGCCCCTTCCATCCTCAATGTTTGCTGGGATTGCTGGCGGGAAAATGGAAATGAAAGCATCAAAGAATAATCTGTTCCATGTTATGCCAATAGTTCAAACAGACACAGTTGGGCTGTCAGTCCTAATGAGGAACATCAGTACAATAGAAAACTTGAAATATAGGCACCGGGGAAATGGAAAAAGAAGGAATGTTTTAGATGCTTGAATCGGAAGAAAGATGAGATTTCAAGTTAAACATTGCGGGAGGCATTTGTGGATCACAAGACTTTGCTTCAAACCAACTGAGAGAAACGTTCCCTCTGTACGTTGATGAATATATAGAATAGAATAGAATAGAATAGAATAGAATAGAATAGAATAGAATAGAATAACAGAGTTGGAAGAGACCTTGCAAGGGCAGCCCCATGTAGAGAGCATTGCAATAGTCGATTCTGGAGGTGATGAGCACATGAGTGACTGTTCAAAGGGCATCTCGGCTCAGGTAAGGGCGGAGCTGGTGAACCAGCCGAACCTGGGCAAATGCCCCCCTGGCCACAGCTCCCACCTGCTCCTCCAAACTGAGTTGTGAGTCCAGGAGGATGCCCAGATTCTGTGCCCTGTCCACGGGGGGCAACACCTCTCCCCCCATAACCAAAGATGGTACATCCTGAGAAAACCGAGATGCTGGTAAGCACAGCCACTCAGTCTTGGCCGGGTTGAGTCGGAGCCTGTTACTCCCCATCCAGGTCTGCACTGCATCCAGGCACCGGGACATCATGGAGAGATTCACTTCAGTGATTCACTTAACAAACGAGGCAAGAAAAGTCACAAAATGGAGTAAAACTCACTTAATAGATTTCTCACTTAACAACATAAATGTTTGACTCAGTTGTGGTCATATGTTGAGGACTTCCTGTATCCCATGGAGTCCTGAAGAGTAGGACATGACTCAGAGAGTGAACAACCACAAATTCATAACTCTAAGCCAAAGCACCTAGTGACTTGCTTGGCTTTGTCTAACCATTGCACTTGGATGGAAATACCTTTTATTCATAAAAAAAAATCAGGTCCATATGGCTGCCTTCTATACATTCCACCTTGAGTCCAGAAGCAGTTCCATAGGTGGAAGGCATAGACATTGTGGTGAGGTATCAAGGTTTAGTACTGTAAGGAGCCCCAGGCCACTCCTGAGTGAAGGAGTGGAAAGTCTGCTGGTTTGAACTGAGGTAACGGAATGTGAGGCAACTGGCAGTTGGAACAGAGTTCTTTTCAGGTGGGGAGGGGGAGTAGAACTCCTTAGCATCACAGCATGTTAATTGCTGTATTAAGAAATAGTAATGATCTGATGGTCATTTCGAAAAATCTTTTCTTAGCGAGCACCTAGAAGCCAAGAGGAACATATTGTTCTGACCCAGGCTTTGTCAAACGTACTGAAACACAAACTGGTTTGAAGAGCAAAACCTATTTTAATGCAACGCTGAGAGCTACTTTCATTTCCAGCCAGAACTCATTATACACAGTTCCCCAAGATAAGCCCACGCTTGTCAGTGCTGGGGAATGGCTGCCAAAAACAGAAGTCTTCAAGTAATTATAACAGAACCCACCCAAAGTATCAGAAAAAAATGACCAGAGTGTGCAGAGCTTCAAGAAGGACTCGGAATCTAATTTAACTGCTTTGCTTCCTGCAAAGCTCTTCGTCATTGAGGTCTGACTTTTACCCCTTATGGGAGGGACAATCACTTCCCAGCCTTACTCCCGAGTCACCCCTTTTGTTTCAGCTGCTCTCACCTTCTAGCAGCTCTACACACACGCGCACTGGGAACAGGCTTCCCTGGGTCCTCTGCTTCGCTGCTGCCAGACTCCGAAGGCTCCAAAGGCAGCATCCCACTCCCAGAAGGTCCTGGCCCCATCCCTGCATTGGACGCAGGACCCTCGTCCAAGTCTTCTCCAGACTCCCTGACTTTCTTCCTTTCTTCCTCACTGTCCGACTCTGCTGCTGGCTGCACCGGCTGCCAGTGAACCACAACACATATGTGTCAAATTTCAAGTTTGTAGGCTTTACGGTTCTGGAGATTTCGTGATGATGTGTGAGTGGTATTTTGCTTTTATATATATAGATTTTAATAAGGTAGCAAAGAGTTGGAAAATGCCATTTTCCAAAATATTAGCCGGTGAAAAGTTACAGCCTCTGAGATGGAAGCTTGTTCCTTCTGCATGAGCCAGAGCAATGCTGGGGTCTTACTTCACCTTTAGCTGCAGTCAAGCAAATAATACGCACTGAGCACTCTATCATGTACCATTATAATTAGCTCTGTCAGGTCTTAGCCCTGCAACCCTCATGCAGATAATATGATAATATGTCTTCATAACCAAGTGACCTTACATGCACAATATTTCTCCCCTTATGAAGATTGCGTGTCAATAAAGTAATTGAGTCTCAGAGGCTAGAGCGAGTGAAGATTTAAATGATTGGACTTTCAGGGCAGTGATGTATGACCATTATTATTCTACTTGTCAGAGAGCTGCCTACCAGCCAGGATGGTCAGAAGATGGCAAAGGATGAAGAGTTGCATTTCATTAAAAAAAAATATTGCTGTTAATCACCGTGCCATTCTTTTCAAAGTCACTGCAAAAAGAAACTCCTTTTCATTTTAGCCTTAGAGAGGAAGCCCACAGACTTTGCAGATCTGCAGCTTCAGAAGGCATCCAGCTTAGAAGAAATGGGCCAGAGTCACCAGCTGGAAGCAAATTAATACAGATTAATACAGTTTAACAGAGCAGGAAGGGACCTTGCAGGTCATCTAGTCCAACCCCCTACCCAAGCAGGTGACCCTACCTCATTTCTGACAGATGGCAGTCCAGTCTCTTCTTGGAAGCTCCAGTGATGAAGCTCCCATAACTTCCGAAGGCAACTTCTGTTCCATTGTTTGATTGTTCTCACTGTCAGAAAATTCCTCCTTACTTCTAGGTTGAATCTCTCCTTGGTCAGTTTCCATCCATTGTTCCTTGTCTGGCCTTCAGGTGCCTTGGAAAATAGCTTGACCCCTTCCTCTCTGTGGCAGCCCCTCAAGTATTGGAACATGGCTATCATGTCTCCCCTGGTCCTTGTCTTCTCTAAACTAACCAGGCCCAGTTCCTGCAACCATTCATTGTATGTTTTAGCCTCTAGTCCCCTAATCCTCTTGGTTGATCTTCTCTGCACTCTTTCTAGAGTCTCAACATCCTTTTATAGTGTTCGTGTATACTTTTCTGTATTCTGTGGTGATCAGAATTAGATGTAATATTCCAAATATGATCTTACTGAGGCAGTATAAAATAGTACTAACACTTCTGGTGATCTTGATACTATCCATCTGTTGGTCCAGCCTAGGACTGCATTGACTTTTTTGGCAGCTGCAGTGCACTGCTGGCTCATACTTAAGCTATTGTCCACTAGGGAGTGACTCCTGCCGATATCAGGTGCCAACCGCCCTGTGCGGGCACACAGGCAGGGGCTCCTCGGGGTCCCGTCAGCAAGCCAATGTCGGCTGGCGGTCCCCCGGCGATGAGCCTATTCTGTGGCAGTCCCCGACCTGTGGAACCAGCTGCCTCTGGACCTCCGTCTGGCCCCTAACCTCTGCACCTTCCGCCACAATTTGAAGACCTGGCTATTTGACCAAACCGGGCTGTGACTGCCTCTTGGGGGGGGGGGGATAGTTTTAAATATTTTAAATTTGGTATTTTATTGGGCTTTGTATTTGTTTAATTCTTTTTTTTAGCTATTTATTGTAAATGTATGTTTTTAGCTGTGAGCCTCCCCGAGTCTTCAGAAATGGGGCAGCATATAAGTCCAATAACTAACTAACTAACTAGAACTTTAAAATCCTTTATCATTTACCTTTAATCCAAAGAGCTAAAGTAACAAAGTGCATTGCACCAGTGTTTCAAAATTCTTGCCATGGTGACCTGAGGTATTTTTACATGTATGATCACATTGGACAGTTCCAACTTTTGGGCCAGTCATTCTTCCCTTTCATAGATTTGTGCTTTTTAAAAAAAAAATTGTAAATTTGCCATGTGACATAACAGCCTCAGACATATTTGGTGACAAACTATTATTCTATATTTAAACAGGATGTTCCTTTTTTATTTTACTTTACACTGCTAGAGGATTGCAGTGTATATTACATATCATAATTTATGGCATTGTTTTTAGTTCCTAATTTCTAGGGTGACTTGCCCCATGAAACTTTCTCAACGGATGTGTATTTTCAAAGTGTAACTGATTGATGGAAAAGTGCACAGTACGAGGGGTTTAAGAAGCAGAACATTTTAATTGGAAGTATCTCTAATAAAGACCTGACTTCTGAAGTCTTTATATCTTCATGCTTAAGTAACTGACTGAGATATAACAGCCCCGAAGCAGGAAAAACCTATCCAATCACTTTTGAACGTACAGATTAAACTGTTAAATTATTGTTAGAAATTAGCACCAGCAGCCGTGTCTTTTCAAAACTGGCGATATGACCAGCTCTTTGAATTCAGGCCACAGAAGAAGGGTAGCATCAAATTTGCATTTGGAAAAAGATATTATAGAACCTTGCTTGAATAGGATCAAGAGGTCTATAGCTTATTTCACTAGTTCTGATTCCCCCATATAATGTATATATAGCCAATCCTCCTATTTTAACCCCACAGCAACAACTCCATGATGTAAGGTGGCATAGAGGCAGGGGTGAGATTCAAAAATCCCAGCAACAGTTCACTGCCCAGTTGCTGGATGGGCGTGGCCATGGTGGGTGTGGCCTACTGGAACTTCCAAGAGGGCCATTTTTTGCCTTCCCCAGGATCTAGAGGCTTCCCTTGAGCCTCTGGGAGGGTGAAAACAGCCTTCCCCGGGGTCTGGAGGCCCTCCAGAAGCCAGAAACAGGTCTGTTTCCAGACTTCTGGAAGGCCCATTTTTCACCCGCCCAGAGCCTCCGCACTTACCTGCATCCAAAACGGGCCATGTGGAGACTCCTGGGAGGGGAGGGGTTGGTGGGGCCAGCTGGTCGATTCAACTACCAGTTTGGTAAACCAGATGTAAATTTAACATCCGGCTCACCCGAACCGGTCCGAACCAGTAGAATCCCACTCCTGCATAGAGGGAAGAGAGAACGGTCTTGAAAGACAGGGAGGAAGAATTGTTACCAAGGCTATGTTCAGATAAGAGAGGCTTAAGCCTGTTCCAAGAAACTAATTTGAAAAAAAATGTCTTGTATAACCACCCCCTACCTTTAATGCACATGAAGATAAAGTGAGAGAAGGAGAAGCACATTCAGACCCATACAGTAAGACCTCTTCCTATAGCTGTTACAATAAAAATAGTCTTACGAATGAAGGCAAATATATGTGTCCCAGGATAAGGTTGCAAAATCCAATCTGGGTCAGTCACAGGGACCAGAAGTTTAGCCTTCCGAGCTTTGGGACTCATGCTGGAGCCCATCCTCAGGGAACTACTCTCTATTGGAATACATGCTTTGGGCTATACTATACATTGGACACGGTGGCTCAGTGGCTAAGACACTGAGCTTGTCAATCAGAAAGGTTGGCACTTTGGCGGTTCGAATCCCTTGCGCCGCGTAATGGAGTGAGCTCCCATTTCTTGCCCCAGCTTCTGCCAAACTGGCAGTTTGGAAGCATGTAAAAATGCAAGGAGAAACATAGGGACCCCTTTGGTGGGAAGGTAACAGCGTTCCGTGCACCTTCGGCATTTAGTCATGCCAGCCACATGACCACGGAGACGTCTTTGGACAGCACTGTCTCTTCGGCTTTGTAACGGAGATGAGCACCACCCCCTAAGCTGGAAATGACTAGCACATATGTGTGACAGGAACCTTTATCTTTACCTTTTATACATCGTATTTATGTGGTGCATAAATTCTATTGGTTCCTACACATTCCGGTAGAGAGAAATTCCCTGAGGATGGGCTCCAGCACGAGTCCTAAAGCTTCAAAAACTAAACCTCTGGTCCTGGTGACCGACCCAGATTGGATCCTGCAAAAATAGTCTTGACCTATATGGCATTGGTTTCTGCGCTGGTCTACCTTGTAGGGCTGACAGCTGGGCTGAAACCAGCTCAAAGCCACCCAAGTTGCTTCCCATGATGGTCAGCTAGAACAAAAGGCTTCTGCTCCTAGTCTACTTCTAGTTTGCTCCTAGTCTACACCTTCACCATGCTATCCCTCTCAGTATTTTCTGCAGACAGCTGCTGTGATGGAGTGTGCACATGAAGGAGTGGGGAGGAAGGAACTTTCCCAAAGAGAGGCCTAGTTTTAACAGACTGCGCTGTCCTGAGCTGGATGGGAAAGAATAGAATAGAATAGAACAGAACAGAACAGAATAGAATAGAATAATGGAATGAAGAATAGAATAGAATAATGGAATGTAGAATAGAATAGAATAGAATAGAATAGAATAGAATAGAATAGAATAGAGCTGGAAGGAACCTTGGTGTTCATCTAGTCCAGCCCCTACTCAAGCAGGAGAACCTACAATGCAACCTCCACTCACAACCGTAATCCATTCCAGGACTTTGGTCATAACCCGATTTGGTCATGACCAGAAGCAAGACTGTGCATGCACATACAAAAAAAAAAAGCAACCGATGGGGAAGCTGAAATTGCCGCAGCTGTGTTTGTTCACCATCCGAGGATGTGTTCACAACCAGTGAAACATTTAGTGGATTTTTTTGGTCAGCACCTGATTTGGTCATGGTCAGAAGCATTCGTGACCCGAGGTTCTACTGTATACCATGTCAGATAAGTGACTGTCTAGGCTCATCTTAAAAACCTCCAGTGATGGAGCACCCACAATTTCTGGTGGTAAGCTGTTCCACTAGTTAATTGTCCTCACTGGTAGGAAGCTTCTCCTTCATTCCATATTCTCCATCCATTGTTTCTTGTCCTGCCCTAATCTCTCAGGATACATCTAATAGGTTAGAAAATTATAGTTTTTGTTTGGCAAGATTCTATCCGTTAGGTATAACCAAATAAAGGCTCAAACTCAGTTGGATTTCATTATGTTGTCCCTGGACTTGGGTTTGACTGCTACTAAGGATTTGGGAGCAGGAAAATGGGAGAAAAGCACCCATATATATATAGTTTAAACCTCTCCTTTTTTAAATATGAATTAAAGCTCGGGGCTGATGCAGAATCTGAAACAGCTGACAGGTTATATACAGTACTGCCAATGTTTCTTTAAAACAGGATCAAAAATTGATAGCTTGTCCTTTCATGGAGCTATGCCAGGAGAGCCCTGCTCCTCCCTTAGTGCCCTTTGTTCGCTTTTATCGGGGGTGATGTTTGCCCTCTGCCCAGAAAGCCAAAAGAGATCATTTTGGTCTCTTGTTCTTCCCATTCTATGCCTCTTCCCTGTTTGTTGTCACTGTGTCATGTCAAATCCCTATGTGGAGGCTGAGGTACGTTGCTAAAGGACTCTGAAAGGAGGCATCAGCCTTCCCAGCGCTACAATGAAATGAATATAATAATGGGAGCCCAGAAAATAGCACAGAGGCCTTGTAATAGAAGGAAGCAACTAATAAGTATTGTTAGCGGTTTCTCTGACGGCAAACATGGACACGTATCCTGTGGGCAGGCAGGGGAATTTGCCTTGTCTGAGAGTTTCGTTGCAAGCAGGCTGCGAAGATTAGTATTGATGCCTGTCACATTGTGCCTGTCAAACTGTTTAGTTGAGAAAATGATAAAAGCAGTGGCTATCCAGTAATCAGCCCTGGGCAGGTGGAAAGGGGGAGGGGAGTAGAAACGCTGGGAAATTTATCTGCAGTGGGACTTTTAATTCTGTATAGAGGTAGTCCTTGACTTACAACAATTCATTTGGGTTACTGAAGTTACAATGTTCTGACCTGGGCTTCCCAAGATCATGAAGCAGACTCCTCGTCCCGATAAAACCCCTTTTATTTAGGTTAAAGTGAATTCCTCTCCAGCAAAGTCCCAGCCAACAGTCTGTCAAGAGATTTCACAACTACAGATCTTTATCAGGTTTGGAGAGTTGCCAGACCGATATCTTCCAAATGCCACACTGTAGCAGCAATTACTTGGCAAGAAGTCAGGAACAGATCTTCACCTTAATGGTCTACTGCAAACCCCACTCCCCTTTCCCTCCTCTTTATTCTCTATGGAGGAGACATTTACTGTCCACCTCGAGTCAACCTTTGTTCCTTAGCTGTTTCCTTCTCCTGGCAGCTGTGGGCATGCGCACACTGGGAACAGGCTCCAGCTGTTCTTCTTCCCCACTGATCTCCGACTCAGAAGGCAGCTGATAACTGTCAGACAGCCCTGGCCTCATCTCTGCCTCTGATGCAGAGCCCTCGTCAGAGCCTTCCCCAGACTCCAGGACTGACCCATGTTCCTCCCCAACCTCCTCACTGTCAGAGTCTGCCACAACACTTAAGACTGTTTTTTATACTTACGACCATTGCAGCATCCCCATGGTTCCCATGATCAAAATTCAGACGTTTGGCAACCGACTCATATTTATGATGGTTGCAGAGTCCCAAGGGGTGGTGGTGTTACATGATCACCTTCTGGCAAGCAAAGTCAATGGGGAAGCTGGATTCACTTAACAACTGTGTTACTAATTTTGGTGAGGAAAGTTATAAAATGGAGGCAAAGCTCATTTAACAAATGTCTCCCTTAGCAACAGAAATTTGGGGCTTAATTATGGTTTTAAGTCGAGGTCCACCTGTATTCTTTCTCCTGTTTGGAATGACAGCCTCTTCCCAACTTGCAACTTTGCTTACACAAAATTAAAGCGCAGAATTGCTTTCTTCCCTGCGTTATCTGTACATTTTAAATCTTGTGTTGTTTTATCAGTTAATGTGATCGTTTGGATAGATTTGGTTGGTTGTGGGAAGCAGATTGCATCAGTTTCCATTTGCCAAAAGACCTAAAAACCTACTCCGATTGTAATAGTCTCAGAGATTTATTAGGCTATTTCTGTGGCTTGCCATTTAGTTATTTGCCTGTTTATAACTGGATCTGTTTCTAGCCTTCTTCTTCCAGAAATAAAAAACAACAACATATTAATAATTCAACTTCCATAATTACTGGAATTACTGTTGTCTTTGTTCTGAAGACGTGCGATAGATTGTAGGCTAAAACATTTTGAAGTCAGACTCATCTGTAATCTGCAAGAAACACAGATGTAAATTAACTCTGCCATTCAAGCCTTATTTCCCTATTTTTCAGAAGAAAACAAATCGCCTTCTCTCTTCCTTTCTCATGCTTCTTTTTATTAAATACTTGTGGTCAACTTTCAAAATTATGAAAGGCCTCACCTGCCATTCCAGAGTTCAGAAGTCTTTGTATCATCCAAGGGTGGTATTCAGCCTGTTCACACCAGTTCTGGTGTACTGGTTGCAGAAAATTTGAGTAGTTTGCAGAATTGGCAAATACCACCTCTGACTGGCCCCACCCACCCACCCCTGCCCTTTCCTGTCCTATATTCCCTTGTTTTTTAACTCAGCTGATTCATTTTTTAGCTGACTGGATTGCCGCACCTCAGCTTAGTTAAAAAAAACAGCTCACCTAAACAGCGCTGACAGAGGGTGGTTTTTCATTGCTGTGCGTGCGCTGCGCTCAGCTGATTCATGTGACACAGCAGACTGCCACACCTCAGCTGAGCTAAAAAAAACATCTCACATCACCAGCTCTGACAGGGGATGGTTTTCCATTGCTACATGTTGTGGTCCATCGGCAGCCTGCCAGGGGGAACATGGGCCAGCCCTGGAGTCTGGGGAGAACAAGGGTCCTGCATCTGATACAGAGTTGGGGCCAGAGCCATCTGGGAGTTATGTGCTGACTCTGGAGCCTCCAGAATCTGACAGCAGCGAGGCAGAGGAACAAGGGGAGCCTGTTCCCAGTGCGTGTGTGCACAGAGCTCCCAGAAGGCAAGAACAGTCAAGACAAAAGGGGTGACTTGGGAGTAAGGCTTGGAAGTGATTGGCCCTCCCATAAGACATAAAGGAGGAACAAAAGGACAGGAATCTTTGCAGGAAGCAACTTTGTTCGTACTGGTTGGTTTGAAACCTGGAGCTTGGTGTTGAATTTGTGTTCTGTTTTGGCTTCGTATATCTATTTGGAAATTTAGTCATTGGCAGCATTTCAAGGAAGATAAAGGTGCGTGCTTATCAGACTTACCCTGAAGGACTTTGGCAGACTTCCATGGGACTATTTACAAACTATTTCAGACTCATTACTGGCTGTGAATGACTAAAATTCACAGCTGTTGAAATAAAGAAAAAAGGGTTTTGGGACTAACGTGTGTGTGTCTCCATAAGCCTTGGTCAGAATGTGCGTGTAGCATGTGTTTGGTGCGCAAAAGCTCTCTCTCATAGGACCTGTAGGAAAAAATTTGGAATCCCACCGCCGGTACTATCCCTGGCTGACTCTTTAGTCTGTCTTCTACCTGACATCTCTTCATGTTACGGCATTTGTTAAAAGAGGCAATATGTTCCAGGTGACCATAAAGGAAATGCTTGACTTCTGTCTTTTGTCTACTCAAAATCAGAAGCTTCAAAGTTGCATTTTTTTTTGTCTTTGACTGGCACATCTTAAACAATCTATTTCAAATAATAGATTCAAATGTTCCACCCTTTCTTTGATGTTGGTATAATTCTTATCCCGCAGCGAGTTGGCCTTGGCGAGTTGGCTGCAGAGAATTGTCACAGACCCCGGTGGAAGATGGAGATCCCTATACACAGAGGCAGATGAGATGTTATTGTAAATCATAGAAATTATCTAAAAGGATTACACCCCTTTGGCTGCCAGAATCCTGTTCACTAAGCAATTATTCTGTCATGGAACTAGTTGCTCTGCCAATGAATGAGCTTCAAAAGGCCCAGGAATTTTTATGAAATGTAAAACATGTCCTGTTAATGTCATGTATACTGGAGAAAAATATGTTCACTGAGCCATTTCATAACCTCAGATTAAATGCTTTCAGCCTATCAGATATGGACTAGAGGAAAACATGTTTTTCATAGGAAACTACCCAAAAATATCTTCCACTCACCCACCCTTCCCCACTGGGAAGAAAGTCTCTGTTAACTCTTGGAAAGCTGAAATGATGCACTGATCCTGCTTTCTTCTCAATAAAAGGATATTCTTCTGCATATATGACCCAAGAGTCCATGAAGGAATCTAAATAGAATAGAATAGAATAGAATAGAATAGAATAGAATAGAATAGAATAGAATAGAATAGAATAACAGAGTTGGAAGGGACCTTGGAGGTCTTCTAGCCCAACCCCCTGCCTAGGCAGGAAACCCTACACCACTTCAGACAAATGGTTGTCCAATGACTTCTTAAAAACTTCCAGTATTGGAGCACCCACAACTTCTGGAGGCAAGTTGTTCCACTGATTAATTGTTCTCATTGTCAGGAAATTTCTCCTTAGTTCTAGGTCGCTTCTCTCCTTGATTAGTTTCCCTCTGTTGCTTCTTGTCCTGCCTTCTGGTGCTTTGGAGAATAAATTGGCCCCCTCTTCTTTGTGGCAGCTCCTGAGATATCAGAACACTGCTATCCTGTCTCCCCTAGTCCTTCTTTTTATTAAACTAGACATACTCCGTTCCAGCAACTGTTCTTCATTTGTTTTAGCCTCCAGTCCCCTAATCCCTTTTCCCCCCAAAAGTTTTTTTATTTTATATTTTCAATAAATCTATTGTTCATCCTATGTTTTAGCCTCCAGTCCCCTAATCCTCTTCGTTGCTCTTCTCTTTCTAGAGTCTCAGCATTTTTAAAAAATCATGGCAACCAAAATGTGTGGCCTTCCCAGGGCATTATAAAGTGGTATTAAGACTTCATGTGATCTTGATTCTATCCCTCTGTTTATGTAGCTTACAATTGTGTTGACTTTTTTTTGGCAGCTGCTGCTCATATTTAAATGACTGTCCACTAGGACTCAAAGATCCCTCTCACAGTTACTACTATTGAGCAAGATACCACATATACTGTAGCATACTAGGCCTTGATAGAAGAGAATATTAGTAACTCAGATTTGTACTGTGGGACAAAAGAAAATAGTAAGACAAAACACTTCCTTGCCAGCAATCAACACTCAGATAAGCAGACACCAAATTTAATACTGGATCAACAATCAAGAAGCAAACAATACCTCAATCAAGGAACTAACAACTCAGATGAACAAGTTAATAGTAATCAAGGGGCCATCAAGACCACTTCCACCAACACTGACAGGGCAAGCTAGCACTGATGATGTTACCTAGTTGGGTAATGAAATGTCTGCAAGAAAAACCACGGAGCTCAGAGAGCACTGAGGATCTCACAAGTTAGAACTTCAAATTCCTCACTCAACATTCAGTTTTTGTTCTTAGAACTTAGAGTCTTTTTAAGGTTTGTATGGATTCATGTACATAATTTGAGTTAAAAGCTCTAATACAAGTATCTAGTAATTTTAGGAAGTTGTAGAGGTGAGAAAAAAATGTTTATAGCCTACATCTTTACTGCCATATTATTCACAAAATAGATAGCTGCTATAAGTCAAATGAGGGAATATTCATTGATTGTTTTTATTCCCATATTATGCACTGAATTAACTTGTTGACAGATATAGTGTACAAGTTTATGTTGACATGAGAATCGTTAGGCGTAAACTTTATTGCTTTCATAATTTTATAGACCAAAGGAGATCTGAAGGTTTATTACAGAAGGTAGAGAACTGCTCCAGAGGGCTTGAGTTTTATTTTCCTTTGTTCTGTTTCTCCAATTCCTCCTATATTTTGTAAAACGCTAGTACAGTTACCTTCCTGCTAGATTCAATAAGTGTTGTGGTTAGCCAGCAGCAGGTGAGGACGGCTGAGGAGAGCGAGGACTCAGATGAGGGACCAGGACCATTAGGGAGTAGACTGCTGCCTTCAGAGATGGTGGAGGCTGGCATGAGCAATGAGGAGGTTCCTGAGGAGCCTGTGCCAAGTGCGTGTGTGTGCAGGGCTGCTTGCAGGAAAGAGCAGCTGCAGCAGCACGGGCGACTCGGGAGTAAGGCTGCAAGGTAATGGCCCCTCCTTCAAGAAGATAAAAGCCAGGTGTGAAGCGAACATTCTTTGCAGGAAGCAAAGACGTTTTGAAACTCAGCCTTGTGGACATTACAGTATCTTAAGTTGGACTCTTGTGTTGTGAAATATTTCTTATCTGTGATTCTTGGCAGTCTCATACAGTTTTGGCAAGGTTTTTGACTTATCAAAGTTAATGAGTTTGCAGCAGCCTTTTCACCAGGGATTCATAAGACTCATTAAAAGGTTTCTGTTCCCTCTGGTTATCGTTTGTCTTATTGGAAAAGGGTTTTGGTGAGAACAATAGGATAGAAATTATCTGCAACCAATCCTAGAGCTTCAGCCCATGGTCATAATCTCAATTGTACATGGCAAAATAACAAAGGATTGGATTCCCCAGGCAAGTCCTTGCAAAGGGCAGAAATTAATACTTAGCTTCACAAGTTGTACAAAGGAAATAAGAAAGTTTAAGCAGAGCCACTTTGGGGATTTTGGGATTGCCTTAAATGAAAACTAGGGTTTTAAAAAATTGTGATGGGTGTTATGTCCTGAGGTGCTTTCAGCTGGTTCTGACAGATTCTGGAGAACCAGTAGCGGAAATTTTGAGTAGTTTGGAGAACCGGCGAATACCAGTTCTCTGACTGGCCCCGCCAACCCCATCTATTCTCTGCCTCCCATTGAGTCCCAGCTGATCGGCTGAGTCTTCTTTGGTTGCCCTGTATAGGACAACGGACCTGGAAAGCAGGTTAGTGAGGTGGGGAGGAAAGGGGGATTTTACAGTATCCTTCCCCTCCCATGCCTATTGTTATGTATGTAGGTTTGAATGTTATTGGTTTAGTTTGAATTGTTCTTGTAAAATGTCAAATATGATTGGTTTAAAAAGTGCGGGAAAACCCTGCACTCTGATTGGCTGGCAACTACGGCTGCTGGCTATAAGTAGCAGCCGTAGCCCAGCCAAGTTGGGTCCATTCGAGCTGTAGTCACTGAATCAACTTTTCACTGAAGCTCCGTTCGCAAACATCACGGCGAAGACTGGAAATCGTATGCGGATCGCTTCCAAATGTATTTGGAAGGAAACGACCTCACGACATCTCTGAGAAGCGGAAGAGGGCGGTCTTTCTTACGCTGCGGTCCGGCAGTCTTCAAGATGGTGAAGGCATTGGTGGGAGCTGCAGACGAAGGTAATGGAATGGCCTGATTTAGAAAAGCTTTTAAGAGCCCATTACGCCCACAAGTATCGTGCCTCATTAAGAGACACGTTTTACCGTCGGATCAAGGGGAAAGCAAAACGTTAACGACTTTGTGGCAAGCTTAAGAGACATTGGGGTGCATGCGAGTTTAACAGCTTGGGAGGAAGCCATGCTTGCGATCGGTTTGTCCTAGGCCTCAAAGACAAGGTGCTTCAGAGCAAATTGTTATTAAAACCTAAGATCACGTTGAAGGAGGCCATAGAAGAGGCCTCCTCAGCAGAAGCCACTAAGTCCTCAGCGGCAGCCATGAAGAAAATTAACAAGGCCTCAAGCCATTCTGATGTGGAAAAGTCCACAACAACCCATTCGAGCAAATAGATTCTGATCAGACTGTAGTGAGGTGGAGGAAGGAATTTATAGACTCAGAATGGAGAAGAAAAGGAAAGACCTTGGAAGAAAGAGGCAAGACTTTTATTGCAGAGGCTGTGGGGGCACCCCAGCACTGAATGCAAGTTTTAGACACCATCTGCCTACATTGTGAGAAAAGAGGTCACCTAGCAAGAGTCTGCAAATCATCCAGAACTCCACCTAGTAGGAAGAAATTTCCTGAGAAAGAATTCAAGCCCAACAACTTCAGTGAGAAAATGGGGCAACTCAGAAGCAAATGGGAAAAATGAAACTCATCAAACAGTCACCATTGGTCATTCTTCACCCTTAAGAAGCAGAAAAGTACATGTGAAGGTACTAATTGAAGGAAGGCCTTGCCAAATGGAAGTGGACTCAGGCTCCTATTTATCTATGGTGTCATGGGACACTATTCACAAGCTACTTCCCAACATTCAGAAGAAACATTTCCAGAAGCAAGCACTGACTCTTAAAGACTACCAAGGGAACAAGATTCCAGTAGTTGGAACAAGAGAATTCAACGTGAAGTTCAAAGGCCACACCAAACATTTGCCCCTGACCATCGTGGACAAGGATCGCCCAAGCTTGCTGGGACTTGAGTGGTTCAATCCACTAGGCATCGAGGTAACTGGCATCAATCACGTGAGCAACTCTGAATGGGAGGAGGCCTTGAAGTCTGAGTTTCCAGAGGTCTTCAGCAACGGATTGGGCAAGTATATGGGGACCCCTATCACTTTCAATCTAGATCCCAAGGTGCCACCAATTCACTTAAAGCCCAGAAGGGTCCCATTTGCCTTAAAGGAAAAAATTGATGCACAATTAGATAAACTAATAGCTCAAGGAGTTTTAGAGCCCACTGACCACTCCAGATGGGAGACACCCATAGTCACACCAGTCAAGACTGATGGGTCAGTGAGAATCTGTGGAGACTATAAGGGGACATTGAACCATGCGCTTCAACAGAGCGCATATCCAGTTCCAGTGGTGCATCATTTATTACATTCACTTGGCAGGGTACAGTCTTTGCCAAATTGGATCTGGCCCAGGCATATCAACAACTAACAGTTGATGATGCCACTGCAGAGGCCCAAACCATTGTGACTCATAGAGGTGCCTTCAAATGTAAAGGTTACAATTTGGAGTAAGCGTGGCACCAGGCATCTTCCAAAGCCTTATGGAAAGGATGCTCCAAGGACTGCCAGGGGTAGTGCCTTACTTTGATGATGTGTTAATCTCTGCTGAAAATGACACTCAGTTACAAGAAAGACTCAGAGAAGTCCTTACCAGATTCAGGGAAGTGGGGTTAAAAGTCAAGGAAGAAAAATGCACTCTTAAAACTGACAAGGTTGAGTTCCTGGGCTATATGATTGACAAGCATGCCAAGGTTCACAATCAAAGAAGCTCCTATCCACCTAGATGCCAAGGTTCAAGCAATCAAAAGCTCCTAGACCTAAATGCAAAACAGATTTGCAAGCCTTCCTTGGACTCATTAACTTTTATCACATGTTCCTACCTCAAAAGGCATCCATTGCTGAACCATTGCACAGATTACTTGATAAAAATCTGTTTGGGTCTGGGGAGGAAGGAACAATCAGCATTTAACAGTATTAAAGATTAATCACGTCTGATGCTGTACTGATACAGTTCTCTGAGAATTTGCCTGTTGTACTGACTTGTGATGCATCTCCTTTGGAGTGGGGGGTTTAAGCCACAGGCTTCCCAGTGGAGAGAAGCCCCTATTGCATTTACTCTAGCACTTTGACCAAAGCAGAGAGGAATTACAGCCAATTGGACAAGGAAGCATTGAATTGTTGCAGCTGTCAAGAAATTTCATGAATATTTGTGGGAGAACATTTACCATTGTTACAGATCACAAACCTTTGTTAGGCATTGTGGCAGGAGATAAACCTACACCTACTATCCTGTCACCAAGAATGCTGACGTGGACTGAATTTCTTGCTGCTTATTCTTACAAACTTATCCACAAGCCTGGCAAGGACATTGGACATGCTGATGCACTGAGTCGTTGCCCACTTCCTTGCCACAGGAGGACTTTGAACCTGAAACACACACCTTTTTCTTAGAAACTGTTGCCAAGCTTCCAGTGCATGCTGCTGAAATTGCCAGAGAGACTGCCAAAGACACTTTATTGGCTCCTGTTATAGGCTGGATTAAGAAAGGCTGGCCTCTTCAAGATCTACCTCACCTGGCTCAACCTTTTAAGTCCAGGCAAACTGAATTATCTGTATTAAGAGGATGTATTTTGTGGGGTAACAGGGTGGTTATTCCTGCAAAACTGCAAAAGTGGTTTTGGAAATGTTACATGAGGGTCATCCAGGTATTGTCAGAATGAAGGGATTGGCCAGGAGTTATGCATGGTGTGGTATTGACAAAATGGTTGAAAACTGGGTTGCATCTTGTCCCAACTGTCAGGTAGTATCAGGCCTGCCCACCTCTCGCCCCCACACAGGAATGGGAATGTCTAGGGGCCCATGGTCTAGGATTCACATTGATTTCACCAGGCCAGAGGGCACACACTTTCTTATCATAGTAGATGCATATTCCAAATGGCTAGAGGTAATTCCTATGGCATCCTACAACTGATGCTGTCATCAAGCAGCTCAAAAACTTTTGTAACCCACGGTTACCAGATGTTCTTGTCTCTGACAATGGCCCTCAATTCATCCAACCTTTTTGAATCCTATTTAGCACAACAGGGTATCAGACATGCCCTCACTGTCCCTGGGCACCCTTATTAACCACTTGCCATGTGCGTTTTACCAGGAGAAGCTTCAGCAACTGGGTCCTGGAGACATCACTGAAAGTTGAACTTCTTAGTGTTCAGCACATCTCCTAACCCATCTAATAACTTATCCCCAGCAGAGTTGTTGATGGGTAGGAGGTCTTCCCTTGACTGCCTTCATCCA
>CM019151.1:90169367-90277513 GCA_009733165.1 Naja naja
CTGTAGTCACTGAATCAACTTTTCACTGGCTCTTTAAGGCCTGACTCATGCAAACATAACACCACTACCAAGCCACTTTTCACAGAACCAGTAAAAAAAACATTGAATCCCACCACTGGTTAAGCCCCTAGGATTCCATTTGCTTGAAGTTATCTTTAACTCAGGTTTCTTCCTCTTCCTCTTCCTCTTCCTCTTTCTTCTTCTTCTTCTTCTTCTTCTTCTTCTTCTTCTTCTTCTTTTCTCCTCCTCCTCCTCCTCCTCCTCCTCCTCCTCCTCCTCCTCCTCCTCCTCCTCCTCTAACGTTATATGCTTTCCAGAGTCTTATGGAGTTGGGTGGCCTTCTAAATGAGTCAATCAAACAGATAAATGCGACAATTTTTTAAAAAAGGAATGAATTATGCCACAAACCTCCCCCTCCTATAATTCAGATTCAAAAAATGAAAAAGTGATTAAGACATTACACTGTCAGCAATGCCTTAAGTCAGATATATCTTTTTCTCAGACTGTCTGCATGTGCTCCCAATCACTTTTTCTTCTTCCTATCAATCAAGCAAGCAAGCAATGTAGGTGCTCCATCACTGGAGGTTTTGAAGAAGAGACTGGACAGTCACTTGAATGGTATGGTATGGGGTCTCCTGCTTGAGCAAGGGGCTGGACTAGAAGACCTCCAAGGTCCCTTCCAACTCTGTTATTTGGTGTCAAATCCACACTGCAAATAAAAGATGTTTAATAAGTCGGCACACATTTCGCTATGAAAACTGAAGATAACATACGTCTCTGGAGCTATGTTTACTCGCATGGCCAAAATAAAATTGTTGTAGAAATATACTTCAAAAGTCATTAGAATAGCCCATCAGTTAATGTAACTAATATTTACAACAAGCCCATCATATTTCTTGTTAGAGACCACACCATGAACATCTCTGGCCTGTTACAACTCCCAGAAAAGCCTTTTCACACTAATTTTAAAAATAAATTTTAAAAAGATATATTCTGAACTATAAAGCTTATAATCCCAAAGGATAAAACCGGAAAGAGAATAATCACTCACAATTACATTTATAAACAAAAGGATATCTAAATTTACAAGGAGAAGGTCTGTTTCAAAAGTCCAGTTGGATTTTTCAAGGTTGAGTAGTAAGATCAATGTTTGCAAGATTTTTTAAAAAATGTATATTTTTACCTCATCATTTGCGATTTACTGTACATCACATCTAATAACTGTTGCAAGGATCCAAAAATGCTTTTCTTCTGCCAACACTGGCACTAACAGACCACTCTCACAGCACTGTTGATGTTACCTAGTATGGTAATGAAATATCTGCAAGAAAACAACCAAGTTCAGTGAGTACCAAGAACTCCAGAGTTCAACCCTGAGCTACAAATATTCTCCTTTATTGGCCTATCAGCATTGCCTGTTTCTGGCATTCCAAGCTTCGGGATTTCTTAAGCAGATAGCTCTTATTGAATTTTCATAACTGCTTTCTCTTCATGTTAGATAAAACAAGAGACTTTTTTCTGATTTCTATATTTTGTTACAGTCTAATACAGGAAGAACGGGTTTATTTCCTACAGACCAGGGCTGTGAATCCGAATAGAGTAGATCAAGCTGTAAAAAAAATGACTGCATGTTATTTAATAGAATAACAGAGTTGGAAGAGAACTTGGAAGTCTTCTAAACCAGGGGTCGCCAACATTTTGGACCTCAGGGACCACCAAACTCATAATTTTAAATCCCGCAGACCAGAGACCCTGGGAAAATTCCCAAAACAAGTCTGCAGGAAAATTCCCCACCCCGTTTTCCTACCGAGTGATCATTCTTATTTGGGATTGCAGGATACCATCTCCAGCTCCGTTCTCAGGGGGAGAAAGAGAGAGAGAGACTTTTGACTTCATGCAAGGAAAGCAGCAGAAATCTTTCTTTCTCTCCCCCAAACTCCACCAGAAATGAGTCTTTGTGAGACTTGTCACGCCGGCACAGCCTCTTGGAGCAGGATGCCATGCAGGGTCCCAAAGACTCATTTCTGGTGGAGTTTGGGGGAGAGAAAGAAAGACTTTTGCTGCTTTTCTTGCATGAAGCCAAAAGCATAAGAAGAAAGAAGTGGAAAGAAGCAGCCTGGTGGCCAGGCAAGGCATGTGGGCAGTTCCCTCCTCCCTCACTACCTCGTGTTGTTCTCAATGCAAGTGACACAAGCCTTGTATTCCCATGGGCCATGTGGGTGGCACAGCCGTGTTCCCGTGTAGCCTGGATGAATTGCTTTGGGAGTGACATTTCTCTGCGGACCACCAAAATTTTCTTGTGGACCACCATTGGTCCCCAGCCCACTGGTTGGCAACCACTGTTCTAGTTCAACCCCCTGATCAAACAGGAGGCCCTATAACATTTCAGACAAGTGGCTGTCCAGTTTCTTCTTAAAAGCCTCCAGTGATGGAGCACCTACAACTTCTGGAGACAAGAATGACCATTTGTCCTCACTGTGAGAAAATTGCTCCTTAGTTCTAGGTTGCTTCTCTCAATTGGAGAATCTGGTTTATGAGACACCCAGGGGGGAGGGGGGAACAGGGTCATAGGTGACTGTAAATTACCTATGCCAGAGTTGGCTTCATACAGGGCAGTACCAGTATGTCACCTCTAATGAATCCTTTGAAGTTTTTTGAAGTTTGGCTTCAGAATCATGATTTAATTAGACCGATTGCTGGAATCCTGACAGATCATTCATTCATTCATTCATTAAATTTCTGTAGCCGCCCATCACAATCAATCTCAGGGTGGCTTATAATGCAAAAAGGAAAAACAAATAAATATGGAAACTGTTTTATGTTTTTAATAGTTTATTTCTGCATTGCTCAGAGTAGCGGCCCCAACCTTTTGGGCTCCATGGAACAGTTCCACAAAGAGAAATTTTTCTGCGGACCAGAGAGGGCATGGTTTTGCGTGCTCCCTGCATCCCACGAATGGGGCTTTGCTTTCTTGCATGGGTTGATTTCTGGCATGCGGTGGGCCGGTGCCAGTCCATGGACCAGGGTTTGGGGACCCCCGGCCCAGAGTCCCTCTGGGGAGAGATGGCAGTCTTTAAATTCCCTAAATTCGATGAAAAGATACTAGATTTATCTCTCATCCCAAGGACAACAAAAGATGTCAGCATTCCAAGTAACAATCTCCAGAAAAAAAGACTCTGAGAATACCATCTTCCCAAAGTTCCATTTTATTAGAGATGTCATATTGGCACATCTGGGGAAAACCCAAATCTGAAAGTTCCAGGTTTTCCCTAGCCCAAAGAAAACCCAAAATCCAACCCCTACACCCAATAGTTCATCACATGGTCCAATCATTACTTTGTTCCAACTGGAGACTATCCCCAGTCACTCCCCTCCAGGTGCAGGATAACATGTCCTTGACTTTCGGAGAAAAGAATGTTGTTGTGGCTAAACTTCCACCACTCCTTGATGTCCTCCCTCCCAAATTCCCAGGCACTGAATGTGGCAGCTCAGAAGCCTCAAAGAAAAATGGCTTCCAAGCTGACAAAGGGAATGTTTGGAATCTAAGAATTGTTCTAATGTTCTTGTTAAGTTTAAGAGATCACCTTGGGCAAATCACTGCACAAGGGAGATAGCAAAAAATTAGTCTTCACCCACAGTTCACAACTACCAAGTTTATTCTCGTAAATCTGGCCTATGAGAGTGCCAAAGGAGTGGAAAAAATGATATTGTCCTTGTATTAATTTAATAGGAGGCAGACCTATTTGTCTCTTCTTCATTAGCTTAACTGCTGTTCTCCGGTACCCTTCTGTCTCTTTTTCTTCCCATCAGCTGACAGACTGCCTTGAATTTTGGTCTTTAATTTAACATAATTAGTTTGTAACTGAAAATAAAAGTGATTGGTGGCTTGGCAGGGTATTCCTTAGAACCATCTGTTTCTCTCTAGTGCCTATTTAGTGCTTGGAAGGGTAATCTATTTTTTTTTTATCTAGACCAACAAAGGTCAGGTTTAATTTGGACTTACTTTTGAATCTGTCGCTGTTAACACAAGTCAGGCTATTTCTGAGACAAAACTGTCTGAAATATTTTAATTGTGGGTGTTATGTCATTGTAACTGAAATGTGCATTTTTCAAAGGGAGAAAATTCAAACACCCAGGTTGAAATTTAATGAACGTAATACAAGAGTCGGTGTAAGATTAAAAGTATAGATGTGAGCCTTGGAAGCCATATTTTACTTGGAAGTTTCAAGGCTGCCACATTTAGTGCCTGGGAATTTGGGAGGGTGGATTTCATAGAGAGGTGGAAGATTAGACTCAACAACGTTATTTCACAGCAAGTCAAGGCCAAGTCACCCTGAACCTGGAGAGGTGTGTTTGGATGAAGGTCTCCAGTTGGGATAAAGTTTTGATTGGACCATGTGATGGACTGGTGGGTGCAGGGGATGGATTTTTGTTTTTCTTTTGGGAAGGGAAAACATGGAAATCTCAGATTCGGGTTTTCCCAGGTGTGCCAATATGACAATTCTAATAAAGTGGAACTTTGAGAAAATGCTCGTCTCAGAGTTTATTGGTTTGGAGTTTGTTATTTGGAACGCTGACAATAGATATAATCTCATTGCTATGAGAAAGGGGGGGACCAGGACATAACCTCAGTTACAGAATACAGAATAACAGAATTGACAAGGACCTTAGAGGTCTCTTCAATCCAATGCTTGAAGAGCAGACATGTCAAAATCCAAATTGTAAAGATGAGGTGAACAAATTTCTAAACTACATCACATTATTTTTGTATTTATTAATTTTGTTTGTCAAACATGTACAAGATACCAAGTATTGGTATGAACATAAACAAGAACAAAGGGAGTAAATACAGATAAATGGGGACAGTAAGACAGGGACAGTAGGCATGCTGGTGCGCTTATGCATGCCCCCTTTAAGGACCTCTTAGGAATGGGGGGAGGTCCACGATAGACAGTTTGAGGTTGAAGCTGTGAAGGGTTGAGGCTGTAACCACGGAGTTGGGTAGGGCATTCCAGGCATTGACCACTCTGTGACTGAAATTGTATTTTCTTCAATCGAGTTTGGAGCCGTTTACCTTGAGTTTGGAGCAGTTGTTTGCCTGTGTATTGTTGTGATTGAGGCTGAAGAAGTCAGTGACAGGCAAGATGTTAGAGCAGACATTTTTGTGAACTATGCTTAGATCAGACTGCAGGCGGTGCAGTTCCAGATTGTCCAGGCCCCAAATTTCGAGCCTGGAGGCATAGGGGATTCTGTTGTGAGTGGAGGAATGGAGAACTTTTCTCGAGAAATACTTCTGAACCCGCTCAATTGTGTTAATGTCTGATATACAGTGTGGGTTCCGGGCAGATGAGTTTTATTCGAGAATTGGTCTGGCAAAGGTTTTGTATGCCCTAGTTAACAATTCAATGTTGCCGGAGAAGAAGTTTCGCAAAATAACATAATAACAGTAAGTAAGAAGCCTTGGAGATCACTCATAATAGAGTTGGAAGGGATCTTGGCAGTCTTCCAGTCCACCCCCCTGCTCAAGCAGGAGACCCTATACCATTTTAAATAGGTGGCTGTCCAATCTCTTCTTCAAAACCTGCCAGTGATGGAACACCCACAATTTCTGCAGGCAAGTTGTTGCACTGGTAAATTGTCCTCACTTGCAGGGAGTTTGTAATTCCAGATTGCTTGTCTCTTTGATTAGTTTCCATCCATTGTGTCTTGTGGTGCTTTGGAAATAAGTTGACCTTCTTGCCATAGTTGTTAAGGGAATCACCGCCATTGTTAAATTAGTAATAGGTTGTTAAATGAATCTGGTTTCCCCATTGGCTTTGCTTGTCAGAAGGTCACAAAAGGGGATCACATGACCCCAGGACACTGGAACCGTCATAAATGTGAGTTGGTTGTCAAGCATCTGAATGTAAATCATGTAACCTTGAAGAGGTTACAATGATCATAAGTGTGAAAAATGGTCATAAGTATCTTCTTTCCCCAAATATAAGACCTAACTGGAAAATAAGCCCTAGCATGATTTTTCAGGATGCTCATAATATAAGCGCTACCCCCAAAATAAGCCCCAGTTAAGATTGTCAACCAGACCGGGTGCATTTAGTACCATATTTCCCTGAAAACAAGACCTAACCAGAAAATAAGCCCTAATGTATCTTTTGGGGCAAAAATTAATATAAGACCCAGTCTTATTTTCGGGGAAACATGGTATATATGTAGTTATGCAAGAAGGGTCAAAAAAAGTGTTATTCCCTTGTCTTCTTAAGTAACATGTAGTTCTGCTTTCAGATATTTCACTTGGAGATTGTACTCTAATTGTAAATATTTTTAGGCTTTTGCGGAGGATGAATTAAGAAGGTATCATTAAATAATTACGATTGAGTTCAAGATCCTGCTGTGTAGGAACTGAAACAAACATTCTGTAGGTATTTTCTTTCCATTGGCTAGTGAGCAAGACAAATAATCTCACCCATGACCAATTCAGGCTCGTTTCTATTTGTTTTCCCCAAAACTGTCATACAATGGAATGGGATGGAATTTAATTTACTCTGGTGGAGGGACAAATAAAGCAAAGCAATCTGTATTCATTTGATTTAAATAATGAAATGGGATATTCAAGACAGCAACAGAAGCTTCTCCATTCTGGGGATTTTTTCTGGAAATATCATCCATACCATCCAGGCTATTCTAGAAGAGAAAAAGATGATATTGGCCAAAGTTTCCAGTGTTAAAAGAAAGAAGGGATATCTTGACCATGGTAGTTATCTCAAGTTATGTTCCTCCAAACTTCAGGATCAAATTAGTGAATATTCACCTAGTTTTTCAGTGCAAATAAATGAGCCAGCAAGTGGGAAGACCATGGCTAAAGGCAACAATTAGAACTGATCCTTCTTAGCTTCTGATTATGCACAGGTAACTGGTTATGTTCGCTAAATTAAATATCCATCACTAAAGCCTACGCACAATGCCTAAGAGGTGTTATTTTAATTGGCTTTCTCGTCATTCTCCCAGCTCTTTTAAGTGGGAGGAGATCCCAATTAAAATAAAGCTAGTGTTTAAAAGCAGTGGACACTTGTATCTTTGTAGAGGAATCTGGTTCAGATAAAACGAATGTCATAATATATTAGCTTCCTGTTTAGTTCCATTGGTTTGTTTAATTAATTTCTTATGTTGTCAGAACTAGCCAAAAAAAGTTAAGTTTTCCTCTGGACTTAAAATAGAGGCATGCTGTTTTGAACGCCACTGTTGCAATTAAAGGACTAGAAAGACATTCTTGTAGGGGTGATAAATTAGTTGGTAGACATCTAAAGACCTAAGATACCACCAAGCAGCCATTTACGGAATCATAGTTTGTTCTATTGTTTGTTCTATTGTTTCCATTCACTACATAATAAATGGGAAAACCTGCATTATTTTGCTGGTTCAAAACTGGTGACTTTTCTTTAGAAGTAAACTCTCTTCTTGCCTTTAAGGAAAAGTTTGGTGGGTATCATCCCTGAAATGGAGTAATGATGGCTCCAATAATTCAATGGGTGGTTGATGATCTGCAAAACTCATGGGGAAAATTGTTATTGCTATTTCCTGAGAAACATATCCAGAGGGTTGGCAGTCAATGGAAATGTTCCTTTCCTATTTTTCTGCCTGGCAAACTTATCTGGAATATAATTCTGTGGAATAAATAGAAAAACAGGGGAAAAAATATTCCCTGAGCATTAATGAAATGCTCAAGGAATATTTTTTTTCTGTTTATTCCACAGAATTATACTCCAGATAAGTTTGCCAGGCAGCCTATATGTGGTTGGCTGTTTATTAGTTCTGTTTGTTTCAAGAAGGAAGGAAGGAAGGAAGGAAGGAAGGAAGGAAGGAAGGAAGGAAGGAAGGAAGGAAGGAAGGAAGGAAGGAAGGAAGGAAGGTAGAAACTCCAGGCCAAACATGCTAATGTGAAACTGAAAGGCAATTGATTTTTGTATGATTTGGAAGCTGTTTCTGCCTTTCTCTTCCTTGTTGCTATAATTGAGAGACAAAATAATAATAATTCTTGAGTTGTTCAAAACTGGAAGATTACCAAGCTGCTAAAGATCAGTTTTAGACCCAAACCTGAAGAGATTAGCTCTAATTTATAACAGTTCACATTTTGACTATTTCTCTTCCAAGAATCACTTGGTGAAGAAATTAAATTTGTGATGTTCGTATTGATGTCATGTTTAAGATTTTTCCCAATACATCCAAAGGTAGACATAAAATGTAATAGCAATTGAGAAAAATATCTGGTCCTTGATTTTTCATTACAGCAGAGTTAAAGAAGCAGTTTCTCAGCCTATGACGTGAAATCTTGACTTGGAAGAAGAGTGTTAATATGAAATCAAATTATTTTGATTTTCCACGCACTTTTCAATGAAAGCAATCATTTCTTTTAGTCTAGGACAAAAGTGTCGATTGCTATTTTGCTTGCTTTGGAAATGCTAAGTGTCAGAGGGTGTTTAAAAAAAAACACACACAAAAAGATTATTTTATTATTGTAAAGTTTCTCTAGAACACAGGGGTGTCAAATGCAGCTTCATTGAGGGCCACATCAGGGTTGTGTCTGGCCTCGGGGGGGCAAAGTGGGTGCGGGCAGGGGGGTGGCTTGGCCATCTGGACATCACTCATGCTGTGGGCACCTGTTTTGGCCTGAGCACTCTGACAGCAAAAATGGATCTTGGGGGCTCTGTTTTTGCTGCAGAGGGATGCAGGAGGCCGTTGCGATCAAAAATGGAGCCTGGGAAGGCCACACATGGCCCTCCCTAGGTCTGTTTTCACTGGCAGAGACACTGCAGGCCAGTCCTTTGCTGTTTCCAGGGCTGTCCCGTGGGCCAGATCTAAGCACCCCACAGGCTGGATCTGGCCCGTGGGCCTTGAGTTTGACACCCCTGCTCTAGAACAGGGGTCACCAACCAGTGGGCTCGTGGACCACCAGTGTTCTCGTGGACACTGGTCATCCAAGAGAACATTTTGTTGGTCCGCAGAGAAATGTCACCCCCAAAGCACCCTCCCAAAGCGATTAATCCAGGCTGCATGGGAACACAAGGCTGAGCCGCCCACATGGCCTGCAGGAACACAAGGCTTGCATCGCTTGCAGTGCAAACAACACGAGGTAGTGAGGAGAGGGGGGAAAGGGTGGAGGGAGGGAACTTGCCCACTTGCCCCATGCCCCTGGCCTGGCCACTGGGCTGCTTCTTTCTGCTTCTTTCTTCTTCTGCTTTTGGCTGCATGCAAGGAAAGCAGCAAAAGACTTTCTTTCTCTCCCCCAAACTCCACCAGAAATGAGACTATGGGACCCTGCAAGGCCTCCTGCTCCAAGAGGCTGCACCATTATGGCGGAGTTTGGGGGAAAGAAAGAAAGACATCTGCTGCTTCTTCTGCTTTCCTTGCATGAAGCCAAAAGTCTCTCTCTCTCCCTCTCTCCCTCTCTCTCTCTCTCTCTCTCTGTCCCCTGAGAATGGAGCTGGAGACGGTATCCTGCAATCCCAAATAAAGAATGATCGATCGGTAGAAAACGGGGTGGGGAATTTTCCTGCAGACTTTTTTTGGGATTTTCCCAGGGTCTCTGGTCCACGGGATTTAAAATTATGAGTTTGGTGGTCCTTGAGGTCCAAAAGGTTGGCGACCCCTGCTCTAGAATGTAGTTCACTTAAAAATTCTGATAGAAGAGGAGGTGATTAAGAAAATAATGGAATGTGCAGAAATGAGTAAATTGACATTAGCAATTAGAGAGCAAGAAACAAAGAATATTATAAAATTTGGGATTTATTTTATCAATCGCTAGACAAGAAAATAGAGAAATAAAGTACATTATAATATAAATTATAATATGATAGTAATGATAAGACAAGGTAATGATATGTTATAATTTATTATAATGAAATGAATGATATTATGTATTAGGTCATGTAATAGTTGAGATTTGCTCGAAAAAAATGATGTGGATTTATAATTAAAGTCTGTTAAGGTGTTAATAAGAATACAATATAATAGGCATGTTGATATATATAATATGAATTATAATTTAAATGTAGAAGGGAAAGACTGCTGATATTGTGCACAAAAGATATGTACCAACCTGACACACTGTACAATGGAAAGATGGTTTTATTTGTTGTTTTATGTTTGTGTTTGTTTATGTTTTTTGTTTAAAAACAAAAAATTGGGGGGGGGAAATAGAATGTAGTTCACTTCTTCTTGCTCTGTGGCCAGCCCACTTCCGTTTTAATTCTTTTACTCTTTTGATTGGCATCGCATAGTTTCATTTGTTCTCTAATCCATGTATAGGATGTTCTGTCTTGTCTTATGCTGCCGAGTATCTTTCTATGGCTCTTTGCAGCACATGTAGCTTTTGTATCCCTGGTGAGGATAGTGTGAATGTTTCACCGGGATATGTTAGAGCCGGTAGCATGCACACTGATCGAGAACTTTTCTCTTTGGGCCCAGGGGGAGGTTGTTTCTGAAAATTACGCTTAGCTTGCCAACCACATTTAACCATGCCGTGCAATTTCCTTTTTTGAGATTTGTTGGCCAAGGTATATATAGTATATATATTAGCCATTCATTCATCATCTAGCTTAAACTCCTGAGCCCTGATCAGCTTTGTTGCTCTTCTCTGCACTCTTTCCCATAATTCTCTCCAGGAGTGGGCTTCAAAAATTTCAGCAATGGGTTCTTTGCCTGGTTTCTGGGTGGGCGTGGCCATAGTGGGCATGGCCTAGTCGGCCTCCGGCACCACAGTGGTGGTAGGCTTGCATGGAGCCTTGGGGAGGGCAAAGAAACGGGCCTCCCTGAAGTTCCAGAAAGGCCTTTGGAACCTGGGGAGGCCGTTTTCCGCCTTCACGAGCCTCCGTGCAGGCTCTGCACTTACCTCACATCCAAAATTGGCCGCATGGAGACTCTGGGGAGGGGAGGGAAGGGGAGGAGTGAGAGGGGCAAGGAGGGGTGGGTGGGGCCAGCCAGGGGTGGGATTTGGTGGTCCTCCAAACCGGCCATAACGTTAGCTATGGTTTCTTGCAAACCCGTAGCAGCCCACCCCTGATTCTCTCCCATAATTTATTTCAGGGGGAATTGAAACCTACCAAGGTGTCCTACACAAAGTTTGTAGTTCTCCGCTGGCTTGCAATTTGGTTCATGTCCTTTGCTCCTTGCTTTCTCTCTCTCTCTCTCTCTTTTCTCTGGGTGAGAAGCCATTGAGGCTTTTATCCCCAGCCTTCAAATCAGGCCATCCTCTCCGCCGATGCTGTTCACGATACAATTTTAAATATGCCTTATTGCCTTTGAGTGTATTTCAGTAAACACTTCCTTGTGAGAAGGTAATAAAACAAGACACCTCCTAGCCTTTCAAGTTGTACTGAATATGCCGCACAACACTGCAATTCAAATGCATTAAGAATTGCTGACTTCATTGTTCTTGCGAAAATGCCCTTCAGTGCCTCCCTTTCATCACATATGTCTAAAGGAATCTGCCAAATGTTAAATCTACAGCTCCAGACAGGTGTGTATTATTTACCAGAATGTTCCATTGTGGGACCTGTAATTGACTAGTCATCTTGATTAAGCTTTCAATCCTTCTGCACTTTACATTTTTCGACTTATTTCAAAACATCTCTTTGAGTGCCAAAGTCACTGTTGAGACCAGCTTCGAGTGTATTATTTATTTATTTTTGATACCTGTACTTTTTCAAGGCTTTAAAACTGTGGAAAATAGTCCACCAAGGTTAAAATAACGTCATGTATTTTTCAGTTTCAATTTCCAGCTCAAAAAAAAAACAATTTTCGTAACGGGCAAATGATTTTCCTCCCTCTTCATGCACGTTCTATGAATATTCATAATTGTTGTTGGGTTATTTTTTTCTCCCTCATGTTCTATTACTCTGAATATTGCTACTAATGTGGGGGGAGGGACAGGAGTTTACAAAACGAAGTAATCAGCTTTGGATAAACGATGCCCTCATTGAAAAACAACACAAATAAATTAATATTATGTAGTGCTTTCTTTAAAAGAAACAGGGATTGTGCTTTTGAAAACTGTACAATCCCTTGGGTAACCCACTGACAGACAGTAATTTAAAAGCAAACAAATATTTGCAATTTTTTTTGGTAAGATTAACTGGAACAATTTTTAAAGAAAGGACTTTTTTTCCTCAGCAATGTTAAATATGTTAATAATACCCTTTTGCATAATTTCTGATTGGATACACTTGAAATAGGTGAGGGGAATGGATTACAGTTTGCTGGTAGAATATACCTTCACATACAAAGAGGACCGGCATCAAATATCTTGACTTAAAATGGTTTGAAAAACTTGCAGGGTGTAAAAAGTGCAGGGCTCCTCAAAATGAAGGAGTCTATGGACTCTCTTCACATTTTCCTTGTTGGTTTTTTGGGGCATTTGATTGGTTTTTAGAAGATAGAGTCATAGGACTAGAAGGGGCCTCAGAGTTTTTCTAGTCCAACCCCCTGCTCAAAGTAGGAGTCTCATACCATCCCAGGCAAATGATTGTCCAGTCTATTATTGAAATGTATTTGAACATATTTTTGAAACATGATATCAGTGTTCCAATATGAAACAGTAATGAAAAGAAAGACTAGGGGAGGCATGATAGTCTTCCAATATCTCAGGGGCTGCCCCAATGAAGAGGGAGTCAAGCTATTCTCCAAAGCACCTGAGGGCAGGACAAGAACCAATGGATGGAAACTAATCAAGGAGAGAAGCAACTTAGAACTAAGGAGAAATTTCCTGACAGAACAATTATCCAGTGGAATGACTTGCCTCCAGAAGTTGTGAATGCTCCAACACTGGAAGTTTTTTTTTTTTAAATGTTGGATAACCATTTGTCTAAAGTGGTGTAGAGTTTCCTGACTAGGCAGGGGGTTGGAGTAGAAGACCTTTAAGGTCCCTTCTATTCTATTCTATTCTATTCTATTCTATTCTATTCTATTTCTATTCATCAGTGGAACAATGCCTCCAGAAGTTATGAATGCTCCAACACTGGAAGTTTTTAAGAAGAGATTGGAGAACCATTTGTGTGTAGTATAGAGTTTCCTGCCTGAGCAGGGGGCTGGACTAGAAGACCTCCAAGGTCCCTTCCAACTCTGTTATTCTGTTCTGAAAGCCTCTGTGATAGAGCATCCACAACCCCAGGAAGCAACCCATTCCATTGATTAATTGTTTGCCATTATGAGACCTGACAAACCAGTTTTTCTGCTGTGTCTTAGATCTGTTATTTGTACTTTGCGAATAATCCCCGGATGCCAACGTGCAACGGTGGAACACCTATGATATCAATTGAGCTGCTTTGGAAACAGCTTATTTGAAAAATTATGTTTTATCTAACAAGGCTGGGTTTTGTTTTGTTTTGTTTTTGTTAAAGAGACCTCCCCAGAAACTCATGGGCAGACAGCCAAACAAAGAACACAGCCACTCAACTGTCTGAACCCAGAGGACATGTGTGGAAAAAACAGTTGGGATGATGTCAGAAGGGAGGTCCACTTCTGTAGTTCAAGCCAACAATTACAGAATAAATTAAGCAATCATCCAAGGTCAGCAAAGAGAAGATTGAAGAAAGGAGACAAATATCTTTCTGGAAGAGCATAGGCCCAAAGATGCTTAAGGTCAAACGCAGAAGAATCCAGAGGGCAGCCAACCAACTATTTAAGATCAGAGACTGTCCTGGTGTTTCTGACACATTTATTGTCCTGCTATATTTCAAGGACTCATCAGTTCAAAGGGCTACTTGGAGTAGGGATACTGCTGTGAGTAATAGGTAAGGTTCTAAATTTAGTAAAGCAAAGTAAGGATCTACATTTAGGCAAGAAAAACCAAATGCACAGGTATAGTATAAACCAGGGGTCTTCAAACTTGACAGCTTTAAGACTTGTGGACTTCAACTCCCAGAATTCCTCCTCCAGTCATGTTAGCTCAAGAATTCTGGGAGTTGAAGTCCACAAGTCTTAAACTTGCCAAGTTTGAAGACCCTTGATATAGACGGTACTTGGCTCAATAGTAGTAACTGTGAGAGGAATCTTGGAGTCCTGGTGGACAATCACTTAAATATGAGCCAGCAGTGTGCTGCAGCTGCAAAAAAAGCCAACACAGTTCTAGGCTGCAATAACAGAGGGATAGAATCAGAATGGAACACAAGAACACAACACAACGAAGGTATAAAGTTTTTGCAGTTTTGCCATGTTTCACAATTGTCCTCACCTTTCAGGGATAGAAGAGTGATAATTCTTCTACTCCAGTCCCTTCCTCTTTGATTAACAGTATCTAAGTTGCCTAATGCCTTAGATATTTATTTGTTTCATTTCTTTCAATTTGGACACCATGCAGTTCCAAATGACTCTGGGCGGTTCATCTAAAAATCAAGGCACACCAAAACCAAGATTGCATTCAGGCACAATACGCAAATGGAAAACAGAATGAACAAACTCACATTCAAAATAACAAACACCCACATGAATTTCCCAGGAACTCAATCAGCAGACCTGGAATCTCAGTGTTTCAGGATGCTTTACTGTTGAAGTATGCTTGTGAACGTGGTTAAGACAGTGAGCAAAAACAAGAAGGGGTATATTGCCTTCTTGGTCAAATGTAGTGCTTCATGCATGTAGAACTTCACTGGTGGCCTCTTTATCAACTTTTTTTTCAATCTGACCTGGCATTAAGATACAAAAACATCAATTGTTGTTTTCAGTCTCTAAATCATGCCTGACTCTTCAAGACTCCATGGACCGCAGCATGCCAGATCCTTCTGTCCTCCACTGTCTCCTAGCATTTGCCCAATTTCACGTTCATTGCCTTAATGACACCATCTAACCATCTCATCCTCTGCTGTCCCTTTTTCCTTTTGCTTTCAATCTTTCCCAACATCAGGGTTTTTTTTCCCCAAGGAGTCCTCTTTTCTCTTTTTGATGGCCAAAGTATTTGAGCTCCAGCTTCAGGATCTGTCCTTCCAAAAAACAGTCAGGGTTGACTTCCTTTAGGGTTGACTGACTTGATCTCCTTGAGATCCAACGGACTCTCAAGAATCTTCTCCAACACCACAATTAGAAAGCATCCATTCTTCAGCCGTCCTTATGATCCAACTCACACATCCATACACTAACTACTTACTGGGAAAACCATAACTTTGATTACACGGACCTTTGTCGGCAAGGTGGTGTCTCTGCTTTTTAATACCCTGTTTCCCCAAAAATATGACCTACCCTGAAAGTAACTCCTAGCTTGATTTTTACATGTGCCCTATATAAGCCCTACCCCTAAAATAAGCCCTAATTAAGACCCCACCCACTCCAGAGTGCATGTAAAAATTAAGCTAGGGTGGGATGTGGGGTAGAGCTTCCCAACTATTTACCTTTGGACAGCTGTAGCCAGGCCTCGCACACCTCAACACCTGCCTTGCCAGCCCATTTCTTTTGCAGCTGGCAAGGCTGGCAAGGCTTTTCTGCAGGCCTCTGTAGCTGATAAGAAAGCTCTGAATCGATTCGGAGCTCTGCTATCGGCTTTCAGGAAAGCCTTGTTGGCCACAGTAGAAGAAGTTCCTGAAGGCCTCTGACAGCAAAAAGGAGGCCCGGGGCAATGCGTGCAAGTGAGGTTAGTCAATGGATGACATTCCCCAAAAATAAGACCGGGTGCCTTTTTTGGTGGCAAAAAAAATATATAAGACAGGGTCTTATTTTGGGGGAAACACAGTATGTTGTCTAGGTTTGCCATAGCTTTCCTCCCAACGACCAAGCGACTTTAATTTCATGGTTACAGTCACTGTCTGTGGTGACCTTGGAACCCAGAAAATAAAACTTCTTCCATTTCTTCCCCTTCTATTGACTAGGAAATGATGGGACTCAATGCCAAACCATAAACAAAAACATAAACTGTCCACCTCCAATTGGCAGAACTCTAATTATGTATTTCCTGGTGGTGGTGTGACCAAGTGATCACCGTCTTTTTGAGATGCCAATGAACCCGAGATGCTTTTCTGCAGCTTTTGTGAACTGCTGGAGGAACAGAGGGATTTATGGAAAGATGTCATTGTTTGTGGAATGCAACTGTACATTGAATTCAGTAGGTTTATATTTGAAGCCTAGAATAGCATAACGTAGCGTAGCATAGCATAGCATAGCATAGCATAGCATAGCATAGCATAGCATAGCATAGCATAGCATAGAATAGAATAGAATGACAGAGTTGGAAGGGACCTTGGAGGTCTTCTAGTCCAACCCCCTGCCCAGGAAGGAAGCCCTGTAGCATTTCAGACAAATGGTTGTCCAAACTCTTCTTAAAAATATCAATTGTTGGCAACTCTTGAGATATTGGAACCCTACTATCATATCACCCCAGTCCTTCTATTCATTAGACTAGACACACTCAATTCCAGAAACTGTTCTTTACATGTTTTAGCCTCCAATCCCCTAATCATCTTCCTAGTAAATTATCTAACTGAAAAGAAGACTAACCTAGGTTCAAAATGTTTGCTATTTCCCTAAAGTTGAGGCTGAAATAGTTCATGACCATATTCTCAGGGAATTGCGGACAACACTGTTACTTAAAAGGAAAATAATTTCGGGAAATTCTTGTATTCCTTTCAGGTAAATACAGTATAAATGTTGGCAGCGTGGCTAATTTGCACTAATGTAGAGTTCTCCTGATTGACTCTCTGGTTTTAGCCCTTGGTCAACCACATGTGTATGATTGAGCTCAACCATGGGAATTTAAGGCAGTGATTTTCAATTAAAAAGACTTTTGTTAGTGTTTTGGTTTGCACATTTAATTGCAATTGTGATTCTCTGTTCAGCTTTCATTAAGGCCGGCTGGCATCTCCTTTTCAATGAAAGCTAGAAGTGTTTCCATTTCTACAGTTGTTGTTTTGTAAACAAAAATAATTAGTAATCTTTACATGATCAAAATAATTCCAGCTTGATTATCCCACATGCCATTAAATATCTTCATTCCCTTCTTCCCCAACATGTCACAGACTGTAAGATGGATTTTCAAAATAATCTTTATGTCTAGAATTTTAACTGTAGAACATCTGTTTCATTTTGAGGGAACTGTGATGAACATCTGTTTCCAGGGAAGGTATGAACTTAACCAGATTGTATTCATTTGTGGTGTCATGCATTATCTAGTCTTATATGGTTTTACAAATAAATCCAAAGGCTGAACCTTCACTATCAATCATATTGGCGTGTTTCAGAATTGATTTGAACATTTGTTTTGTTGCAGCTTTCTTCTGTCCATTACAGAGGTGGTATTCAGCAGGTTCTGACCAGTTCTGGAGAACCGGTAGCAGAAATTTTGAGTAGTTCGGAGAACTGGCCAATACCACCTCTGACTGGCCCCGCCAACCCCATCTATTCTCTGCCTCCCATTGAGTCCCAGCTGATTGGCTGGGTCTTCTTTTGTTGTCCTGCACCGGAGAATGGAGCTGGAAAGCAAGTTAGTGGGGTGGGGAGGGAATGGGGATTTTGCAGTAACCTTCCCTTGCCATGCCCACCAAGCCATGCCACACCCACCAAGCCACACCCACAGAACCGATAGTAAAAAATAAATTGAATCCTATCACTGGTCCATTAGCATTAAAATATATGGTTAATAACAAAAACAGAATAACAGAGTTGGAAGGGCGTCTAGTTTCAAAGAGAGAATCAAGCTGAAATTCAGGAGAAACTTTCTAACAGTGAGTACAATTCACCATTGGAACAACTTGCCTCCAGAAATCATGGGTGCTCCATCGTTGGATGTTTTTAAGAAGAGCCTACCTGAAATGGTATAGGTCTGTAAATATATATTTACAAACCCCTCACATCCTGGACATAAAGTGTTTCAACTTCTTCCTTCAAAATGACGCTATAGAGCATTGCACACCAGAACAACTAGACACAAGGACAGTTTTTCCCCAAAAGCCATCAATCTGCTAAACAAATAATTCCCTCAACACTGTTCAACTATTTACAAAGTCTGCACTACTATTACTCTTAATCTTCTCATCACTCCTTATCACCCATCCCCTCCCACTTGTGATTGTATGGCTGTAACTTTGTCACTTATAACCTTATGATCTATATTGACTGTTTCCTAGTATGATTTGATTGCTTATTGTACTCTATGACTATTATTACATGTTGTACCTGATGATTCTTGACTCTTGACGAAGGTAATATTTTCTTTTATGTACACTGAGAGCATTTGCACCAAGACAAATTCCTTGTGTGTCCAATCACACTTGGCCAATAAAGAATTCTACTTCTACTTCTTCTGCTTGAACAGGAGGTTGGACTAGAAGACCACCCAGGTCCCTTCCATCTTGTTGTATTCTATTCTATTTCTGAAACTCCTGCTCAAGCCCTATGCCATTCTGGCAAACAGTTGTCCAATCTCTTCTTAAAACCTCCACTGATTCTGATCCACAATATATATTCTTCAATTCTCCTCTGTTCTCTAGAATGTTTTACAAATTCCAGAAACTGCTATTATTGTCCAGTTGAGCATTTTCTCAAGAAATGAATAAGCAAGAATGAAAAGTTCCACGTGAAGAGAGAGAGAGAGAGAGAGAGACTCTGAAAAGACTTTAGGCAGAAACTGCCATCCTGAACTTGAAGTTATCCTCAGTAATTGATGAAGATTCTCAGCCATTCATTGTCTGTAAGTTGAGTCTTGGCAACTGGATTTATTTTCTTGTTAGTTTGAGAGGCTGAAGAAGCTGCCCATCCTAGCAGCTTCTTCGGTCCGAACCAGTTGCAGAACAAGAATCTGAATAGAAACCTGGAACTCTCAGATTCGAGTTTTCCCAGATGTGCCAATATGACAACTCTAATAAAATGGAACTTTGAGGAAATGCCTGTCTCAGAGTTTATTGGTTTGGACTTTACACTTTACAACTAGTCCTTGGCTTACAACAGTTAGTTTAGTGACCCTTCGAAGTTACAAAGGCACTGAAAAAAGCGATGTTTTTTCACACTTAAGAGTGAAGCAAAGTCAATGGGGGAAACCAGATCCACTTAACAACAGCAATACTAATTTACCAATTGCCATGATTCACTTAACAAATGTAGCAAGAAAGGTCTTAAATAGGGCAAAACTCAACAAGTGTCTCTCTCTCTTAGCAACCTAAATTTTGGACCCAATTGTGGTCGTACATCAAGGACTTCCTGTGTAGCTCCAGTAGGAGGGAATATTTGTAGCTCAGGGTTGAATTGAGGAGTCCTTGGTGCTTTCTGGGGTTGCTTGTTTTCTTGCAGACATTTCATGACCCAACTAGGTGACATCATCAGTGCCAGGAGAGGAGGGGGAGGAGGTCTGCCCTGACAGTGTTGGTGGAGGTGGTTTTAGAAAAGAAGACAACAGCAAACAGCCCAACTAAAGAATCTCTAAAGCTAAACCCACCAACACTGGCAGGTCAAGACACCAGAATATAAACTAGACAGCAAACTGCACTCCTTATTAGCACTGATGATGTTACCTAGTTTGGTAATGAAACATCTGCAAGAAAACAAGCAAGCTCAGAGAGCGCCAAAGACCCCTCATGTCAACCCTGAGCTACACATATTCTCCTTTATTGGTACTGTTTTTATATTCTAAGATAGAAGACATCATGACAATCAGATCTACTAAGAAATGGATTGAATAATTAAGATAAAGCAAATCATTTTTGATTAAGTGAAATCCCCTTGTTTTGAATGGGACTTTTCACACTTGAATTAGTGCCATTGGCTGTCACAGAAAATTTCATTTTTGCTTCGAGCATATGGGCATAATGGTTGCACCATTAAAAAGAAATAATACTACAAAGGTCAGGTTCCATTTTTTATTGCAGATTCCATGACAGATGTTTGCAATTATCTTTTCCTTTCAGAAGGAGGGGGAGGGAGACAGTTTGCTAATGACTTTTTCATTTTTAATGCTACATAAACCAAACCCTCAGGTTGTGTAATTGACGCCCTCTCAAAATTCACTTTTCCTGGAAAGCAATCCAAAAATAAGAGTCTTGTATTTAAAACAGCATTCCTGAAATATGTTCGAGCAATGTGATGAAAGTTTCTTACCGCTGGACTTAACTTACTAAAATGATGAGCGTGAAGTTGAACTTAATAACAGTAAAATATCCATTTTTTGAGGGGTATGTAAATGCTGAGAAAAATTATATTGGGAGAACGGAGTCATACCCATAATGAGAGGGGTATGATTCTTATTTTTAACAATGGCTTCAAAAGATTTCAGTCTGTAGGGGGAAAGAAAGGATGGACACAACATAAATGGTTTTATTTGGCATTTTATCATTGGTTTTTCTATTTGGAGAAGCTGGGTGAAATAATACAATGGACCACGACGTTGGCTTCTTTTATTCTCTTCCTCTGTTATAATCCTTATGCGCCTAATTTTCAAGCCTTACCTGCAATCAAATATAATTTATGTGGAGATAATGTTTAGTTATGTCTCCATGGAACATAAGTAACGGATTATGCAGAGAACATAAAGAGATACAAAGGACAAAAAGGAAATATAAGCCATTTATATGGCTCCCTTGCAGAATACATCATTATGCATGAGACATTTTCAGAACAAAATATAATAAATTGGATTAGTTACTTATCAAACAGAGAGACAATCCTCCTATCAAATAGAAGCCATAAATCATATATTTTATTTCCAAAGCATAGGTTTCTAAACAACCCCCTTTTCAAATAATATATAATAGACTTCAGATATTAGCTAGATACAGTGGTTTTTGTACCATATAAACTGAAAATAGTTGATGCTATCATAATTTAGATAACATAAAGCCCTTAAAGATAAGGGGAAAATATATATAACAATATTAACCATAATTCTGAAATGCCAATGAACATGAGGTTGCTTACATTCTACAATTAAAGTTGAGTGTGGTACTGACAGACTATTATTGAATTAATTTGTAATATAATAAGGATGTCTATATTTAGCTGGATGTTTAATCCTGAGATCTCCACAGTGGTATTATTCAACGTTGCTTATGAATTTTAAAAAGAGGGGGGTGGGAAACAGAGAAAAAAGACCAAAAATATTTTTAAAAACTGTTGGGAAAAATAGATAATTTTTCTCTGTTTATATTCTGACTGATTTGCAATGTTTATAAATATTTAGACATGTTTAGGAACCATACTGTAAATGTTTGTATTTTCCTTGCTGTGTGATGTACTGTATATGGAAGCCATTCTTGCTTAAATTTAGTTAAACTTCTGTTATGGATAAATGTTGTTAATTTTGCCATTGTGGCATATTCTCTATGACGAAGTACCCAATCCAATACCATTGATGTTGTATCTTTCTTCCAATATTGAGCATTTATTCTCACAGCTGAGAGCTTGTATCTCAGCAAGATGTAATATTTTTCTTGATTATTACCATGGTTTGTTTGGAGCAGGAGGCTGGGAGTTCGATCCCAGGTAGAAGCAGGTATTTCTCTCTCTCGGAACTCTGAGAATATATCCGCTGAACAAAACTCTGCATTGGTGACAGGAAGGGCATCCGGCCATTAAACACTCTGCTAGCTCCATTCAGTTGCCCAGACTCCACCCTGCAAGGGATTATGGGGTCATTAATAGAAGATTATGATTACCATGGTTTGTTCATCATTCACATTTACTTTTGTCTTATCAGAAAGCTTACCAATACCAAAGTACTTGGGCTACTCTCACAATTACCTGATGAATAATTGTAATTAGTGTACATAATTAAGTATTTAACATAATTCCTGATTAAGTTAACACTTCTGGATTTTTCTTTTTCATTTTTTGCTAATCTTTCCCCTCTACACTTTTGAGTATGGCTAGCTACCAACTTCAGGGAATGCATTTGATGAAATGAAAGCTAATCTGATCTAATCTAAACCCTGATAAATGTATTGCTTTACTTTTCCTTCCTTCCTTCCTTCCTTCCTTCCTTCCTTCCTTCCTTCCTTCCTTCCCTCCCTCCCTCCCTCCTTCTCTTTCTTTCTTTCTTTCTTTCTTTCTTTCTTTCTTTCTTTCTTTCTTTCTGTTTTGCTGCAACAGATTAACCTAGCTGCCTCTCTAGAAAACAAAATATTAATTATCATGGTAAGGAGGTGGTTAAAACATCTTTGCAAAGATACAGCTTTCATGTAATAAGTTATACTTTAGCTAAACTTTTTTAATTCACTAGATGCAAAGCACAGCTCCTGTTTTATATATCACAGTGTCCAGCACTGGAAGTTTTCAAGGAGATACTGGGCACCTATTTGTCCAGAATGATATCAGATCTCCTACTTGAGCATGGGGGTTGGACTAGAAGACCTCCAAGGTCCCTCAATTATTCTATGTTCTAAGTTCATCATATCGTAAGCTTTCGTGAATTGCATTCTATTACCCTGAAAGAAATAGAAGTATGTGCATTCACACACACATCTTAACCATGTATGATTGATTTTCCAAGCATTCTAATCACATTACATCACATTAACAAGTTCTCAGACAATATGTTATGCCGTGAGACACTTGGCGAGGAATATTTTCAACCAGACCATGACTGTGCATTCAGTTTCACTGCCATTCTACCTCCCTCCCAGTTTTACCAAAGTTTGGAAGTTCAACCACCCATCACAGCGCTGGAAAACATACATTTTAACTGACACAGAGCAGTGGCCATAGGAGATCTGCAGGTGAAAAACCAAATAAGATTTATTTTGTCATCACTTATACCCAGTGGTGGGATTCACTACCAGTTCTGTAGGCGTGGCTTGGTGGGTATGACTTGGTGGGCGTGGCTTGGTGGCCATGTCAGGGGAAGGTTACTGCAAAATCCCCATTCCCTCCCTACCCTACTACCTGCTTTCCAGCTCCGTTCTCCTGTGCAGGGCAACCAAAGAAGACCCAGCCAATCAGCTGGGACTCAATGGGAGGCAGAGAATAGATGGGGTTGGCATGGTTCTCCGGACTACTCAAAATTTCCACTACCGGTTCTCCAAATCAAACAATCTGGCCCTATTTATAAGAGCATTTATCAGGGTTCAGATAAATTAACAGTTTCATTTTCCAATGATATGATAGATGTGGTTTGGGCTCAGTGACCTAACAGAAGTAAGATTTTGGTAACTATTTTTTTTTTCTTGTGGAATTCTTGTTGTTTTTAAATTTTAGTTATGCCATCTATAATTTTAAAAAGCCCTTAAAAATAACAAGAAATTCATATGGTGCCTTAAGGATATAATTTATTTAGCTTGCATTTAAATTGATTTAAATTATATGGGATAGGAGGAACCGCAGAGATAAAATAATGTTCCTAAAAATATTTTTTTAAAAACCCCTATGATCTACTCTGAAAATGGGCTAGACCAAATGAATTCTTGGCCAAATCCAACCCGGAAGTTCGAACCAGGTTTCACAACCTAAATTAAAATTGGAGTTGTTCTTTGGTTCTGTAGAGTATTTCCTTTTAAAAAGCAAACCTTTAGCTTCTCTCAAATGTTTGAGACCCAATCACGATGACTTTGGAAAACCTAGTGCTGTGGATTGGATAATTCTGTTGTTTGAAAGAAGTATGGATTTCATTGAGATCGGGGATGAAGTTCTGACATTTAAAATAAATCTTAGCCCTGAACTTGGAATATATTATTTAACATTGTCAACATTGCCAATATAAATCAGATTTGAAGCCTCCTTTCTCTTTTTCAGTTAACATTTAACTGAAGATAAACTAATTTATTGATTGACTGTAAATGGAAAGACTTACTGATGCTTTTGTCAGGTTTCATAATATTAATCTTCCATAATAAAGTGAAAAAGAAAAATACAGCGGTAGATGGTAAGGTTAAAGGGGACATACATTTTATTTTTCCCAGAAACTGTGTGTGAAAATGATCTATGTACAGTAACTGCTGTTTAGAACATACCTGGCTCCATCAAATCAAACACCACAGCAAGAACTGCCAATTTTGTGTTGAAATGGGAAATTTTGCAGGAGTTTAATTTGGTTTGGTTTGGTTTGGTTTGGTTTGGTTGAGTTGAGTTGAGTTTAAACCAGGAGTTAAGAGGGTGGTTTATGAATTGTGCTACTTGGGAGGAATACCGTTAAGTGAGATCTACCATGTTTCAAAGCAAAAGAGATTTTAAAAAGTTGGATCAACTAGTGAGGATGGAGCAAAAACATTTATGCTTTATGCAAATTCTCCAGTAGCCTTTTCCTGTGGGAGAACAATATCACACTATTTTACCCAGCCAAGAAAGTTCTCTGGTGTTTCAGCAAATCAGAACCTGTATACAGGAATTCAACATTAATGATTTCCATTTGTTTAGTGTCTAAATATTTAAACCTCTCTTTTTTGGTACTAATTGATTATGAACCATCAGGAAGTATTGATTTTTAGTGACCATGTAGATGAGTTTCAGCAGGATGATCTCTCTCCAATCTGATCTTCCAGGTCTTCCAACTCGACATCCAAAATTCCTTCTGTTCTCCTTAAGTTCTAATTAAATTAACTTCCCATGTTTACCTTAAAGATGGTAAAGGATTATTAGCCTGTACTCTCTAATTATAGGTTGGATACACTTACTCACAGAGAGTTTTTGTTGTTGTTTCCAATGGATTAAAGCAAGGTGGAAGACTTTCATATTTCGAATCAAGCAAGTGGCATCTATCCATGTGACCAAGCTCCCAGCCATCAAGAGAATAACAGAATAACAGAGTTGGACAGAACCTTGTAGGTCATCTAGTCCCCTGGAGCTTGGTGGCCCCTGACCTCCGATCCTTCCGCCGTGGCCTAAAACCATGGCTTTTCCAACTTGCTGACCTGGGCTGATGGAGGGGAGGGGATTTTAGCTATAGTTTTATATATTTTATTGGCTTAGTGAGATTTCATATTTAATTGTTTTTTAACTTTTGTATTGTTCTCTTTTATTATTGTATTATTGTATTATTGTAATCTCCTTCGGGAGATAGGGCAGCATAGAATTATAGATAGATAGATAGATAGATAGATAGATAGATAGATAGATAGATAGATAGATAGATAGATAGATAGTCCAGCCCCCTGCCCAAGCAGGAGACCCTATAGTATACCATTTCTGACAAATGACAGTCCAGTCTCTTCTTGAAACTTCCAATGATCAAGTACCCACAATTTCTGAAGGCAACTTCTGTTCCATTGTTTGATGGATTGGTTCTCACTGTCAGAAAATTTTTCCTTATTTCCAGGTTGAATCTCTCCTTGATCAGTTTCCATCCATTATTCCTTGTCTGGTGCTTTGGAAAATAGCTTGACCCCTTCCTCTCTGTGGCAGCCCCTGAAATATTGGAATACAGCGATCATGTCTCCTCTGGTCCCTCTCTTCACTAGACTGGCCATGCTAGCCACAGTTCCTGTAATGTGTTTTAGCTTCCATTCCCCTTATCATCTTTGTTGCTCTTCTCTGCACTCTTTCTAAAGTTCTCAACATCTTTTTTATAGTGTGGTGACCAAAACTGGATGCAATATTCTAGGTGTGGTCTTACTAAGGCTCTATAGAGGGAAAGAGGTGTGAAAAACACAGCTTCCCTATTTTACTCTTTCACCTTTAAGGCTGGTTGGCACCATTTCCACTGAACCCGAAGCTCTCTTCTCCCCTGTTACTGCAATCATCTTAGTTCCCTCCTTTCCTTTTCAACAATATTCTGATTACTTACATCGCCAAAGAGGCTGGGAGGTCACTGAGGTTTTCACCATCAGAAGGTAATGTAAGACAATCAAATCTCTTCCTGCTCCTTCTCCATGCAAGAGAGACTGCATCAGAGGTCCACTGACAAGTGAAGAGTGAGAGATAAAATTCCTTTTGCTGAGCTGTCAAGATCAATTGGGTTTTACAGCATTGGAATTAGAAGCATGGAAACTTTTTCCATGCTAGCTCAGACTATTTGTCTACCAAGCTGAGCACTGTTTACTCTGATTGGGCACAATTCTCCAGGGTCTCTACACCACAGAGGAAGTTGTCCTCTCTCATTACCAGCCCATTTTTATGGAGAAGTTGAGATGTTTGAGAAGTCAGCTATTGTAAAGTCTAATTTTCTTCTTGCTGGTACTGTTGTAGATCAGTCATGATCCAGTGAGATCATTTCACCAGGACAGTCTGTCAGCAACTCCTTTTCTGAGTAGATCAAGGGAGGTAGAAACTCCTGCTCGTGTCCCCATAAGGTGTCCTTTTTATGATGCACACGGGTGGGCTGCAAACTTTTTAACAACTGGTTCTCTGGTTGGGTAGGCATAGCCAGTTGGTCATGTGACTGGGTGGGTGATGTCTGTTGTGGTCCATCAGCAGCAGAGTCAGTCAATGGGGAAGAACATGGGCCAGTCCAGAAGTCGGGGGAGGACTTGGACGAGGGTCCTGCATCCGATACAGAGATGGGACCAGGGCATCTGGAGCTATGCCAGATGGTCCTCCAGTCCAGAACCTCCAGAATCTGACAGCAGTGAGGCAGAGGAGCAAGGGAGCCTGTTCCCAGTGCACATGTGTGCAGAGCTGCTAGAAGGCAAGAGCAGCTAAGACCAAAGGGGCGACTCGGGAGTAAGGCTTGGAGGTGATTGCTCTTCCCATAAGATATAAAGGAGGAACAAAGGGACAGGAGCCTTTGCAGGAAGCAATGTTGTTGCTCTGCTTGGATTACACCTTGAAGCTCTGTGTGGACTTTGTACTCTGTTTGGCTTTTTACAGTTACTTTGGCACTTTAGTTGTTGGCAGCAATTCAAAGGAGAAAAAGGTGGGTGCTTATCTCGAGAGACTGTTTGGTACTCATTACAGGCTGGGAATGAACATAATTCCCAGGGTTGAAATAAAAAGAGAGTTGTTTGGACTAAGCATGTGCTTAATTACGGTCTCAGGAAGCCTTGGTCTGAACAATGTCACTCATCATACCCAGCCCTGCCTCCTGGCCACTTGCTTCAAAGGAAGAGGCAGGATTCAACCAGTTGGGGCTAATCCCCACCACTGGCTGGCCCTGGCCCTTCCCCAACCTGGTTTTCAGCCTGGTTTTTGGGTCATTTTCAGTCCATTTTCAGGCAGTTTTTCCAGCCAAAAATCAGCCTGAAAATGGCCCCAAAATGGCCTGAAAACAGCCCAAAAAATAGGTGGGGACGGGCCAGCCAGTGGTCCAATTTTCCGGTTCTCCAAAATGTGCAGAATTGGAACAAGGGGTTTAGGCAAACCAGTCAAACCTGCAGCAGCCCACCTCTGCTTAGTGCTCTCTGAGCTTGGTTGTTTTCTTTCAGGCATTTCATTACCAAACTAGGTAACATCATCAGTCCTAAAAGGCAGTAGGGTTTGCTTTCTATTTATATATAAGCAGCTTGCCCTGTCACTGTTGATGCGAATGTTCTTGATGGTTCCTTGATTACTTTGTTGTTTACTGTTACTTTGCTTGTTTGCCTGGATTGGTACTTCCTTGACTGGAGTATTGTTACTTTTTAGATTGTTGGTCTAGTATTAACCTTGGTGTAAAATCTCTGTTTATTTAGGTGTTGATTTCTGATGAGGCTGTGTTTTGCTTTTTTTGTTTCCTATTTGTTTTTTAATTGTCTCTTTTGAATGGTATATAGTTGTTGTTTATCTCTATGTACCTGTTGATGGCTGATTAGACTGAGTGCCAGGCTTCCAGGAATTTTCTAGTATTTTTGGACTAGGACGCTCACAATTTCCCATTTAAAAATATGGTGAAGTCTGTCCATGTATTGTGGAATGTGCTTTTATGATAACATTCTCTAATCACTGGAGGTTTTTAAGAAGAGACTGGACAGTCACTTGTCTGAAATTGTATAGAGTTTCCTGCTTGACCAGGGAGTTGGACTAGAAGACCTCCAAAGTCCCTTCCAGCTCTAACCTGATTGATTGATTGATCTATTTCTCTGCAAAGGCTGTAGTGAACATTGGTAGTGGTACTACAGCATTGGAGAACTTGAGCCTTATGCTGAGGAAAGTCAGAGTGTCAAAAGTAGAATAGTTGGTATCCTAGTCAATGAGCTTGATAGTCTATAAATATTGGGTGTCTAAGGTGTGTGAGGGTTAATCAATTCATATTGCACTTCAGGTGCTTTGGACAGTATGTTGATCTCCCCCTTCTTCTTTGGGGCAGCCCCTCAAGTACTGGAAGACTGCTATCATGTCACCCCTAGTCCTTCTTTTCTCTAGACTGGCCATACCCAATTCCTGCAACCGTTCTTTGTATGTTTAAATTCCAGCCCTGTCATAATCTTTGTTGCTCTTTTTTGCATTCTTTCCAGAGTCTCTGTCCTTAGAAATTTGTCCTTAGTTCTAGGTTGGTTCTCTCTTTGATTAGTTTCTTGACGCTCCTGGATTAGTTTCCATCCATTGCTTCTTGTCCTGCCTTCAAATGCTCAGATTCTTTGTGGCAGCCCCTCAATTATTGGAAGACTGCTATCATGTCTCCCCTAGTCCTTCTTTTCATTAACCTAGACATACCCAATTCCTGCAACCGTTCTTTATTTGTTTTGGCCTCCAGCCCCCTAATCATCTTGGTTGCTCTTCTCGGCACTCTTTCTAGAGTCTCAACATCTTTTTTACATTGTGGCAACCAAAGCTGGATGCAGTATATTCCAAGCGTGGTCTTACCAAGGCCTTATAAAGTGGTATTAACACTTTGTGTGAGGTAGGTAGGTAGAAGAAGAATTAGAAAAGAACCATCCACTCACATCACTGAGACATCAGCCTCCTGGTTGATGTCTCTTCTGATGGTATTATATTCTTCACTACTTAGTTTCACCAACAGTGGGATTCTTCTATGGCCGACTTCCTCCTCAGAATCAGCTAGCACAGCCATTATCACAACATTGTACCAATGCTTTTCTTCTCAAATGTGTCAATTTAGGGCATTGTTCTATCTAGGGATTTTCAAATGCATCATTTCTGTGCTTTGTTCTCTTCTGGACCTTGCATTATTTCTCCTTTTGTTGTCCTCATTAGAGACAAGGCTTAAGTATTCTTTTTTTAAAAAAAACTTTTCTTTTTTAATATGCTGATAAATACTGCTGATTCAGAACGTTTACATAATCTTTCCAATGTCAGCAGTCATTTAAATTATCCTAACTTTGCCCTGAATCTCCAAAATCCAATTACCAGCTAATAATAATTGTCAGTTTTACTCTAAACCTTTAATGATAGTTCACAAGGGAAGTTGTATCAGAAGGATTAAATTGTCGGAGACAGAAGCTATGCCTGGCCTTAAATTACTAGCGCCTTATCTACTGGTAACAGAGCTACGATACGTTTTGTTGCCATTTTTTTGCTAAATAGAATAAATGTCACCCAAATTAATTTCATCTCTCCTAAATTAGCTTCTTAGTGTGATTTCTCACTTCAGTCAAAAATTTATTTCCCAATGGAATTAAATTTCCTTCGTAATCTCTCTTTATTTGCAAGAGGAAGCGAGGGGAGGAGAACAACCAGGAACAAATGCTGTTTAATTCATTCTTGGCGTAGGTTTGAATGGTTATTCGTTATGAGGGATAAACTGTTGAAATATGGCTGAGCCATCTTGGAACAGTTGCTTCCGTAAACAGAAAGCGAATAGGGAACTCAAGGTTTATAATCCCTCTTTGAATGCTAAACTTTCCCGAGTGCAGAAGGGAAAAAGTGTTTTTGATTTACAGAGGTCCAGTTCAAGTCATTATGAGGACTGACAAATATACCAAAACTATTTTTTATATATAAAGAACAGCATACTATATTTTGCAAGTGCACTGTGTCAATAGGAAAGCTATCTGAAAAGAAATAAACTCTTGCCAATGTAAGGTTTCCCCGCCCTGCCCCATGTTAGTTACCAAATCTAGACTGCAAAATTGCAAGCTACAGCAGATGGGAGCAAAGAGTTAGTACTTCCTCTGTCCTTTGCTGTTCTCTACCATGTTTTTCCCAAAATAAGAGCCATCAAAAATGGCACTAGGTCTTATTTTCAGGGGAAGTCATCCCACGGACTCGCCTCACTTGCGTGCATTGCCCCGGCCTCCTTTTCACTATCAGAGGCTTCAGGAACTTCTTCTGCAGCCAGCAAGGTCTGCAAGGCTTTCCTGAAGGCCTCTGTAGCTGATAACAGAGCTCCGGTTCGATCCAGCTGCAGAGGTCTTCAGGAAAGCCTTGCTGGCTGCAGAAGAAATGAGTTGGCATGACAGGTGTTGGAATTGCGAGGTCTGGCTGCAACTGTCTGAAGGTAAGTAGTAGGGCAACTCCACCACCCACATCCCCATCCTAACTTAATTTTTACCTGTGAACCCTGGAGTGGCCAGGGTCTTAATTAGGGCTTATTTTGGGAGCACACCTGTAAAAATTAAGCTAGGACTTACTTTTGGGGTAGGTCGTATTTTCAGGAAAACACGGTAGTGGTTTTCCAGATTTTTTATAGCCCTGATCGGATGGCTTTAATTATACCAAATTCATATTTTGTGCTACTAGCTTGAATAAATTAAATCAGGCATTGCAACATTCAACCGCTCCATTGGTTCATTTGTGGATTTTCAGCACAGCTAATGCCAAAAAGATAGAGATGTATTCTTTATTGTATTAAGCGTTAATAACTGTTGATAATAATATCAGAAACCCCTGTTTTTCTGGAACAGAGTTCAATATTGTATTTCCACACCAAAATATGCAAAATGCATAGTGGTGAATAAAGGAGAGGAAATACTAAAGGATATTTTATACCCTAAACAAGCAAGTTGTCAGGCACAAAAGACTAAGGCCAAATGTGGAGGTCCAATTAAACTGACTTATTGCTAAAACGCCTATGTACCTGGATTTACTCCACTTGTGACTACATAGGGATTCTAGGCTGGTCCCTCTTTTAACTCCTTCCCCAGGTTCTGCCACTCCTTCTCCCACACAAGTTGGGATTTGGGGCACCCAAATCTATTTATGGATTACATACTGCTGGTTACTTAATCATTTGTGAACCATTATAACATATGGGCAATTAAGTATGACCCTGTTGTGTGTTCTAAACATGTCACTTTCCACTTGTTTGTACCACTGTACCAGTCCTTTCCAGAGTTTGGGAATATTCTGGAAAAAAAAACAACATGATGTTTTTGAAAACTCCAAGGATGCTGAAAATTAGATTTTTTTTAAACAACAACAAGCCAGATTTTGAATTGAAATAGATGTTATCATGCTTATAATATTATTTTTTATGCTCTCTGTTTATTGCCTAAAAATTACTTGGCTATTACTTTAATACTGCATTCTTTCTGCTATTTTCAGAAACCGTAACTTCCCTGAGAACCAAACAGCTGTCCCACTCATATTTTCCCACACATATAAGTAAATTGCTCTCTTTTTCTTCTCTCTGTCCTTGTTGCATGAGATGCCAAAAATGTACTTTGTGGTAGAAATCCTTCATGCACCACCTTTTCACATGTGTTTCCATGTGTAACAATTGTCTTGATGTGCCATCAGTGAGCCCTGAGCAAAACTGCTTGTCGGGAATATTAAAAAAATAACTATGGGAAGACAGTGCTTTCCATATCTCTGGGATCTGCTGGAATTTAGCAATTTGTTTTAGACGGCTTTAATCAGCTATAGAAAATATACTTATTGAGGCTGAATGTAATTGGGAAATGCATTGATAGTATAAGACTATAGACTTCATTAGGAATGGAACAAGCATATTAGTCAAGAAATATGGCTGCAGAGAAGCGGTAGAAAAAGATGACGGGTCTCCAAACGCAAATTGTCTTGCAAATACTGATTAAGGACTTTCGAAAAAAAAATTCTCCTTTGCTCTAGTCTCCCTGGGCAGATGCCAAAGATTAGTGTGTGTGTGTGTGTGTGTGTGTGTGTGTGTGTGTGTGTTGAAAAGAGTGAAAATGGAAGTTGCAACTGCATGATCAAATCCCAGTTCCATTTTAGTGTGTTTCAGCCTATGTGACCCACGTAATTGTATTTGATGTCAAGGTGTGAGTTCAGAAGTTTTCTTCCCTCCCTCCCTCCCTCCCTCCCTCCCTCCCTCCTTCCTTCCTTCCTTCCTTCCAGTGTGACCATAGAGTTGGCCTCCTCAGGGTGCCGTTGGCCAAACAATGTCGGCTGGCGACCCCCAGGGGGAGGGCCTTCTCTGTGGTGGCCCCTGCCCTCTGGAATGAGCTACCTTTAGAGGTCGGGATTGTCCCCGACCTGAGAGCCTTTCGCCGCGCCCTTAAAACATGGTTATTTGAGCAAGCCGATCTATCCCTATGAGAAGTATTTTTAATTATTAATTTTTGATTGGAATTATCATTTTAAATTCTCAAATTTATGGTTGGTTGGGCTTAAATTCTAGTTTAATCTTTATTTTAACTTTTGTACTGTATGTTTTTATTGCCCTGTAAACTGCCCTGAGTCCCTTGGGAGAAGGGCGGTATGTAAAACTAATAATACTAAACTAAACTAAACTTCCTTCCATCCATCCATCCATCCATCCTATCTCACTGCCTATCTTGTCTCGTTTAACAACAGAAAAATGTTGGGCTTGATTTTGGCCATAAAATTTGGACTACCTGTATATTCATGCAGTTTTCTTGGATACAGTATTGCCCCTATCACCATCTAGGACATTTCTTTTCAACTTTCCAGTCTGGCTTACACCTCTGAGATTTCTGTGTGGTCTCCCATCTAAGTATATATATATAATAACTTTGCTTAGATGAAACCGGTACCCCTGGTTCCCAGCAGAGGCATCTAACCAATTTAAATTTGAATTAAAAACAACAGCAAGCCGTGTTGAAATGCTAGTCTAGTTAGTACCATACTTGGTTTGGGACAATCAGGAAACTCTTAACAAAATCCAGATTTTTAAAAAAAAAAAGAGAGAGAAATGTGTTCTTCACTGTGCATGCTGGAACTGGAGCTGAGAAGTGATCCTAATAAAAGTGGAAGGTGTTTGCCCCTTTTCAATTATAAGGTTCATCATTCAAATTCAAAACAGTTTTGAGATGATTAGCCATTGTGTCCACCCATTGAGGTTGTCAAAAAGTAGCTTATAGTCTTCACAGTAGCATTTTTCACTTCTCCGTTTTTTTCATCCCTCATTCCCTCTGCTGACACTAATCTTTTAAGCCATCCATCCATCCAAGCTCTTTTATTTATCATTCCCAAAACTGTTCATATTATTGTTAAATTAATCAGAAAAAAAAACACTGAGATGGGTTATGATGATAACTTTGGTACTTACAGTTCAGAAATCCAGCATCTTTTTAATTTTTCAATAGGCCCAAAATCTCAGCAGTATCCATTTCAGAGTATTTCTCTGCTTGGGAAATATCCTTTTTTTCCGTTTTTATCAGGGAGTCTTTATTCTTGGTCACTATTTTACAAGTTAGTAAAAATGGAAACATTTCAGGAAACAAGCCCTGCAACAGGAAATATTTTAATTTTCTACTACATTTCCTGCATGGGATAAGGAGAGCACAACTTTCTCCTTCTGTCCTGGCCACTTTTCCCAGGGACATAATTGAGAGCGTTTTAACAAACTGCATCCCTGTTTGATTTGGTGGCAGCAGTGCCTCAGATAGAAAGTCCCTACAGAGAGTGGTGAAGACAGTGGAGAAGATTACAGGAAGCTCACATCCCATTATTCAGAATACTGCTTATAAGCGCTATGTGCTTAGAGCTGGAAGCATTGTTAGAGACCCCACATACCCACTTTATGGTGTGTTTCTGTTGCTCCCCTCTGGGAGGGGGTTTCAAAGTATTTCTAGCAGGACTACCAGGTTCTGTAACAGCTTTGTTCCCTATGCCATCCATCTGGTAAACTTGGAAGATTCATTTTTCTCGCCATGTACATGTATACATCCGAAGTAGATTGTGTTGTTTCTCTGTGTCATATAATAATATATGTGGGTATGTTGGTATATGCATAATTTTTTATTTATTTTTTGTCATATTTATGTAGTGTATATTAAAGGTGGTGACCCTTTAAGAACTGAATGCAATGAAATTTCATTTTAATGCATGCCGATTAGTGTACATTAGTGTTCATCATTGGAAGCTTTCAAGAAGAGACTGGATTGCCATTGGTCAAAAATGGTGTAGGGTCTCCTGCTTGGGCAGTGGGTTGGACTAGATCAGGGGTCACCAACCTTTTGGACCACAGGGACCACCAAATTCATAATTTTAAATCCCAGGGAGCACTAACTGGTTCTGTGAGCGTGGCCTAATTTGTAGGTGTGGCTTGGTGGTTATATGACTGGCTGGGCATGGCCTGTATGTAAATATTATAAATATTTATATAAATAGTGATTCTTTTTATAAAAAAAGAGCAACTTTTACCCAAAATCAGGCAAAGTAGGCAGGCAGATTGAGTTGCTCACAGAATCACAGATTCATTCAGAAATCTATCTATCTGCCATCAGCTAGCTCAGTCTGTCACATAAAATTTGCTTGCAATCAAACTCATAAAATTTGCCAGCAAGCAAACTCACAAAATTAACTCACAACACACCATGTATGCAAATATTGAATTTTTTATTAAAAAAGAGCAACTTTTACCCAAAATCAGGCAAAGCAGGCAGGCAGATTGAGCTGCTCACAGAATCATTCAGTGATCTATCTATCTGCCATCAGCTAGCTCAGTCTGTTACATAAAATTTGCTTGCCATGAGTCTGCACTGAATAATAGAACCTTCAGTCCTAAGGGAGGTTTGGCTGTGCTTAAAAGCAGAGCCAAAGATCTAAAGACTAGCTAGAAAACAAGAAATCCAACCATTTCCTGCTTCCTAGCTAATCTAAATCTCCTGGCACAGCAGAACAGCTGATGGTGGAAAAAGGAAAAATAGCAATTTAGCAGGCAAGTTTGCCAGGTAAGGAGTGAGTGGGTGGGGAGGGTTCCCGCGGGCCATGTGGGCTGCACAGACTTGTGTTTCTGCACAGCCTGGATTAATTGCTTTGGGGGGCGTGCTCTGGGGGTGAGATTTCTCTGCGGCCCACCAAAATTTTCTCACAGCCCACTAGTGGGCCGCAGCCCACCAGTTGGCGACCACTGAGCTAGATGACCTACAAGGTCCCTCCCAACTCTGTAATCTTTTAATGTTTTTGAAATAAGCCAAGTTGTTAGGTGCTGCCACCTTCTGCGTTTTAAGCAAGTTGAAGATGGAAAATGCCCCCTCCCTATCTGTTGAGAAAAAAGAAAACCCCATATTATATTTGGGGGACCAGAAGGAAAAGGGATTTAGGAAAGAGACTCTGGCTCAGGTAAAGATTTGGAAGTTCTCCAAATAAGCCATTTCAGGTTCTGCCATTTCCTCTTCTAGCTCCACTTAGGGAAACAATTTACAGCCGAGCGTGCAGGATATTATTGCAGAAGGTACAAAATTGAAATTTTCATCTTGATTAATTTTTCTCTTTTTGAAACACAACCATGATATTCTTTAAGGAACTTGCCGGGTTAGGCAAAGGCTAGCTTACAATGTCATATGTTTAAGCAGAAGGCGGGGGTCGAAAAGAAAGAATATTAAGGACTGGAAGTCTGATTTATTAAAAGATTGTGGAAAATAGAAAACTAAATCTGAAGTTCAAAGAGGATGTTTAGTACTAGCAAATAAGACCCAGCATCCATGTGATACCTCATAATTTAAGGCTGATTTGTAGAGTCATTGCACGAGGGAAAAATATTATAACAATAATTTTATTGGAAGAAGGTTAAATGCAACTTTATGAACTGTTGTGCAAATAGTCCTCAATCTGGCATTGTTCTCTTATTGCTTTGTAGCACGTGTGTACAACATTCAGGTCACAGCTAGAACAAACCAGACCAGCTTAAATTGTGATGAGTGATAGTGAAGGAGAACAGCAGAGGTCTGCAGGTCTGGATTGTCTCAAGCAGGGACCCCAAGTAGAGATCTCGGCTGTCAAATAATTTGGGCCTGCATGCATGTGTTTGTGTTGTATGCCAAGGAGGGAGAAGATCTGCAGTGAAAGTCTGCATTGTGAAGAGATCCAGACACCTGGACTAAGGTGCAGAGCAGGGCTGTTGGTTTCAATCAATCAGAATAGAGCTGGAAGGCACCTTGGAGGTCTTCTAGTCCAACCCCTGCTCAAATAGGAGAGCCTATACCATTTCAGAAGGTGACTTCCCAGTCTCTTCTTGAAAACCTCCAGTGTTGGAGCATTCACAACTTCTGGAGGCAAATTTGTTAACTTTTGTCAATCCTCTAACAAGCTAGAATTGCTACAAGTTTTCAGTGGTGGGATTCAAGTTTTTTTTACTACCGGTTCTGTGGGTGTGGCTTTGTGGGCGTGGCTTTGTGGGCATGGAAGGGGAAGGTTACTGCAAAATCCCCATTCCCTCCACACCCCACTAACCTGCTTCCCAGCTCCATTCTTCTGTGCAGGGCAACCAAAGAAGACCTAGCCAATCAGCTGGGACTTGGGAGGCAGAGAACAGATGGGGGCAGGGCCAGTCAGAGATGGTATTTGCTGGTTCTCCAAACTGCTCAAAATTTCCGCTCCCAGTTCTCCAGAACTGATCAGAACCATCTGAACACTACCTCTGAAATGTTTACACATGTATATTTCCAGTGAATAAGCATTCTTTGTCCTTGCCAGACAGGTTCCACAATTACAAGCTTCCCAGTTTTCTTTCAAGTATAGTCCTCAGCCTTGCTTTGTTTTATCAGACAGACCGTCGCTGAGGGTATTGTTTTTAGTTGTGAGCCGCCCCGAGTCCTTTCGGAGAGGGGGCGGCATAGAAGTCCAATAAATAATAATAATAATAATAATTAATTATTATTATTATTATTATTATTATTATTTTCTGGTTTTCAACTATTGAAGACGAGTCTGCTTAATGGCTGCAGCAGGAGTGAGATTCCATTGGTATAACAACCGGTTCGGTGACACTTCGTGCGTGCGCTCCGCATTTAAAAAAGCTCTACTACTTACCTTCTACAGTAGACCCTGTGAATAAAACAGCTGAAGTGTAGCAAAACGCTCTGTCACGTGAATCAGCTGTGCTCTTAACAAAGGAAGTAAAGCACAGGAAAGAGCAGGGGCAAGTGGGCCGGCCAACATGCTCGTTGCAGCAAACCAGTTCGCTGGCAGCTGATTTTCAGAGCAATAGGTTCACTTGAACCAGTCCAAACCAGTAGAATCCCACTCCTGGCTGCAGCATTCGTTTAACAACTGTGGTGTTCACTTAATAACCAGGGCGTTCAACTTAACCACCACCACAAATGAATAGTCATAAAATCAGGTTGGTCCCACGATGACTCACTTCATGGCCAGTGCAGCTTATGATCGTAATTCTTGGATCAATTGTGGACGTAAGTCAAAAGCTGCCTGCACCTGTGCTTTTCGTACTGAATTCCGCCAGCAATTTTGAAAAGTGTGACCTTGTAACAATTACGTTTTAAAACGCTTCCCTTTATTTTTCTCAGAGGAGTCACAATTCAGAGCCAAAGTCTCAACAGACTGTGTGAGCTTTTTCCTTCCCCCTCTTCCCTTTATTTAATCTTACATTTTTAAAACACGCATGTAAAGTAAATTATGTAATGTTTCCAAGTCATTTCTTAGCCAACCATTATTGTACGTGAAGGTTGGAGGTAGGTCTGCTGTCCTCGAACATAAAAAATGTAGGGCAAACCAAACTTATGTTTAAATTGTATTAAAATGTGACTTAAGCTGAGAGAAGTTTTGAATGGTGAAGCGAAAGGAAAGGATGTCTTTCGGTTGACAACGATGGGCAAAAAAAATTCTCAAGCCCAAGTAAAAGCAGGAGAAATGTAGTCCAAAGTAATGGGAACAAAACATTTTATTTATTTATTTGTACAATTTATACAGTCGCCTATCTCACAAAAAAGGGCAGTCTGGTGGCTCAGTGGTTAAGATGCTGGGCTTGTTGGTTGGAAAGCTGAAAGCCTGGGTTTGAGACTCAAGAACCATGTGAATGGGTGAGCTCCCATCCTTGTTCCACCTCCTGCCAACCTAGTGGTTCGAAAGCATGCAAATGCGAGTAGATAAATAGGTATCATTTCAGTGGGGAAAATGACAGCGCTCCATGACATCATGACAGCCGCATGACATCATGACAGCCACATGACTGCAGAAATGTCTTTGGACAGTGATGGCTCAATTGCCTTTAAACAGAGATGAGCAGCACCCCTTAAGAGTCGGACATGACTAGTAGAGTAGAATCCACAGGGACTTCTTTCCTTTTTTTTTTTTAACCATCTCACAAAACAAGTTATTCTGGGCAGCGTACCACAAAACAATAAACTTTTTAATATTTCTTGTGGGTGGATAACATTTTTCAAAAGTTTAAGGGATAGAGAACTGCAGGCTGACCCAAAGAGTATGAGTCAGCAGTGTGCGGCAGCTGCCGAAAGAGACAATGTGATCCTAGGTGGCATCAACAGAGGTACAGAATCAAGTTCACGAGAAGTGATAGTACCACTTTCAGCTGCACTGGTAAGACCATATTAGGAATACTGCATCCAGTTCTGGTCACCATGATGCAGAAAAGGTGCTGAGACTCTAGAAAGAGTGCAGAGAATAGCAATACATATAGAATGGAATGGAATGGAATGGAATGGAATGGAATGGAATGGAATGGAATAGAATAGAATAGAATAGAATAGAATAGAATAGAATAGAATAGAATAGAATAGAATAGGAGTTGGAAGGGACCTTGGAAGTCTTCTAGTCCAATCCCCTGCACAAGCAGGAAACCCTAAACCATTCAGACAAATGGTTGTCCAATCTCTTCTTTAAAACTTCCATTGTTGGGGCATTCAGAACTTCTGGAGGCAAGTTGTTCCACTGATTAATTGTTCTGTCAGGAAATTTCTCCTTAGTTCTAGATTGCTTCCCTCCTTGATTAGTTTCCACCCATGTCTTCTTCTCCTGCCCTCAGGTGCTTTGGGAGAATAGCTTGACTCCATCTTCTTTGTGGCAGCCCCTGAGTTATTGGAACACTGCTATCATGTGACTCCTACTCCTTCTTTTCATTAAACTAGACATACCCAATTCCATACCCAAGATGATTAGGGGACTGCAGGCTAAACTATATGATGAACGATTGAGAGAACTAGGTATGTCTAGTCTAATGAACAGTACAGTTAATCAATGGAATAGCTTGCCCATGGAAGCTGTGGGTGCTCCATCACTGGAGGTTTTCAAGAAAAGACTGGACAGCCATTAGTCCAGAATTATATAGGCTCTCCTATTCAAGCAGGGGATTGGATTTTCACAATTAAAATGTGGACAAAACAAATTCACCTAGGATGTCTCCATGGTAAAACATAACCATACATTAGTGTTTTAAACACAGGAACATCCATGACATTAACTGAGTTATGGTCATTAAGGAAAGGAAGGGAAATCTGTGCAATATGCCATTTGTCTTTATAGGCAGAGTGTAAGAATGATATGCATCTATGGTATGTGTGACAGATGTGTTTGCCCCTTGCAACAGTGGTGGTATTCTATCGGTTTGGCCCAGTTCTGTAGTGCCGGTGGCAGCAATGAGCAGCGGAGACCGAACCGGTTCTCTCCGCCGCTCTGCTGTTGGGTCCACCTGCCCACCTGGGCTCCCATACTCACCTTTATCCTCTGAATTTGAAGCCCAGCTGCTTTGCTCAGCACAGAAGAGTGCCGCGCGGCAGCTGCTGAAACAACCGGGATCTTGCAGGCTTGCAGGAGATGACTTAGAATGCCTCTGCACCTGCACAAATGCCTCTGCGCCTGCATAAAGGTTGCATTTGGCACGCACACACAGAGTGTGTGCACGTGCGCAAAGTGTGCCCACCAAGCCACGCCCACTGAACCGCTGGTAAAAAACATTTGAATCCCACCACTGCCTTGCAAAGTTAATATTTACTTCTTATTCCACCAAAAATCATCAAAATGAATCCAGGCACGGCTTTCGTAAACCTTGAGAAAACCTGGTGATAAACCTAGTGATAATGGGTGGAAGATCATTAAAGAGAGATCCAGCCTAGAACTAAAGAGAAATGTCCTGACCACGAGAACAATTAATCAGTGGCACAAGTTGCCTTCAGACGTTGTGGGTGCTCCATCACTGGAGGTTTTCAAGAAAAGACTGGATAGCCATTTGCCCAGGATGCTATAGGATCTTCTGCTTGAGCAGAGGGTTGGACTAGAAGACCTCTAAGGTCCCTTGCAACTCAATTATTCTGTGATCAATTTAGCTGGACACTGAACTTAACAAAGCATGGGCCAAAATCCAGAATGAAGGCAGGAGAAAGTTGCAAACGTGGCTTGGTGTTAAGATGCCACCCAAGTGTTTTCCCCCAAAACCTTCATGTCATTTACTACAATGTGTACATCTAGGAAAAATTACTTGGTGGGCTTGGCTGGAAAGGCACATGATTCCTTTAATTTACATCCCCGACTCTGAATGAAGTTTCAGTTATTTTACTGTTGACGGAAAACTAAGAAACCAGAGTCCACAGATGAAAAGACAGTTGGACAAACTCCGTTAAATCTTGAGTATCCCGAGGCTGTATATTTTGCCTGTTGTTTTTCTTTCCTAGTTCTTGAGGTTTCCTCCCTCCCTCCTGCTCTCTCCTCTCCTCTTCTCTCCTTTCCTTTCCTGCCGCTGCTATTTCCAACTTTTAACTTTTGAAAAGCCAAGCATTTTAAGAGGCTGGGTGGATCTGATTGGTATGCAGCACCAATTGCTAACCTGTTCCCAAGCCTGTGCAGAGTGAAAAATGGCCTGCATTTTCTTGATAGCCCATGTGGTTGTAAAGAATAAATGGCTAATGAATTACAGATGAACATTGACGCAAATTAATCTTCCTGATGTCCCTGGGTTATATGGTAGCCATTTAAAAGTTTAATCAATACGCTGAAGTTGGAAACATCCAGCCTGTGCAGTTGTTTGGATGTAATAAACATCAGAGGGAAACGGCGGCTGGTACACCAGTCCATGTATCATAATGACAGGTATTTATGTTTAATGGACTAAATATTTTTTATTGGTAGAAAGCAAAATGTCAGCCTAACTTTGTAAGCCTTGCATTCAACTTTCTTTTGTGGTTGGTGAGAGATGGCTGACATGTCACCGAAAATGAAAAGCGTGTCCGTGTGTGCCCGTGTGTGTCCGTGTGTGTGTGTGTGTGTGTGTGTGTGTGTGTGTGTAAATGCCAATAGAGACAAAGCCAAGGATAAGCAGCCACATTTGAAAGCAACATTGTGCTGCTTTTTAACACTCGGCAACCCTTCAATGAATGAAAATGTGAACTCCGGTTTCTGGCGTCACCGTAAACCATTAATGGGTGTTCAGGCAAATATGAACCAACCCACGGCCAGATATTCTCTCCCTGAGAGCATGTTATTTGCAGCATCTTTTCACAAGTTTCACTTGTGAAAAAGATGAACGAAGGGAGGCTCAGCCAATTTCATTGTACACATGTTGTACTCTGATAATAAAGGCAGTGGTGGGATTCAGCCAGTTCGCACCACTTCGGGAGAACCAGTTGTTAACTATTTGAGCAATTTGGTGAACTGGTTGTTGGAAGAAATCATTAGGGCAGAGAACCGGTTGTTAAATTATTTGAATCCCACCACTGAATAAAGGTAATAATAATTCTGGGAGATTTAGAATTAGCCTGCTCACCATCTCTTGTTCACAAACACACACACGACTCGATGAGAAGAGAGGAAAGAAGGAAATGATGTTTAGAACCTGTGCAGAACTTTTGGTCGTCGTAAAATCATCGCTTGGGCATCTGCTTTCCTAAACAGCCTATTATTAACTACAGTTTGAGACCATAAATTTCTGATTCCTGCCAGCTTGTTCAACTTTGCTATAAAGAAAAGTATGTGTGTTTGTGTGTCTCTGTGTGTGTTTGTGTGTGTTTATTTGTGTGTGTGTGTGTGTGTAGGGGCAGGATGTGGCCATTCTCTAAACTAGTTTCTAGCACCATACGTTTTGATGTTTGAAGGTAGAATGAAGTATTTTTTTAAAAAAATTATTCCCAGTGATATAAAGGAATATGAACTTGATAGAGTAGAGTAGAGTAGAATAGAAGCAGAAAACAGGAGGAGAAGAGAAGAGAAAGAATAGAGTTGGAAGGGACCTTGGAGGTCTTCTAGTCCAACCCCCTGCTCAAGCAGGAGACCCTATACCACTTCAGACAAATGGCTGTCCAGTCTCTTCTTAAAAACCTCCAGTGTTGGAGCATTCACAACTTCTGGAGGCAAATTGTTCCGCTGATTAACTATAAAACTATAACTATAAAACTATGAAAGTTGACCAGAAAGTTGGCTGCAACAATGAGTTGGCCATAATTTGCTCTGCCTTCTGGCTGCCTTCTCTCCTAGGGTGGATCATGTATAATCTCTCCAACATCAGGATTCAGGGTTCTTACCCAATCACAGGTTTAAGAAGCTCCTGTTTGGGCACAACTGTATAGCTGCCATTTTTATCTGCCTAAACTTTCATAACATGGACGAGTAAGCCCTTGTTTTTCTAGTGATGAAAAATAGCTGCTGAGAAGGAGCAAGAGAGAGAAGAAAAGACATTATTAAGAGTACAGTGGACTGCGGGAAGAATAATCCACCAATCCTGGACCAGATATATGGCTGACTGTTCCCTGAAGATCCATAAGCATAACTCAGATACTTTGCTGAAGGATTCTATTTGGGTCGGACACTGGACCAGAGTTTTTGTCTTCCCAGCTTTTGGACTTGTGCTGGAGCACATCCTCAGGGAACTTCTCTCTAGCAGAATGTGTGCTGCTCTGTCTGTTGTGTTTATATTGTGCCTGTTGTATGTAGCTTTTTAGTTGTTGAATGGGGTGTGTTGATAGCTGGCTTTTAAGGCGTTAGCTGTCGTTTGCTTGTACTGCCCAGCCCTCACCTTCTAAGTACTTGATACTTAGTAAATCAGCACTCCTGCTCACTGTTGAGGGAGCAGTTTCCCAGGCTTCAATCACTTCCCTGGCTGTTTTTGTGCCTGCTCACCCAACAATCTTAGTAGCAGCAAAATTGAATGTATGTCCTTGTTCACTGCAGTGGGAGGCTACCAATGAGTTCGGATCTCCTCATCTGACCACTCACTTATGTTTTACAATCTGGTGGTTAGCTTCCTTCCCCATCTGTCCTACATAGTCACAGGGGCAATCCATGCAGGGGATTCAGTAGATTGCATTGCAAGTATCTCCCACCTCCAAGCGATCTTTACAATGCATAATTTGTCCTCACAAGGTAGCCTCTGGGTGGTGTGTGATGTCCACTTGCAGATCTCAGAAGTTGCATTCTACAGCTTCCGAAATGTTTTTTGATGTATGGCAGGGTGTGCCATGTGGTTGGGCTTGCACCTTGTTTCTTCCTTTCTCATCCCAGTGTGTTGCACAGACATCTTGTGACAAATGTGGCAACCAATTATATATGAGCCAGCAGTGTGCAGCAGCAGCCAAAAAAGCCAACACAATCCTAAGTTGCATTAACAAAGGGATACAATCAAGATCAAGTGAGGTACTAATACTACTCTATAAAGCCACACCTACAATATTGCATCCAATTTTGGACACCACCTATAAAAAAGATGTTGAGACTCTAGAAAGAGTGCAGAGAAGAGCAACCAAGATTATTAGGGGACTGGGGGCTAAAACATAAGAAGAACAGTTGTTGGAACTGGGCCTGGCTAGTCTAGTGAAGAGAAGGACCAAGGGAGACATGATAGCAGTCTTCCAATACTTGAGGGGCTGTCACAAAGAGGAGGAGGTCAATCTATTGTCCAAAGCATCCAAGGCCAGACAAGGAATAATGGATGGAAACTGATCAAGGAGAGATTCAACCAGGAAATAAGGAGGAATTTTCTGACCATGAGAACAATCAATGGAACAGAAGTTGCCTTCAGGAGTTGTGGGAGCTTCATCACTGGAGGCTTTCAATAAGAGACTGGACCTGCCATCTGTCAGAAGTGGTATAGGGTCTCCTTCTTGGGCGGGGAGTTGGACTAGATGACTTACAAGGTCCCTTCCAACTCTGTTATACTGCTCTGTTAAATGGTTGTGGGTACCCATTTTGCTTGAATTGTTCGCATATGTACCTGCTCTCCAGCTGTTTGGGTACTACAGGGGGTTCTCACTCTACCATACACAGTGTTCTGATGCAAATCTAGAAGATGCTGGAATAGGTGAAATGGAGGGCATTTGTCCCTACAATCACCAGGAGCTACACTTCAATTATATTGCATAACTGACTGATTAAACTCTCATCATAACATATACTCCCAGCTAATGTAGATTCTTTAGCTCTGCGAATTATTGTGCCCAGCCAACCTGCAAGTTACGCCAGCAATCCAGTTAATCCAATGGCAGAAAAGCTACCATCACACTTGTCCCAAGGAGTCTTTTGTTTCCCTTCCACTCTTTCACTTCACTTTGCTTTGTGGCAGCCCCTCAAATACTGGAATACCTGCTATCCTGTCAACCCCGTCCTTCTTTTCTCTAGACTAGCCATGCCCAGTTCCTGCAACTGTTCTGCATATGTTTTAGTCTGCAGTCCTTTAACCATCCTAGTTGTTCTTCCCTGCACTTCTTTGCATACAAGTCCATCAGTGGTGTGAGTCAAAAAATTTTTACTACCGGTTCTGTTGGCGTGGCTTGGTGGGTGTGGTGTGGCGGGCGTGGCAGGGGAAGGTTACTACAAAATCTCTATTCCCTCATCACTCCTGGGGGAATGTCACTGCAAAATTCCATCCCCTCCCCACCCCACTTACCTGCTTTCCAGCTCCATTCTCCTGTGCAGTGCAACAAAAGAAGACCCAGCCAATCAGCTAGGACCCAGGAGGCGGAGAATAGATGGGGGCAGGGCCAAGCAGAGGTGGTATTTGCCAGTTCTCCAAACTACTCAAAATTTCGCTACTGGTTCCCCAGAACTGGTCAGAACCTGCTGAATACCATCTCTGAAGTCCATCTTCAGACTCTGGTGTTGGAACCACGTATCTCAGACAAGATACCCTGAGAACTCAAGTTCCTTTACTTTTGATGCTGAGTAACATGTATATTATAAAAATGGAGTTTACCCTGCAGACATAAGTCTGTTACCTGACAAATAACACTGCATGTTGTTTTAACAAAGAAGAAGAAAGCCTGGTGGGTGAGTAACCTTTCATCATAAAAGCTTAGGGAAGCAATAAAACAGCCCCCTTGTGAGAGAATATCATATATTGCTCCTTATATCTGAGATTTAAAGTAATCTTTTGAAAAACCAAGTGAAATTCCCAATGGGCTGAAAAATGCAAAAGCCTTCGCCCTCATTTACATTTGTGTATCATCCATGTTTCAAAACGCAACCCATGAATAACACATAAACTACAGTATAAAAAGCGTCGCGGCACGAACCCGATATTTAAAATCCAACACACCCCCATTGTTGTGGAATGAAACGCACAGCAGGAATGGTTCCAGTTGACAGATACGCAATGAAGTCACGGCAGACAAAAACATATTAATTATATTCCTCCGTGATTAAGATTGTAACTGTTGAGATTCCCTAATTGTCCCAGGCTGCTGTTGCTTCAAAAATTTGTGTTGGGGTTGAGAGGGGGCTGGGGGAAATCACTGAGGTTTCAAAAGGGTTGAAATTGCCAAGGGTTGTCTTGGCATAATCCTGTGTTTGTAACACACTTCCTGGCTGAGTCAACAGCATGAGGTGGTAGCCAAGGACAAAACCAGAGAGAATTATAAACCAGGGAGAAATGGAAAGGAAAGGCAGGGGAGAGGGGAGAAAGGAGGCAAGGAGAGGATCAAAAATTTGGGTCCAAAGATTTGCTCTCCATGAGCAAGGTGTAAAAACAGACCATTTCCAATGTTCTTAGCTACTTAAGGAAACGCAGCTGGGAGAATTGCAGCATACTTGCAAACATGAAGAGATGGTATCTATCTATCTATCTATCTATCTATCTATCTATCTATCTATCTATCAATGTGTGTGTGTGTGTGTGTGTTCCAGCATAACTCTGGAACACCTCAAGCAATTTCAACCAAACTTGGCACCCTCTGGAAAAATACTGTGGGGGTAAGACACCCCTAACACCCCTTGTCATGTGTGTGTGCCTTAAAATGGCTTCTACTGTACAGCACAGTGGACTTGCCATGGTAATGGCTTCACAGTACTCCAGTACTCCACCCTCCAAGGAAATTTCAGGCGGTTGGCCAAATGCAATAAAAAAAAAAATGAAACACCAGCATAGACCAGAAACTCCCGAGGAGGGGAATAGAAGACTTGTGATGCTGCACCAGAAACAGTACAACAGTGTGAGTCCCAACTATAGGATTTTCCTGTCTAATACAGGAAAATGCCAGGTTATCAGCTAGTGCTTAATAAAGAAAACCCAGAATCCCAGGGCATGTTTTGTAGGGCTGCTCAATATTTGATATCAAATAATTGAGAGGGATTTTCTAAACTGGGCATGATTTCCCTTACTCTTGGTTCTTTTCTTGGGAATGTTTCATAAAACCAGGTTCCTATCGCAGCTTGATCCAGCCCTGCAGAAAACCAGGGATTCCTCTCAAACAAAGCAGCTAATTCAATCTTTTCTTCAATGCGAATATCAGCCTTCTCAATATGTAGTGCAGTATCGATGGGCTAAAAGTTTTGATAACGTTTTCTAATTTTGGCTCGGGCCAAAAAAAAGGAAAAAGGAAAAAAAAATCTGATGTTAATTGGAACACAGTTGTTAAATTTGTACACTCGTTCTTCTTGTCCTGTTTTGGATGAGGAGTATCTTGGGAGGGGATGTAGCTGTCTGTGCCTAACTTAGAATTTCCTACCATTTGATGCATCCACAGACCAAGGTGTTTGCAAATTTGAAATCCCCAGCCTTTAAAATGGTGCTCCCACCTCATTTTCACTTCGTATATATGCTCCAGATAATGTATAATTGATAGCTTGCATTTAATGACATGGCTGGTATACAGATGTAAATGTTATTATAGCTTTTATATTTTATGTTCTCTCTGAAATATCATTTTGCCTTTGAATAATAATCTTGTTCCAATTTCTGGGGGCTGGAAGGCAAGATGGCTGAGTATTTGCTTCTCTCTCTCATTCCATCTCTCTCTGTGTGTCTCTGTCTGTCTTTCTCTCTCTCTCTCTCTCTCTGTCTTTCTCTCTCTCTCTCCCTCTGTCTTTCTCTCTCTCTCTCCCCGTGTATTTGTCTGTGTGTTATCTTTCCAGGGGAATATGAATTAGATCTTGCATGTCATATATTTCTTTAAAGTAATTTGGAATTTTAGGATATAGGATTTTCGGTGATTGATAGGCTGCCTGGATGAGCTATATCCCGTTGAAAATAACTGTACTTGTACATGCTTACATCTGTCTCAGCTCGTAATTCACTTTCACATTGGGTTATAGATGTCTGTGTTCAGTGAGTCTATCTCCCCTTCAGGTATTATTTCAGCCCTTTGAGATAATAAGGAAAGTTTAATTGCGTTGTTAATTGATTTTTTGCACAACATTATTACCTTGATTGATTGCCGAGTTGATGAAAATGTTAGACACCGGCAGCGTAAAGTATCAGCTCTGGTAAAGAGTAGGAGTCTTGTGGAGAATAGATAACCTTGACGTTAAGAGCTATATCCTTCAGATATGTCTTCCCTTGACATATTGATGGCCCTTGAAAAGGGAAAAGTTGATTGTATGCAGAATGCAATCATTAAGCCCACTTCAGCTAGCTCTTGATTAATTTGTTTTTTTTTTCCCCTGAAAGATCTGGTTAAAGAGAAGGTCTCACCAGTATCAACAGCCGCTGTTTCCCAGCCATCAGGATTTGTTTTAAAGCATCTTGTAACAGAAGAAAGGGATGAGGCTGTGCTGAGCTCTTAGGGTCAGGGAAGGCCTCAAATACCTGTGGATTGCCACAAAAAAAAGGGGGACAAGCTATTCGCCAAAGCCCCTGAAGGCAGGACAAGAGACAATGGATGGAAACTAACCAAGGAGCGAAGCAGCCTGGAATCAAAGAGAAAAGTCCTGACAGTGAGAACAATTAACCAGTGCTTTGCTTAGCAATGGAAATGTCAGGCTCCACTGCAGTCATAAATTGAGGACCATCTATAATGGGCCCTCAGCCTTCTTTCTGGTGCTTCTACAGACACACAAAAAGAGCAACTTGGTCACCAACGATCAAGAGCTGCTAGTTCACTGGGGTAAATCTCTTTAGTTTAGCCCTAACTAGCTCACTCTTAGCTTTGAGACACCAATGTGGCACTTGGGATGGAGAATGGGAGTGGGAGAGCAAATGAACAAGGCAAGAAATTGGAAGCTGTAGATTTACGACCTCCTCAGCTCACAGCAATTGAGAGCACTGAAAAGGGAGCCGATCAGGTCGTCCAACATCATGCTCTGCGGATGCAACAGGATGGTCAATTGGATTCTGCATCCACTTTTGGTCACCACGTTCCAAAAAAGGATGTTGAGACTTTGGAAAAAGTGCAGAGAAGAGCAACAAGGAGGAACAAAGGCCTGGAGATGAAAACATAGGAAGAAAGGTTGAAGCATTTGGGTTTGGCCAGTCTAAAGAAAAGAAGGACTAGGTGGGGGCATGATAGCAGTGCTCCAGTATTTGAAGGGCGGTGTGGAGGGGGAAGATGGGATGGACGCCTCCTGAATCACTCTGCCAGCCAAAAATGGGCAGTGGGAGACCTCTCCTCCCCCCATGCATCCCGTTTTCGGCCTCCACGGCCTCCTGCAGCACTCTGCCAGCTGAAAATTGGCCTCGTGGGGCCTCATGTGCGCCCCTCCGGTGGCCCATTTTTGGCCTGAACAGCTTCCTGCAGTACTAGGCCAGCCAAAACAGGGCACATGGCCTCCTGCAGCCTGTTTTTGGTCTCCACGGCCTCCTGCGGCACTCTACTGGTTGAAAATGGGCCTCTTTCAGTACTTTGCTGGCCAAAACAGGGTGTGGCAGGGGCACATGTGGCCCTCCTGTGACCCGTTTTCAGCCTTCACAGCATCCTGCATCATTCTGCTGGCCAAAAACAGGCCATGGGGGTGGAGGCGGGGCTGCACCAGGCCCACCCCACAGCCATTTTGGCCAGCAGAGGCACCGTGGGCCAGTCCTTTGATATTTCCAGGCCAGTCCCGAGGGGCAGATCTAAGAACCCCGTGGGCTGGATCTGGCCTGCAGGCCTTGAGTTTGACCCCCTTGGTCTGGGGTTTTGGAAGGGATTTGCCCTTGCCTGCTTCCTAAGAAAGAGTGACTGGCCCAAGATCACCCAGCTGACATTGTGCTTAAAGTGGGACTACACGGTCTCCCAGTCTCTAACCAGGTGCCTTCACCACTACCCACCAAACTGGTTCTTTTCCTAAAAGCAGTCATTCCCTAAATAATGACGTGTTCCAAAGGTGCTTTTTTGGTGGGACAACCATGACCTGGATGACTGAGAATCTCTATAGACATTTAAATCATTACTTCTAACCCAGTTACTGTGATGGTCAAGTGACCAGGATCCCTGGTAAATGAATTTTAACAGATTGTTGACTGGACAGGGATAGGCTGCTGGGGGTTTGCAGGGGTTTGGGAGAACCCTGGGCTAAGATTCTGCACAGTTCGGAGACCCCCCCCCAATCCCACTCCTGGCTGGCCCCGCCCATCCCACCCCTCCCCTCCCAGGAGTCCCTACGCGGCCAGTTTTGGATGCAGGTAAGTGCAGGGTGCACATGGAGGCTCAGGGAGGGCGAAAAATGGGCCTCCCGGAAGTTCAGGAAGGCTGGAAATGGGCCCTTTTCTGGCTTCCAGAGAGCCTCCAGAGCCCAGGGAGGCTGTTTTCACCCTCCTGGAGGATCAAGGAAAGCCTCTGGAGTCTGGGGAGGGCAGTTCAGAGTTTTTCAGCATTAATTCAGCACCAGAAAAATAAACACAGATGGCTGATGCTTCATTTAACATCTTTATAAACACAGTAAGTAGATTTTACAAACCAGTTATAGATTTCTCCACCATGAAGCAAACTCAGACAGAAACACATTGCAATTAACTTTAGCAGCAACTCAGGAGCTCAGAAACAGACATCAGTTTCACTTTAGTTTCACTTTAGTTCAGCAGGCAAACAAGCAAGCAAGTTAGTTTCTCTTTTACTTTAGACAGACTCAGAGCTTAACATAGCTCCAGAGCTGCAGAGCTTAATATAGAGCCATGCCTAGGCTACTTCTAGTTTCAGTTTGCTGCCTAGGCTACTTCTAGTTTCAGTTTCCAGCCTAGGCTACTTCTAGTTTCAGTTTCCAAACAATCCTCATTGGCTGATTTAGTTGCTGTGCCTATTCATTGGCTGACCTTGTTACCAAGCTCTATTCCAGTTCATGAATATACTCTGACATGCCCTCCCCCGCATGGTGCAGGAGGCTGACTAGGCCACGCCCACCATGGCCCTGCCCATCCAATTTTTGAAGCCCACCCCGTGACTGGATAACATTGTGAGAGTAGCTCCTGTCACAGGCTTAGCCAGTTCTTCCTGCTCCACAGAGCCTTACTTTAAATTGAAGAGGTGCTGGGCATTTAATCTGTTTACCCTGGCAATAACATGAACATTTAAGGACCATGGATCAATGAAGCAGCAGTAGCAACCAGCATGAAGACCGTGTTATATTTAACGAATGTTGATGTTTAGTTGTAGGGCGCCTGTTGGGAGCTGGTGGCATATAAATCCAACCTTTCAACCCATCCGTGTTGCATTTGGCCATCCTGGAGGTGCTTCCATGCATACCGTGGTGAGGGCTTCAGGACTTCTCTTCTTTCCAACTTTGAGCTCTGCTGGAGAAGATTGAGAAGGACCGGAGAGCATAGAAGCATGAGAAAACATGTTCTCTTCGCTTCGCTCTTAGAAGTGGAAGGTGGAGAGAAATGTGTGGGCTTCAGAACGCGGCTTCAAAGGAATGCTTGGCTTGAGCCTCCATCAAAGTGAAGCACTTTTGAAGATTTGCACAGCCCTCCTCCTCCTCCTCCTCCTCCTCCTCCTCCTTCTTCTTCTTCTTCTTCTTCTTCTTCTTCTTCTTCTTCTACTTCTACTTCATAAATGAATCCAAGTTTGTGCTCTTAATGCCGTGTCAGTATTTCAGTCCAAAGCCTGCCAGTATATTGAATTTGTGTACAATAAATTAGAATTAAAATAGAATAGAGCTGGAAGGTCTTGGAGGTCTTCTAGTCCAGCCCCTTGCTCAAGCAGGAGAACCTATACTATTTCAGATAAGTGACTGTCCAGTCTCTTCTTAAAAGCCTCCAGTGATGGAGCACCCACAGCGTCTGAAGGCAACTTCTGTTCCACTAATTAATTGTCCTCCCTGTTAGGAAATTTCTCCTTAATTCCAGGTTGTTTCTCTCTTTGATCAGTTTCCAACCATTGGTTTTTGTCTTGCCTTCTGGTGCTTTGGAGAATAATTTGACCCCCTCTTCTTTGTGGCAGCCCCTCAAGTACTTGAATATTGCTACCACAGTCTAATTTTTTTCTTTTAGACTAGCCAGATCCAAATCCTGCAGCCGTTCTTCATATGGTTTAGTTTCCCGGCCTTTGATCGTCTTTGTTGGTCTTCTCTGAACGTTTCCCAAGGTCTTAACATCTTTTTTGTAATGTGGTGACCAAAATTGGTTGCAGTATTCCAGGTGTGGTCTTACTAAGGTTTTATAAAGCAGTAGTGATACTTCACGTGATCTTGATTCTATGCCTCTGTTTATACAACCCAGGGTTGTATTCGCTTTTTTGGCTGCTGCCGCACACGGCTGGCTCATACTCAAGTGTTCATCCACTAGGACTCCATGGTCCCTCTTACAATCACTGCTTTTGTGCTGGGTCTCAGTGACAAGCATTGTCTCAGTTAGAACCTCACCATACTTCAATGGCAATTAAAAAGCAATTGAAGAAGACCATACTTCTTTATCTCACATACTAATGCATCTATTTCCCAGTGGCCTTTGATAAACAAGTCTCCATGAAGCCAGCTATGACACAATGAAATGGATTTTGATCTTTATTAGGCCACCAACTCTTTGCCCTGGAGCATCCTGGCTCCTATTCCAGATGTTTTCCTTAATAAAAAATACAGAACTGCTTACCATCATGCATTCTTATGTAACCAGAGTTGCTCTCTTTTTTTGCTTCAGTTACAGTTACAGTTCTTTGTGTTCTTCATTTTTAAATGGAGTTTGTCACAGGAAACATTGCAAGCTGGTTTAGTTCTTGGAACAGAAACAGGGAGACCTCTGGTTGAAGTCCATCCTCAAGCATGGAAGTGATTCTGGACTGTTTGTGTGCTGCTTTGAGCTTCTAGAATCAGACAAGATACTACATAATCCAACAATCCAATGTTGTCTAAGCTCAACATTTGCTTCTTTCAAAGTGCTGAAGTCTTTCTTGCAAATGGGAACATCAAACACAACTTCACTTTTTTAAAAAATTACATTTATATGTCACCCTTCTCCGAAGACTCAGGGTGGCTTACAATTTTTGGGATACAACCCAATGCGCTCAGCAATAGCCTTCATCCCATTGTATATGCCTGCTTATTACTAAGCGGCATTTATTACAAAGTCAGCTTATTGCCCCCAACAATCTTGGGTCCTCAATTTACCTACCCCGAGAGGATGGAAGGCTGAGTCAACCTTGAGCCTGGTGGGATTCGAGCCTGCACTAATTGCAGGCAGCTGGAACTTAAGTGCTAGGCATTTAACAGCCTGCACCACCAAGGCTCTTGCTAATGGCTGCCCATTGCCCAGAATGTCTTATGGAACTTAGACAGTGGTGAGATTCAACTGGTTCTCTGCCCTAATGACCAACAGGATAGGCATGGCTGGATGGTAATGTGACTGGGTGGGCGTGACCAACACAACATCACTCACAATTGAGGTATGCCTCACCTTGCCTGGACTTCCCTTGCCCTTCCCAACCCTGCCTCACCCCTCCCAGCCACTGCTTGTAACTTTGGGTGGCCGGGCAAGTGGCTGGGCAGCAAGGCAAGGAGTGACTGGGAGGGGAGGGGCCAGGCATGGCCAGGCATGGCCACACACACTATTCATCCGGTTCACCGAACTGCACAAAAAGTTAGCTACCACTTCTCCTGAACCAGTGCGAACCTGCTGAGCTTAGATCATATGGGGGGGATGAGGAGATAACAACAGATTGTTAGCAACCCGCAGTGAAGATTTAGTCCACCCCAGGGGAAAAAGTGATCATAGTATCCATTGTCTAAGGAGTAGCCACCACTATTGGTATTCAACCTGTGCCTTCAAATTGTTTCTGCTGTGTAAGATTTGGACATTCACCTTAACATTTGCTTAGAGCACAAGTTTTGATGGCGCAATTAATTTTTTCCCCTTAGACCAGACCAAAAAAAACTGTTGCATTTTTCTTAGTGCTGGCTTTGCACAAAGATAGATAGTGAGTCAGATTTTTCAGTCTCCCACAAGTCAGGTTTTTAGGCATGAGCTGGAAGCTATGAATGTACAAACTGAAGCCACAGATCCTTACAAAGCAGAAAGTGGACTGTTGATGGAAGCAAACGGGATTGCTTTAATTGTCCTAGAAGAATATGGGTAGTTTTGTAGCTTCCTTTGACAAATTAATGCTGCCCTCTGGTGGTCAAGGTCTTCAGTTTAGGTGGGAATAGATTTCTTTGACCTTTGGAACTTGCTTTCCAGTACACAGGAAAAGATTTTAAAAAGAGACTTATTGGAAATAGGCCATATCTTTAGGGATGGATCTCTAGGCATAATTTTTCATGCTAAAAAAAATCAACTTTTATAGCAACATCAATAAAATGTGAATAAAATGTCTGCTAAGCTTTTCTCTATGTCTGTCTACTGCAGAGATGATAGGCAGATAGATAGATGACAGATATATAGATATATAGATATAGATATAGATATATTGGTTGGTTGATATATAGATATAGATAGATGATAGATAGATAGATAGATAGATAGATAGATAGATAGATAGATAGGTGATAGAGAGAGAGATGATAAATAGATGATAGAGATAGATAGATAGATAGATAGATAGATAGATACATACATACATACATACATACAGATGATAGATCATAGATGATAGATAGACAGATAGATAGATAGATAGATAGATGATAGGTAGGTAGGTAGAGATAGAGATAGAGATAGAGATAGAGATAGATAGATTGGTTGGTTGATAGATATAGATAGATGATAGATGATAGATGATAGATAGGTGATAAATAAATGATAGATATAGATAGATAGATAGATAGATAGATAGATAGATAGATAGATGATTGATAGGTGATAGATGGGTGGATGATGGGTGGATGGATGGACAGATGATAAAAAATATAGATGATAGATGATAGATAGGAAGGATGGAAGGAAAGAAGGAAGAAAAGAAAGGAAGAAAGAAGAAAGAAAGAAAGAAAGAAAGAAAGAAAGAATCATAGGGCAGGAAGGGATCACAGAGGTCTTCTAGTCCAACCCAGGAGTTATTCCATCCCAGTCAAATGATTGTCCAATCTATTTTTGAAAATACCCTATGATGGAGCATCCACAAATCCAGGAGGCAAGCTATTCTATTGATTAATTGTTCTCACTGTCAGAAAATGTCTCCTTACTTCTAGATTGTATCTCTCCCTTTCCACCCATTACTACTATTGTTAGGATGGTATTATGTCCAAGAGAAAGGAAGGGGGCATCTTGCATTCTACAAATATCTTGAACTCTACATAAAACTGTTAATGCCTTTCCTGAAGAGCTGAATGTCACAAGCTCTTGTGATGGCATTTCTCTGTTAGGCAATGATGTAGATGAACCTAAGAATGGGAAAAACATGTAGAAGATAAAATTTAATATGAAACCTATGAAACTACGTATTGCACACATTCATCCAAGAAAACAAGAGAATTCCAGAGAACTCTCCAAAGCACGAGAGGGTAATAGGTGGAATCTTGTTAAAGAGAGATCCAACTTAGAAGTAAGGAGAAATTTTCCGACAGAATGATTCATCAGTAGAATAGCTTGACTTCCAGAATTTGTGGGTGCTCCATCACTGGAGGTTTTCAAAAATAGACTGGACAACCATTTGGCTGGGATGGCGCAGGGTTTCCTGCTCAAGCAGGAGGTTGGTCTAGAAGACCTCCAAAGTCCCTTTCACCTCCATAATTCTATGTTCTACATAAGAGGGGACCTACTGCAGGTGTCAATCATAGTATATTACGAACAAAATTCAAATAGACAATAGTTGTTTACTAATCAGTCTCTTGTCTTTGTATGTTATGTGTAACATGGATAAATAACTGTGTTTCCCCCAAAATAAGACCCTTTCTTATTTTTTCCACCAAAAAAGCACCAGGTCTTATTTTCGGGGTAATGTCATCCACTGACTAATCTCACTTGCACGCATTGTCCCTGGCCTCCTTTTCACTGTCAGAGGCCTTCAGGAACTTCTTCTTCTGCAGCCCGCAAGGCTTTCCTAAAGGCCTCTGCAGCCGATAACAGAGCTCTGGATTGATCCAGAGCTTTGCAATCAGCTACAGAGGCCTTCAGGAAGCCTTGCCAGCCTTGCCGGTTGCAGAAGAAATGGGCCGGCAAGGCAGGTGTCGGGGTGTGTGAAGCCTGGCTACCACTGTTGAAAGGTAAGGAGTAGGGCAGCTCCACTCCCACATCCCCACCCTGGCTTAATTTTTACCCATCCACTCTGGAGTGGGCACGATCTTAATTAGGGCTTATTTTGGGGGTAGGGCTTATACTGGGCTCACGTGTAAAAATCAAGCCAGGACTTACTTTCAGGGTAGGTTGTATTTTCGGGGAAACAGGATAAGTAGCTCTTTTTGTCTTTGTCTAATGCCCCTTTTCCTAATATTCTGTGTCCTTTTCACACATTTTACTCCTATTGAAAAACTAGGTGATATCAAGTGTGAGCTGTCATGTTTGTGCATAATACGGTTATGGAATGCAGCTCATCAACCAAAAACAATAGATGAATTGGAAGAGATTAACAAACATATCCCCTTGCTAACATTCTAGAAAATATTGACCAGACATGAAAAGTGTTTCAGATATCAAGAATGAGGGACAGGTAGTCCTCAATGTACAACCACAATTGAGCCCAAAATTAAGTGAGTTTTGCCCCATTTTATATTTCTTGCCACCGTTGTTAAGTGAATCACTGCAGTGGTTATGTTAGTAACATGGTCGTTAAGTGAATCTTGGCTTCCCTGTTGACTTTGCCTGTCAGAAGTTCACAAAAGGGGACCATGTGACCCCAGGACACTGTGACCGTCATAAATATGAATCAGTTGCCAAGTGTCTGAATTTTGATCACATGACAACGGGAATGTCACAACGGTTGTAAGTGTGATAAATGATCATAAGTCACTTTTTTCAGTGCCATTGTAACTTCAGTCACTAAAAAATACTTGTAAGTTGAGAACTAGCTGTATTAAGAAGAATATTGGACTTAGAATAATTTTCATATTTTTGTGTATGTGTATGCATTTATGGATGGAAACATGTATAGATGCATATTGTTGTGGCCCACCGGCAGCTGGCAGAGCTGGCAGCAGAGTTGGAGAGTAGTGAGGAGGTTGGGGAGGAATCTGAGCCAGTTCTGGAGGCTGAGGAAGACTCGGACGAGGGCTCTGTGTCAGAGGCAGAGATGGGACCAGGGCAGGCTGGCAGTCATCAGGGCTGGACTGACCTCCTGGGCTGGACTGACCTCCTGTGGGGGTTAAATTTATTTTAATTGTTTTAGTGGTTGAGCTTGTTTGGTTTAATTCTTTTTAAAATATTTATTGTTGTCTTTTAATTGTGAGCTGCCCCGAGTCCTTTTGGAGAGGGGGCGGCATACAAGTCCAATTAAAGAAAGAAAGAAAGCTGCCTTTGGGCTCGGACAGCAGTGAGGCAAGGGAGCAGCTGGAGCCGGTTCCCAGACTGCGCATGTGCAGAGCTGCCAAAAGGAAGGCACAATTAAGAAGTCAGGGTCAACGTGGGAGTAAGGCCACAGGTGGACAATGAATGGCCCCTTACAATTAAAAGAGAAGGAAACGGGGAGGAGGCTTTTGCAGGAAACAACTTGCTCATTTGTTTGTCTGTTCATTCCAGCCTCATGAAGATTTGTCTGTAGAACCCAGACCTTCCCTGTCAGCACTGAGTGTGGAATTTTACTGGGCAGCATTCCAGGTTTGATAAAGGTCTGAGCTAATTAGTATACCTTCACAAGACTGTTTGCCAAGCGTTGGCTGACTGTGATTGAAATAAATTCACATTAATGTAATAAAAGAGGTTTTTGCCGGGACTCAGAATTGACTTAGTGCTTTTTGGGGAGGCCTAGGACAGAACACATATATTTTACAGTATTTTCAAGGACAACCTCCCCCTGTGCCTAAAGAGAAAAGTTTTCGATCAGTGTGTGCTACCTGCTCTAACCTATGGAAACAGGCTGGTCATATAGCAAGAAGGACTGAGGGCAGGTGGACCAAGGTAGTCATAGAATGGATCCCACTGGATATAAGCGACCAAAAAGAAGATGGAGGGACAACATCAACAAGTATGGCAGGCCCAATTTGCAAAAGAAAGCTCAGGACCGTATGAGTTGGAAACTTGAGGAAGAGGCCTTCCTCCTGCAGTGGATAGACAAGGGCTAGAATGATGATAAAGATGGAGGAGGAGGAGGAGGAGGAGGAGGAGGAGGAGGAGGAGGAGGAGGAGGAGGAGGAGGAGGAGAATAGCAATAGCAATACCAATTGCTCTTAGACTTATATACTGCTTCACAGTGCTTTACAGCCCTCTCTAAGCAGTTTACAGAGTCAGCCTCTTGCCCCCAACAATCTGGGTCCTCATTTTAATGACCTCAGAAGGATGGAAAGCTGAGTCAGCCTTGAGCAGGTCAGGATTAAACTGCCAAATTGCAGGCAGCTGACAGTCAGCAGAAGTGGCCTGCAGTACTGCACTCTAACCACTGCACCACCCAGGCTCATAATAGATAGGGTCTCCTGCCTGAGCAATGGGTTGGACTGGAAGACCTCCAAGATCCCTTCCAACTCTATTATTCTCTTATTCTCAGAAGACACACCCGGTATGGGAAAGGGTGAAGGATGCTCTAACTCAGGGGTGTCAAACTCAAAGCCCCCAGGCCAGATCTGGTCCACGATATGGCTAGATCTGGCCTGCAGGGCTGCCCTAGAGACAGCGAAGGTCTAGCCCCCGGTGCCTCAGCCTTGGCCCAGGCCAGCCAGGTGTTAATCTATAATGTGATGGCCACCATCTGGGCTTGAGCACGATCAGCCTTAGAAGGAAGGAAAGAGATGAGAAGGAGAAGAAGAGAAGGGAGGGAGGGAGGAAGGGAGGGAGGAAGGAAGGAGGGAGGGTGATGGAAATGAGAAGGAGGGAGGCCGGGGAGCTGGCCACTCCCACCCTGGCCATGCCCACCAGTTGTGGAATTAAAAAAAATACTACTGGCTCTGTGGGTGTGGCTTGGTGGGTGTGGCTTGGTGGGTGGTGCTTGGTGGGTGTGGCAGGGGAAGGTTACCACCAAGTCCCCATTCCCTTCCCACTCCACTAACCTGCTTTTCAGCTCCGTTCTCCTGTGCAGGGCAACCAAAGGAGACCCAGCTAATCAGCTGGGACTTGGGAGGCAGAGAATAGATTGGGTTGGCAGGGCCAGTCAGAGGTGGCATTTGCCAGCTCTCCGAACTACTCAAAATTTCCGCTACCGGTTCTCCAGAACTGGTCAGAACTGGCTGAATACCACCTCTAGTGCCCACCTCGGCTTGGCTCCCCCGACCCCCGTGGTCAACCACAACCCTGATGAGGCCCTCAATGAAATCGGGTTTTTCTTTGCTCTAAATTGTAGTTCAGCAACAACTGGAAGAGCTTCTACTCCCAGTCCACATCCCATTAGCTCACATTGGACCTTAGGAGAAAATTAAATAATATAATATTTTTTTACACAAAGAGGGGGTGGGAGGAGAGAGGGAGAGAGACAACAGAAGCCTTCCTACAAAAGTTCTACCCAGCTATTGAAATGATTGCAATAATTGCTCTGAAAGGACCCCAGTTCCTGGATCTGTAGAAAGCAAACGCAAAGATCACAGCATTGTCATTCAAGAAGGAAGAGCTGCCTTTTGCTCTCTTCGCAAATGAAGTAGTGTGTGACATCTAAGGCATAGTGTGTTATTTGTTTCCCTGCAAGGGTACGTGTAATGGAAACATTTGTGTTCTCCCACTCCCTCTTTAATCTGCTAACCTAATGGCTCAGATCCTTAATGCATCAGAGAGCCTTTAAACTATGCCTTAGCCTGGGTCAAAAAAGCAAACCACTGTTTGTGGCCCAACTACATCATGATGACATGAAAGAACTCTGGCATACTATGTGGTAGATGATTAAACATCTACTGGTCTGTTCATTTCCATGCACTTGGCCCAGATCAAATTAAACCTTAACCTAGCCAGACAGAGTTATATGGAGAGTTTGAAGTTGTTTAATAATAAAATTCTTGGGCATCTGTTTTCTCCAGTGGTGGGATTCAAATTTTTTTTACTACCAGTTCTGTGGGCAAGAATCTGTTCCTGGTGGGGGGATTAAAGACTAAGCAGTTTAATTTTGCACCAATTGAAGCTTTCGAATAATTTGAAGGGTTCCCCCACCTAGACTGAACTTTATAGTCAAATCGTAAAAGCAACTCCCTGGACATTTAGAACATAGAATAACAAGGATGGAAGGGGTCTTGGAGGACTTCTAGTCCAACCCACTGCTCAAGCAGGAGACCTTATACCATTCTGGACAAATGGCTGTCCAATCTCCTCTTGAAAACCTTCAGTGATGGAGCACCCACAACCTTTGGTGGTAAGCCATGCCACTGATTACTTTCACTGTCAGGAAATTTCTCCTTAGTTCTAGGTTGAATCTCTGTTCTAATGATTTTTCCACCCATTACTTCTTGTCCTGCCCTCTGTTTCTCTAGGGCAGGGGCGTCAAACTCATGTCATCACAGTGGCGTCATGTGACATCATGTGACTTTTTTTCCCCTTTGGTAAAATGAGCATGGGTGTGGCCAAAGTGTGACACATCCAGACTGCGGGCCACGAGTTTGACAGCCTTGCTCTAGGGCCTTGGAGAGGGGCGCGGGGAATAGGTTAATAGATTTTAAATAAAATAATGCTTTCAATGGGTAAAGTCATCTGTGTTGTCAAATTTTCAATGTAAGAAGAGAATTTTTAATATTTAATATTCAAGAATGTTAACAAGAGTAGAATAGAATGTATTTAGGATAGAATGGAATGGAATAGAATGCATAATGGAATAGAATAGAATAGAATAGAATAGAATAGAATAGAATAGAATAGAATAGAATAGAATGCATAATGGAATGGAATGGAATAGAAAATAAAATAGAATAGGGAATGGAATGGAATAGGAAATAGAATAGAATAGAATATGGAATAAGAATAGAATAGGGAATAGAATAGGGAATAGAATAGAATAGAATAGAATAGAATAGAATAGAATAGAATAGAATAGAATAGGGAATGGCATGGAATAGAAAATAGAATAGAATAGGGAATAGAATAGAAAATAGAATAGAATAGAATAGAAAATAGAATAGATTTTCTCTATTTAAAAGAATGTTGAAGGCACCATTATATCAAATTGTTCTAGTGTTTAATACTAATTGGAAGGAAATTTGATCCATTTCATACCCTGAAAGGATGCCTTTTGATTTCCTCCAAGCAAGCATTAAACATTGTAGTTTAAATATTCAAGAGTTTTGAGAGCTGCACACTCATTTTTAATGCATTTTTTTTAACTTGTGTTGGTATTCATGCATGTATTTGTTTACGAGGATAATTGCTTCCCCCTCCCTGAAACCCCCACCACCACACCCCGGCAAGCTCCAGTAGGTCTCTGGTCCTGACAGTCCAATGTAATGTTTGAGTGAGACAGATATCTCTGCGCAGGCGAACGATGGCGAGATTGTTACTTACTCAGTATAATTAGAACATCCATTCCGCAGAGGGAAAACATTTAAAAGATAAAGAGTGTATTTAAAAATGAATCTTCCCCCGTGCAATTTTTTCATAATTATACTTTTAACAGCTTTTGGGCGACGGTGGAAGAGGCTACTTAAGAAAAATTAGGTGCTTCATTTGGAGACGAATGATCCTTCAAGAGAAGGGGTTTTGTCATTTTTCAAGAGCCTGGGTAGAATAGACCTTCCAGTTCTCATTGTATTGGACTATATTTTGCTTATCAGGTCCAGCGCTGGATATTTTAATTAAAAATGCCACATAGGTCATTAAAGTTTAGCCATTTCTTCTCTCTTTCTCTCTCTCCCTCTCTCCCTCCCTCCCTCTCTCCCTTCCCCCACACGTTTTCTGGAATTATTTTTCAGAAGATATCGCTAACAGGAGAAATATTAGCAAAGAAAGACTTTTCCCCCCAAATGTTCTTCCTAAAGCCCCAGCTCTGTTCATTTGCGAGTTTTCTCAGCTGCTAAGAGTGGGAAGGGGATGTGTGGTGTGCGTGTGTTCGTATGTGTGTGTGTGTGTGTGTGTTTGTTAACATAAATCCTTGTGAGTCTGCCTCTCTGTGTATAAAAGATGCAGGCCTCTTTGTCAGTTCATTGAAACGATAAGGGAGATTATTGCTTTACAAATACCGTAACCTTCCTGATAAAAAATAATAGTCATTCCGCCTGAGACTGTTTTTAGCTTGGCTTTTATCAGAGACCTCTGAGCGGAAAAACAACAACAACACGCACACAAAAATGTGAACATAAACCACCCAGTAATGGAACTGAAGCTGCAGCTCCTTAGTCGATGCTCTCCTTGAACACAACACTTCATTAATTTAAACAACTGTAGACCGAAGGACGTGAGAAAAGAAAAAAGAAAAAAACTCAGCTGGCTTTAACCGTCACAAGCCCCTTTCTCCTCAGGCCAACCACCGAAGCAGCAGCTGGATTTCATTTCTTGCTGCCAGACCGACCAACCTCCTTGCCCAGCGTCCCTGGAACGGAGTGCCGTTCCTTGAAGGACTTTATTTGAGGTGACAGCTCCTCACACTTTCGTGTTCAGATCACCTCAAGTCGTCGAGATCGCCCTGAAAACGAGAGCGCTTCTGCCACAAATTCCAAATTTAGATTGACTGAGGTTGTCCTTAGGCCGCTCGGATTGAAAACCCCGTGACGGCGGAGGCCTGCCAGGAACTTCAGAAGCAACGCTGGAGTTTTCTAATGATGTCTAGGGAAGGAAAGGAAGGGGAAAAAGAAAAGAAGAAAAAAGAAAAGAAATCTGCAGGAACTGCAAAGAATATTCTAAGTGATAGGAAAGGATGTCAGGTTTTGTTAGTGCCGGCTACAGTGTTGGAATATATGGAGAGCAATACGGCACCAGTATCTCTGACCTGTGTTTCTGTTTTCTGTCACCGCACACAATTCCGGGCTTGTCTCGAATCCTGACAGTGTCTTCTCAGATCAAGTTATTGTCCAAAGAGCCCCTCTACCCAATCATCGCCTTTTGTTGGAAGCCTGGCCTTTTGTCTTGAACGCACTTGTCTATTTAAAATCGGGATGGTGATGGCAGGATCTGTTTGGCTGTCAAGAGATCATTGACAATATTAATACTCTGCCTCCTTGTCTCATTTTCTAAGCCATGGACACTTCATTGTAGGTCTGGTGCATCCATCAAAGGAGCACCACGATTTCCATAAACAGCCTCTATTCCAGGCGCTGAAGAAGAAGAAAAAAAACAAAACAAAACCCAGGATCGACTTTATGGATAGCTTTATCCGTCCCGTCTGCCAAAGGGACTTGAGGAATGTTGTTAATAAAAGACAACCCGTGCTAATAAAAATACACTTCATGGTCTTTAAATTTTGATACTTAAAATCGACAGCCCTGGGTAGCCTCGTGGGGGAAAGAGAAGCAGCAATAGCTTTGGTGTTTGTCATGAAAAGACATTCTGGAAGATAAAAGCCCTGTTTTTCATGGAAGGCAACTTCCAGAAAAAGAATGGGGGATTTATCTATTTTTGATAACATTTTACCTTCTCAGCTGCTCACCTGTCAGTCTAATCTATCTATTTCTGCCTTAATCTACCTAATCTAATCCATCAGTCTAATCTATCTGTTTCTGAAGAAAAACAAATGTGGAATTGTATGCATATTAGTTGTGCATATTATATTCTCTCCCAAGTTAGACGTTTCCAAATATATTATTTTTCACAATAGATTTGAACATATTCTTTCAAAAGACACCTTTCTAAATATCCATACATGTATACTGAAAGGCAGCCACCCTGAATTTAATTTATACTCAGTGCTCATTATCTTTGTTGACTTGAGAATTTTCTGGGAATTTTTGGAAAGCAGAAGGAATATGGATAGCTTAGCTATGATTCGGTAGGTCCAATTAATTTGGAAGTGGTAAAAATTGAAAATTCAACTCACTATGAAAAATTTTTAGTTGCAGTTATAAGACTTTTCATTTGAATATATACTCTTTGTCAATGTTTTTTTTATCTCAAAATATTCAAATTAAAAATGCTTAAAGATTAACTTTGTCGGCCTACATTTCAAAATCTGATGAAGGAAAGAACATTGCTTTCTGGACTAATGAACAGATCAATCAAACATCCTTCTGATTTTGCGTGTCTTTGAACTTTACAATGAACTTTTAAAAATGCCAAAATGAACATTATTTTAGTGTCTATTAATATATGATACTCTTATAAAGGCTTTTAAAAAATATAGATGCATATTTTGGAAGGAAAGCATAATCAAATATTTATTTATATAGAATTATTGTGTTCTTTTTAAAATCCAGAAATAGGATAAAACAGATTTATAAACAAATAGACATGAAATGTTTCTACCAAAGAATTATTGATAATGTTTGACCATCAAGTGCTAAGACAAGAATCTTCCATGTGCTTTGATTCCAACTAGCATTCCAATGATCAGAAATTATAGAAATTGTAGTCCAAACCTAATTCTATATTATACTAGCTTGATGCCCATGCTTCGCTACTAAACTATGTGGCTGGGCTTAGTTTTTGGGGAGGAAAATAAGGGGAAAAATTCTGCCTCTGCCTACCAGCATCCATCGGTATTCATCTGGCTAGCATCCTGTCAGCGTGCATGAGAATAGAGGGCTGTTTGGAAAGTGAAACAGTATTTGCTGCATGAGCAAGAAGGAGACAGCTAGGAGCCTGGGTGTGGCTTAGCTCAACTAAGTGCTGTGAAACTAAAACTGAAACTCGTCTCCTCTGCTTGTGTTTTGCATTTGGAAGAGATTTATTTTTAGGTGGGAGAGGGGGAGTAGAACTCCTTAGCATCAGAGCGTGTTAATAATAATATATGAAATACTAATGCTCTGATGGTCATTTTGAAAAATCCTTTCTTAGTGAGCACCTAGAAGCCAAGATTTCACATTTGTAGGCTTTCATAACCCTATCACATATGAAGAAGGGACACGGTGGCTCAATGGCTAAGACACTGAGATTCTTGATCAGAAAGGTCAGCAGTTCAGTGGTTCGAATCCCTAGCACCGCATAATGGAGTGAGCTCCTGTTACTTGCCCCAGCTTTTGCCAACCTATCAGTTCAAAAGCATGTAAAAAATGCAAGTAGAAAAATAGGGACCACTTTGGTGGGAAGGTAACAGCATTCCGTGCGCCTTCGGCGTTTAGTCATGCCAGCCACATGACCATGGAGACGTCTTTGGACAGCACTGTCTCTTCGGCTTTGTAACGGAGATGAGCACTGTTAGATTTGCATGAAGAGTCAGACGCGGAGTGCTTCAGTGAAGAGTTTATTAGTGACTACAGCTCATAACAGACCCGATTTGGCTGGGCTGCGGCTGCTACTTATAGCCAGCAACCGCAGTTGCCAGCCAATCAGAGTGCAGGGTTTTCCCGCACTTTTTAAACCAATCATTTCTGACATTTTACAAGAACAGTTCAAACTTAACCAATGACATTCAAACCTGCATACATAACAAGCACCACCCCCTAGAGCCAGAAATGACTAGCACGTATGTGCGAGGGGAACTTTTACATTTATCGCTACCTGTGCATTTTCATGCTTGTGGTCTACCCAAAGAATCAGATTGCTAATATTCTGTCTAAAGTACATGATTGTTGTTGGGTAATTTTGCTCTCTGAATTTGAGTGGAGCCCATGCGAGGTAAATTCGAAGTCAAATTGTATGTAGATATAAAATAGACATATTTAGTATTGCCTGATCAAGTGAACATCTAGTTGGCTTCAACTAGATCTCAAGGACCTAATTTATATTTGGAGTGGTCTACCAGAGCTTTAGACAAGATTAAAATAAACAGAAAACTATTTTAGTATTTTATTTTTAATGCCCTACAGGGCATTATTCATGAAGTCACCAGAAACTGAACTTGATTTGAAGGAAAGTTAGGTCTTTAAAATGTTGAATTAAAAACGTGTGACAGATGTTCTATGTTGTATGTTGTGTTGCAACAAGTATCCTGAACTCGGGTTTACTTGAGAGCATTGCTGTTTAAGTGACTTTGTTCTCTGCATGGATGATTCTTGATTATCAGTTCTCTTTCAAGAGAAGAACACGAGAGAGATATTGTGGATTCCTGTTCTACTTACGAGAAATGCTTGCCATGCTAGATAGCTACATTGGATTGAATGCTTAATAAAGAGGTACAAATACACATAACATATGCTACAGTGGGCCTGGAAAGCAAAATCAAATTCCTTCCTATCTGCTGGAAATTTGCACCCTATTTAAATAAAGAGGTGGGGAAAGAAGTGTTGGACTTGTTCCTTTGCCTCAAAGATAAATCAGAATATCATGCCCCTTGTGGAGACTGACTCTGAGGGAGAGGAGGAACAGCCAATAGGGAGTGGAAGTCTGGCTCCAGAGGTTGTGGAGGAGGCTGGCTGGGCAGTCAGAGGAGGACCCAGGCCCATCCCTCTCCATCCTAGGGCACGCAGGGAGGAGAGGATAAGGGAGAGATGTGATCTACTGGGGAGGAGAGGGCCTTGATCCTCTTCATGGGCTGCAGCTGTGACAATTGGATAAGAGGACCGACATGCGTACGGGCGAGTGCTGGAAACAAAGCGTGGAAATATCTCTAGTTTATTGTTCCTCTCTGAGTTTGGCGTCCTTCTCAGTGTGTGTTCTGATATCTGTGGATGTCTTCCAGCCCTTATCTTGCCTGGTTTGTTTTGTTTTTTACTCTTTATAATTTAAACAGCATTTCCTCCTTCTTGTAACTGCTTGTGTGGGAGTTTTTTGTCTCCAGTCAAGGATATTTGGAGCTTGAAAGCAAAATGAAGGAATAAAAGGGGCTTCACCTGTTTTTTGTGACTGTTTTTTGTTTATTTTGTATCCCACCCTGGGTCATCACACAGAAAACCTAGTCTAGTCTAGGCCATAAATACAAGATTAAAGGAAACTCAGTTTTTATGCTCATTGTTTTTATTTCCATCCCCTGTAAGGGCTCGCATTAGACACATCACAGTAAACTTCTTTGTTTCTCTTTCTTTGCTGCAGGTGTTCTGGGGAAATGCCGCTATGTCTACTATGGGAAGCATTCAGAAGGCAACCGATTCATTCGTGATGACCAACTTTGAGACCAAGAGGTCTGCAACGCCCTAGTTGTTGGCATGTGCTACCCACACATCTTCCATCTGCAGCTCAACCCATGTAGAGGTACACACATCATACCCCCACACAGTCACCCTTGGCATTCGATTGGTCGAAGGGAAAGAAAGAGAAAGTGTAAATCAGTCCTCCACTATCTCCTGCTGACTTTGCCAGGCCTGTCATAAAGCATCCTTCTGCTTGAGCCTGAGTAGACACATAGATGTTGACAGGATTGCCTCTAAGCAGGTTCCATCTTACCCCGGTGACAGACGGCTGCGGCAAAGCACCAGACCTGACAGCAGGGACACCATGATGGATTGCCTGACCCAAATGTTGCTTACAAAAGAGCAAAAGGTCACACCTGGGTCTCGCTGAGCATGCTCCGACGGTCCAAAGAGAAGCATCTCCTTCTGGCTTGCAGCTTGTTGAGTGCGAAATCTACACGTCTGTCCAAAAAGTAACAGTGCAATAGGAGCAATTAAAGGGCATCACTTTCTTATCTGACTTTATTTTCCACAAGAATTAAATATTTCAGGTGGGGTGGAGAGCACGGTGGGTTTTGTGCTGCTTGTAGAGAAAAATAAACATGATTTAACTGTAACATCTGGAAGAGTGGTTTCTTGAGATTTTTTTTTTTGCGGGGTGTTGAAGCATGACTGGAAGGAATTTGGGAAGTTTAAAATTTGCAGAACTATTTTTTTTAATTACATTTATATGCCGCCCTTCTCTGAAGACTCAGGGCAGCTTACAATTTTTGGGATACAACCCAGTGTGCTCAGCAATAGCCTTCATTCCATTGTATATGCCTGCTTATTACTAAGCGGCATTTTTACAATGTCAGCTTATTGCCCCCAACAATCTTGGGTCCTCAATTTACCTACCCCGAGAGGATGGAAGGCTGAGTCAACCTTGAGCCTGGTGGGATTCGAGCCCACAGTAATTGTAGGCAGCTGGAACTTAAATGCAGGCATTTAACAGCCTGAGCCACCAAAGCCCTTTATACTTATATCTCAACCTTCTACTTTTGGTGAGGGTTAGGGTTAGGGTTCATAGGTTCTTAGGTCCTTTCCAGCCCTATGAATCTATGATTAGGTCAAGGCTCATCTTGTTCCACCATATTGCTTCTCTCTATGGCCTGCCAGATACCCTCTGGGATGGGTCTAGGACAACTTGTGTTGGCCAGCTTACCACAGCCAACTCAGTGCAGCCAACTTGCTGTGTGTTCAACTTGCCACAGCCAACTTGCCACAGGCAAACTTGTCGCAGGACAAGAGTTACACTAATATCAAAGAAATAATCGAATAGAATCATTAAAGAAAGGATGCCAAAGGAGGGACAAAATAAAACACAAATGACAAAAATTGAACTAATTTTGAAATTATTTTAAATAATTAAATTGAATTATTTGAACTATCCTGAAGTGAGTTGTCCCATGGCGAGTTGGCTACGGCAAATTGGCTGCAGCAAGTTGTTGCATTCCTCTGTGGGATTTTGGAGATGTACCCCTCTCATTTTTTCACTGCAACTTCTATTTAAGAGTCATGGTGCCTCCAACATAACACTGAATTGTCAAGAGCAATAGCTCCTGATGAGTCTGTTCGTCATAAATTTAGCCATTTCCTTTTTCAAAACCAAAATGAATTACCCATGTAATAAATTTCACAGTTGAACTATGCGCTGTTGGAAGAAATGTGTTGTGTTGGCTGTCCTAAATCTTGGAATTGGTTTCATTAGATGCTTCTGCTCCTTGCATTTTGAGAAATGAAGTCCTCTTTCTTTACATATTCCCTTTGACCATGTCCCCACTCAATTGCCTTCCCCCCTCCAAGCTAAATCCTCCACATGGAAGCATTTTATGCAACAGATCATGAATTGATTAGAAAGGAATTGCCTTGTAATTGAGTTTAATGACCAATTAATTGATCTCAAATAAGATTTCCATGAGTTGAATCTAGAAGAATCTGCTTTGAAAACTGGTTAATGGAGATTAAGTTTAGGCTGAGGCTGAGCATTAGAGGATACCAGCTCTGGAACAGTAATGCTTACAGGATGGATTGGAGGAAGTTATGAATACTCAAGCAAACTGTTAGTCATGATTATTTACATTTCATTGGTGATTTTGCTGCATAAGTACACATTTTGATCCAGAATGGAACAACTTGCCACAGACAACTCTGCTGAGGCTAATTCACCATGGCCAACTTGCCCTAGGGACAACTTACTGCGGGACAATTTAACAATCCTATTTAATTATTTAAAATAAATAAAAAATTAATTTAACTGTTGTCATTCCCACTTCATTGTGTCCTTCCTTTTGCATCCTTTTGGATCTGTCACCAGAATCAGAGATTTACACTTCTGAGTTTCCACTGCAAGTGGGCATTGCATACTGCCCAGAGGCTAACATACTAGGGCAAATTATGCACTGTAAAGATCGTTTGGTGGCGGTGGATGCTTCCAATGTAATCTACCAGATTGCCTACATGAATTGCCCCTGTGACTATGGAGGACAGACGGGGAGGAAGCCAACCCCCAGATTGCAAGAACACAAGCGAGCAGTCAGATGAGGAGACTCGAAGACTGCAATGAACAAGGACACATATTCAATTTTGCAGCTACTAAGATTGTTATTATTTATTTATTTATTTATTTATTTATTTATTTATTTAGACTTGTATGCCTCCCTTCTCCCTAAGGACTCAGGGCAGCAAACATATAAAAAGAAATATATTTACAATAAAAAAATATTAAATAAATACAAGTCTATAAATTACTAAAAAGCATTAAAACAATTAAAATTACAATAGTAAACAATACAATTAAAACAACCCACCCCCGGGTCAATCCAGGCCAGCCTGCTGAAACAGCCAAGTCTTCAGGTCTCGACGAAAGGAGCGGAGATCAGGGGCCAAACGAAGATCCACAGGGAGCTGATTCCATAGGGCGGGCAGGATGAGCAGGTACAAAAACAGCCAGGGAAATGACTGAAACCTGTGAAATGGGCCCCTTGTCAGTTAACAAGAGTGCTGAATTACCACAAGCTTAGGAGCTGAGAGCTTGGCAGCACAAGGAAACGACAGCCAATCGCCATCCATCCACACACCAATCCACCAATAGGAAGGCGCCACATAAATACAACTCACAAAGCAGCCCAAACCACGTATTCCAGTAGAGAGAAATTCCCTGAAGATGGGTTCCAGCATGAGTCCAAAAGCTCAGAAGAGTAAACCTCTGGTCCCAGTGACTGACCCAAATTCGATCTCACTCTTGATACTCTTCACCCATCTCCCCAGGAATACACACACAACACGCACACCAGCCATCCCCAACAACAACCCCATCACCACAGTGGTGTGATTCAACCTGTGTAACAAATGGTTTGGTACAGTGGTGCATTTCAAAAATTGTTACCACCGGTTTTGTGGGCGTGGCTTGGTGGGCGTGCTTTGTGCGTGCACACATACTTTGTGCACGTGCACCAAACATACACTTTGTGCAGTCACAGAGGTGTTCTAATTCACCTCCTGCAAGCCTACACTCTCCCAGTTGCTTCAGCAGCTGCTGCACGGCACTCTGCTGTGCCACGCAAAGCAGCTGCACTTCAAAAGCAGGACATAAAGGTTAGTTTGGGAGTCCGGGTGGGCCTGAGGGCAGACCCAACACAGAGCGTTGGAGAGAACCGGTTCGGTCTCCACTGCTCATCACTGCTACCAGCTCGGCAGAACCGGGCCGAACCGGTAAGATACCACCACTGGAGTGGTGAGCACGCACAGCATTTGAAAACCACCCATTTTCAGCTCTAAAACTTACCTTGTGCTGCAGCCCCAATGAGTAAAACAGCTGAGGCCACTGTGCCGCATGAATCAGCTGGGCTGCAAAACATGGAAATATAGGACAGACTAGGGCAGGGGTGAGTGGGTGGGGCCAAATAATTGTCGGGACTACCGATTCACCTGAACTGGTCCAAACTGGCTGAATCCCACCTCTGCATCACCATGATGAAGCAGCCCAGCAGAACTTGGGGAAGGCAGCACATTTCATTCTCTATTTCACAGTTTTTCCAAGGGCTTCTTGTTTTATTGCAAGCTGCACTGATGACATATTGTCAGAGGGGAGGCAAAGGGGAGAATAAAACCCCCAGAAAGGTTCTTTGAATGACAGCATAAAATCCAGTGACTTTCTTTCAAAAGGGGAAAACATGAATGATGGGGTTGAGATTATGCTGCAGCAAAAACAATTTATGTAGCTGCGGTGAAGCACATCAAGAGATAAAGATTGATACCAACCTGCCTGGTTTGAATGATACATGCCAATCATGAAATTAGTTTTTCCCTTCTTTTCTGGGCTACAGTTTCCCCTGGAAAAATGATCCCTCTCACATTTTGCTTTGCCTGATTGTGATGAAGGGGAATAGGAGTAAATATGACATTTAATAGAGCTCATAAAAGATTGGCATTGTTCCTAACCCTTGCTTCCCCACAAATCTGTCACTTCAAGCTTAAGATGGTGTTTCCAGAATATGAGTAACATTGATGGCATTTCCAGAGAAGAAGAATATTCTAGTGATAGGAGCCCATTTGCCTGCTCAAAATTGTCTTCTTGGCACACTGGTTGCTGATTAGGAAAATAATTGGATCTATAGACTTTAAAACTTGAACTCCTGTGTCTAGATTAAACAGAATAACAGAGTTGGAAGGGACCTTGGAGGTCTTCTAGTCCATCCCCCTGCCCAAGCAGGTGACCCTGTACAATTTCTGACAAATGACAGTCCAGTTTCTTCTTGAAGGCCTCCAGGGATGAAGCTCCCACAACTTCTGAAGGCAACTTCTGTTCCATCGGTTGATTGTTCTGTCAGGAAATTCCTCCTTACTTCTAAGTTGAATCTCTCCTTGTTCAGTTTCCATCCATTATTCCTTGTCTGGCCTTTGGGTGCCTTGGAAAATAGCTTGACCTCTTCCTCTTTTAGGCAGCCTCTCAAATATTGGAAGCCTGCTATCAAGTCTCCCCTGGTCCTTCTCTTCACTAGACTAGATGTCATGCCCCTGTTGGAATCTGATTCTGAGGGGGAGGTTGAACACCTGACAGGGAGTGGGAGTGTGGCTCTGGTGGCTGTGGAGGAAACTGGGGAAGGGCACAGTCCGGCTGGGCATTCAGAGGAAGACCCAGGCTCACTCCCTCTTCATCCTAGGGCATGCAGGGAGGAATGGATAAGGGAGCAACATGGGTTATGGGGGAGAAAAGGGTCCTGATTCCCTTCATTAGCTGCAGCTGGGAAAACAGGATATAAAGGGTGTTTGCGCACAGAACCTTGCTGGAAGCAAATCGTGAATTATCTTTGATTGTCAAGTCTTATCTGGGTTCTGGCATCCTCCCAACTGTGTGTGTTTCATTATCTTTTGAATTCTGCAATTCCTTATTCTGCCCTGTCTCATTAATTGCTGCAGTGTGGTTTGTGTTGGTTTTTATTTATAATTTATATGTACTTTGGGTTTGGACTGAATTTCTTCCCTTTAAAAACTGTTCTTGGGAGAGTTTTTTCTCCAGCCGATGATAACTGGACATTGGAGGCCAAGTTGGAGGTATTTAAGAGACTTTACCTACTTTTTGTGACTTTGTTGCTTTTGTGCCACGGCCCGGGTCATCACACTAGACATACCTAATTCCTGCAACCATTCTTTGTGTGTTTTAACCTCCAGTGTGCTAATTATCTTGGTTGTTCTTCTTTGTACTCTTTCTAGAGTCTCAGCAGCTTTGTTCCTTATGCCATCCATCTTTTAAATTCACAGGATTCTCTTTTTTTTGGCCATGTATATGTGTACATTCGTACTAGTCTATGATGTTTCTCTGTGACATATGTCTGTGTATGTGGGTATTGTATATGCTATGCATAATGGTTATCTTTTGAGAGCTGAATGCAACAAAATTTCATTTTAATGTATGCTGATTAGTGTACATTTGAAGTGACAGTAACTTTCTATTGTATTCTATTGTATTCTATTGTATTCTATTGTATTCTATTGTATTCTATTGTATTCTATTGTATTCTATTGTATTCTATTCTACTCTACTCTACTCTACTCTATTCATCTTTTTATAGTGTTGTGACCAAAACTGGTTGCAGTATTCTAGGTGTGGCCTTACTAAGGCCTTATAGAGTGGTACTAGTACCTCATGTGATCTACATTCAATCCTTCTGTTAATGCAATTTAGGATTGCGTTGCCTAGAGAAACCTAAAATCAACCTGTATTGGGGAAATTTTTATAACCATAGATACTCAGGTACCAAAAATATAATAATCACAGAAAGGACGCAATAAAAAAAAAAAACCACAGATCATTTCTTCCTGTTTCATCGTCCTTTGGGTAAGTCATCTTAACTATCTTATGAACCATTTTTGAGGGGCAAACACATTTCTGAGTTTTGTTCGTTTGTATGCACTGAAGTTTGTTATGGGCAGAAGTGCCCTAGATCTCTTGAGATAGTCAAATCTTGCAAGAGATCTCTTGCTTCTCATATAGGACCTCATGAAATTTTGGTTATTTTTTTAAAGTCATTTGTTATGTGTTTAAGAAGCAAACACTTCTATTAAATCTTGTTTGCTTATTGGAAGCCTGTCCATTTGGGTAGTAAAAGTCAAGCTCAACTTGATAGAGTCTTTTTTTTTAAATAGCTATTTTAAAAAGCCATTTAAGGTAATGAATAACATCTCGTGCTATGGCAATGGTAGCCTTGAATATGACATGTTTTTGTGAAGAAAAGGAGGCAGAACACATGTGACTATTCGCATGCTTTCATAATATTATAAGCATACATCACAATCTATTGCAAGGATCCATAACTGATACAATAAGACCCTTGGTGCTTTGGCCATTCTTCATTGAGATGGTGTTCTGATCTCTTGGTAATGGTAGATGCCCCAGAGGTGCTTTTTGTAAAAGACAACTGGCCTTTTTTTTTCCTTTGGAAATATTTCGCTTCTCATCCAAGAAGCTTCCTCAGTTCTAACTTTTCTTTCAAAACACTTCACTTCTCATCCAAGAAACTTCTTCGGTTCTAACTTTCCTTTGAAATTGTTTCACTTCTCATCCAAGAAGGTTCTTCAGTTCTAACTTTCCTTTGAAATCGTTTCGCTTCTCATCCAAGAAGCTTCTTTGGTTCAAAGGTGAAAAACCAAGAAAGTCCACTTGTCCCAAAGATGCTTTACAAAAAGCACCTTTGGGACAACCATGGCCTGGATGATTGAGAATCTTCCATGAGAACCTCATGGTTAGAGAAAATTATGAAACAGAGAGTGAAATTTAAACCAGAAATCTTTTTTATTAGGAATGTTAGAACCCAACATGTACAGAAAATACCAATATTTGATGTTCCATATCATAATGGCGGCCAGAATTTCTTTCGTCCAAAATTGGAAGCAGGCTATGATCCCCCCACAGAAGCCACAATTATTAATAAGATATATCAATGCGCAGAGATGGATAGATTAACAAAGTTATTGAAGGATAAAGAAGAAGGAAAATATTATAAAATATGGGATATTTGCTTGGAGAATCTCTATAGATATAATGTTAGATGGTTATGTCTAAATCTGTGCTCAGTCCTGGACCAATCAGCACATCATTGCAACTATCACTATGCAAAGACAAATGAAGAATCCAGTGGTTATGTACTGTTCGACATACAATTTAGTGACTGCTCAAAGTTACAACGGCACTGAAAAAAAGGGACTTGTGACCATTTTTCACACTCATCCCGCATCCCCATGATCACGTGATCAAAATTTGGATGCTTGTCGACTGGTTTGTAATTATGACTGTCATTGGGTCCCAGGATCACGTGATCCCCTTTTGCAACCTTTTGACAAGCAAAATCAATGGGGCAAGCCAGATTCATTTAACAACTGGGTTACTCTCTTATCAACTGCAGCGATTCACTTAACAATGGTGGCCAGAAAGGTAGTAAAACAGGGCCAAACTCACTCAATAAATGTCTCACTTAACAATAGAAATTTTGGGCTCAATTGTGGTCCCTCTGCCTGGGAATGCCCAGGGAAATCATCAAAACCACAAAAAAGCAAAAGTTAATATATTTTGGACATGTGATGTGACACCCAGAAAAATACGGCATCCTTCACTTAATCCTTCAAAGATTGAAGGCAAACATGGTCCAAGCAGAAGAAGAACATCATGGCTTCAAAATATAAGGGACTGGTTTGGACAAAACTCAACAGCATTTTTTTGTGCCGCTGTTGATAAAAATAGGATGACCAAACATGATCGCCAACATCTGATGACGGATATGGCAGCAGGAGGAGGAGGAGGAGGAGGAAGAGATGGAGAAAGAGGAGAAGGAAGAAAAAGGAAGAAAAGAAGGAAGAGGAAGAAGAAGAGGAAGAGGAACTGGAAGAGGAGGAGGAGAAGGAAGAAGGAAGAAGGAAGAAGGAAGAAGGAAGAAGGAAGAAGGAAGAAGGAAGAAGGAAGAAGGAGAAGAGAAAGAGGAGAAAGAAGAAGAAGAAGAGGAAGAAGAGGAGGAAGAGAAGGAGGAACTGGAAGAGGAGAAGGAGGAGAAGGAAGAAGGAGAAGGAGGAAGGAGGAGAAGAGGAAGAAGAAGAGGAAGAAGAAGAAGGAGTTGTTGTTGTTGTTGTGGTGTGGTGGTGGTTCTATGTCGAGGGCTATTCTACCTGTACCTAGTGCTGGCTCTTTAAATGGTCCAGATCAGGAGGCCTAGCTTAGTTTGAAAGCAGCTCAGCTACACGAAATGACAGATCCTTGGCAGGTTGCAGACTGATTTCGCTTAGGGAAATTGTGAAGAAATAATAGACTGGATGGCTGCAAACTCTAAAGCCACTCAATTCAGCTCTCACGAAGGCAACAATTGTACCACTGCGAAGTCATTCTGACTGCTTACGGCAATTTTACAAAAGGACGGCCAGTTATATTTGGTGACTTTTAGGGTGATTAACTCTTGGCAGGCATTAGGGAACTGAAATTAGACTCCAGGACACTTTTTTTCAGGGAAGAAAAGAAAAAGTGCTTCTGACAAACGCCAGCTCTGAAACTCCTCAAGCTCCTTCTTGTTCCTTTGCTTGAAAACAGTTTGAGCTCCCTAAGAAATTCTTCCATGCCTTGCACAACAACCCTTCCATGATCAAGATTTTATTAATCATCCAGGCAATTTGTTTCCTTCTCCAAATTAATAACTCACCGACAAAGCAGGACAAGAAGCAATGGATGGAAACTAATCAAGGAGAGAAGCAACTTAGATACTAAGGAGGCATTTCCTGGCGGTGAGAACAGTTAACCAGTGGAATGGCTCGTCTCCGAAAGTTGTGAGTGCTGGAAGTTTTTAAGAAGAGACTGGACAGCCATTTGTCCCGAATGTTATAGGGTCGCCTGATTGAGAAGGAGGTTGGACTAGAAGACCTCCAAGGTCCCTTCCAACTGTGTTATTCTGTAAACGGAAGTGAAAATACAACTCGGCTTTTTTTTTTTATTACATTTATATGCCGCCCTTCTCCAGAGACTCAGGGCGGCTTACAATTTTTGGGATACAACCCAGTGTGCTCAGCAATAGCCTACATTCCATTGTATATGCCTGCTTATTACTAAGCGGCATTTTTACAAGGTCAGCTAATTGCCCCCAACAATCTTGGGTCCTCAATTTACCTACCCCGAGAGGATGGAAGGCTGAGTCAACCTTGAGCCTGGTGGGATTCGAGCCTACAGCAGTTGTAGGCAGCTGGAACTTAAGTGCAGGCAATTAACAGCCTGAGCCACCAAGGCCCCTTTTCATGATGGACAGTCAGAGATATGTCTTTGTGTCAGTCATGCAGGGCTGGGATTCAAAAATCCTAACAACCAGTTATCTGCCTGGTTGCTGGGTGGGCGTGGCCATGATGGGTGTGGCCTACCGGAACTTCTGGGAGAGCTGTTTTTCACCCTCCCAGAGGCCCGAGGGAAGCCTCTAGACTCTGAGGAAGGCAAAAAACGGCTCCCCTGGAAGTTCTGGTACGTCACGCCCACCGGAACTTCTGGGAGAGCTGTTTTTCGCCTTCCCCAGAGTCCAGAGGCTTCCCTCGGGCCTCTGGGAGGGTGAAAATGGCCTCCCCCAGGTTCTGGAAGCCGGAAACAAGCCTGTTTCTGGACTTTTGGAACTTCCGGGAGGGCCATTTTTCTCCCTCCCAGAGCCTCCATGCAGACTTTGCAGTTACCTGCATCCAAAACGGGCCACGTGGAGACTCCTGGGAGGGGCAGGGAAGGGCGGGCAGGGCAAGTCAGGCAGTTCAACTACCGGTTTGGCGAACCAGATATAAATTTAACATCTAGTTCACTTGAACTGGCTGAATCCCATCCTTGAAGTCATGTATCTCGCACATCTTAACATTCCCAACCAGACAAGGGCCTTCACCTTAGCCCGATGCAATGCACTACCTTCCACACTCCTAGCTGGAAGTTGCAAAAAAGATACTAACCCTTTGCAAGTGTGCCCTTGTGACTGAGGACAAGTAGAATATATTGAATGCGTTCTTTTATGCTCCCAGTTTTACACAGCATTCAAAATGCTCTAATGACCCCACCCCTGGCTAGCAAAACAGGATATAATGACCAGCAGTGCAAGTAATTCTTTTTATTTTTAATCTTCAAACAGCATATAAGATTGCCAGGTTCTGTGTGCTGGCACACAAAATTAGACAAAGAATAACTAAGAGCAATTGAACTGGTAGGTAATGGCTTCGCCTTAGTATTACCCACTGGTCATTTTTTATATCAACTGGTCTATTATACCTACCTCAGATTTTTAAGTGGCTACAATATAATTCTACATGTATTTTAGGTTAGTTTTAACTGATAAAAATGAAGCTTTTAAGCATATTTTTCTAGCCTATTTGTTCCTGGTTTATTTCTGGATATTCTGGATATTGATTCTCTTTTCTTTGTTTTTTTCTGCTGGTTAATGACTGCAAGGAAGTTATTTGATTTTGAAATTAATAACTCAAATAATTAGCCTATGGAGTGGCTTTTCTCAAAGCTTGATTTAAACCCCTCTTTTATCTGGAGAGTTCAGTTTGAAATGTTGGATCTTAACAAAATTTTTGTGGTTTGGTAGCCGCTCGGTGACAGTAACATTACAGTTCAGTTAAAAAAAAAGATCAGATGGTGCCTCCAAAACAAGGACTGAGTAGATACGGATTTCTAGGGGGACCTTAAAGAGCCAAAGAAAGTCCTAACAGACAATGAAGGACTAATAGGTATGTTATAGAGAACATAAAATAAAAGGAAGTGGTTTGTAGGCCACCAGGAGACTTCAAAGAAAGAAGCAATTTTGAGGAAGAAGAACTGTTTCAGGTGACAGGAGCAATCGGCATCAACAAACTATTACAAGGTGAGAGACAGTTTGAGGTAGCGGTAATCAGGCTAGGACTGGGAGTTATAGTCCCCCCTTGGGTGGAAAGCTGGTTGGGTGACCTTGGACCAGTCAATTTGTCTTTGGCCTATGAAGGAAGAAATGGCAAACCACCTTTGGGTGGTGGGGAAGACCTTGCCAAGAAAACTGCAGATATTTCTCCGGGCACCTGTTGAAGAAGGAAAGGAAAGGGAAAGGAAAGGAAAAAGGAAAGGAAAGGAAAGGAAAGGAAAGGGAAAGGGAAAGGAAAAAGGGAAAGGGAAAAAGGGAAAAGGAAGGAAGGAAAGGAAAGGAAAGGAAAGGAAAAAGGAGGAAGAAAAAAAAGGAAAAGGAAGGAAGGAAGGAAAAAGGAAGGAAGGAAGAAGGAAAGGAAGGAAGGAAGGAAGGAAGGAAGGAAGGAAGGAAGGAAGGAAGGAAGGATAATGTAATATATGGACAGGGAAAATCTCACCAGAGGAAAATCTTCCATGACTCTGGTATCCCTCTGGCGTGTGACTCCATTTTGCCTTGAAGCCACAGAAATAACCTTGTTGTAATAACGTGTTTCGACTCCAAAAGATGGGAACTGACACTTCTTCCCGCTTCAGCCAAGGCCAGGGGCTGTCCCTGAGGTGGGGTAAAGTAAGGGGGAGGGACGCAGGGGAAAAGGCGCGCTCCTTCCCAAAGTCAGAGAGCTCCCATCAAAGCCAACAATGCAACTGCAGCTTCAGCCCTGCCTGAGTTTGCAAGGCCGCTTGCCTTCCCATTGGCAAGTGGGAGAAGGATCTGCGGTAGTCCTTTCTCTGCCTGTGTAGCTGTGCATGCACACCGGGGAAGATGGAGGGAAACATGAATTTGTATCCCCTCTTTTAACCCTTCTGTGTAATGGCTCCTTTCTCCCGGCTGTCATCATGAAGGCAAGTATGGAAAGATATAACCCCCTGCCCCAGAATTACCTCTGCACCCGAAAGGAATAAGCAGTTTGCTGGTGTGATGTAAGGCCCATCCAGAATGACAAACTCAAGGATTTTCTCCCCACCCGCCAAGATTATTTTCCCTGCCGTTTCTCATCTGCCTGCCTGCAGGCTGCTGACTCTGATTCATGAGATGAGGGAGGGGGAACTTTTGAAGCTTTGGTGATCCACTTGTCCTTATCCTATTGCCCAGAGCTGCACCTCCGAGGGAGGGATCATAAATTTTATCCTGGGCTTCTTTAATAACCTCGCTGCTTTATTTAGCCCCTCTGACACCACCACCCTGCTGCGGTGAATTCTGAGCCTGCCTTGTGGATACCTGAAAGGCAAGGAGTTCTTGGCTCACATTTATATGATGGCAAAAGGGTGTAAAAATAAAAGAAACTCAGCCCCAAAGTAAAGCCACAGTTCTTTCTAAATGGGCAACCTCTATATCAGGAAGCAGACCCTTCTCTCTGGCAGGATGGTGCTGTCAGCATTGAGAGAAGAGGGATGAGGGCAATTTTACAGATAGGTGAAATGGTCAGGAAATGGGGACTCAAAATAATGTTTTCCAAGCTCTCCATTAGGCCAGAGGAGCTGATTCAAAAAATCCACAGAAGGAGCCAGTCAAGTCAATGTCAAAAAAAGTCATCCTTTGATGAAAATCCTAAAGGGGAAAACAACTCAGGAATCTTAGGAAACTCTGAAAATTACAATCATAAAAGCCCAGACCAGCACAATGCCACTGAGAAAGAAAAACAAGAAATCCAAGAAGAAACCAGCATGGCTGCACAAAGATCTCTCTGGCAAATTGAAAGAAAAAAAGGACAAGTACAAAAAGTGGAAAGAGGGACATACAACTAAGGCAGATTATCAGCAGATAGGCAGAATCTGCAAAGATGAAGTCAGGAAAGCAAAGGCTCAGAATGAACAAAGACTTGCAACAAAAGTCAAAGATAATAAAAAAAACGTTTCTTCCAACATATAAATAACAAGAAAAAAATCAAGGAAACAGTCGGTCCACTAAAGAGGGAAGATGGCAAGGAAGTAACAGACAAGAGAGAGAAAGCAGAGCTGCTTAACTCATTCTTTGCATCAGTCTTCATGCAAAAAGAAACTATAGCCCAGGGGTCTTCAAACTTGACAGCTTGAAGACTTGTGGACTTCAACTCCCAGAATTCCTCCTCCAGTCATGTTAGCTCAGGAATTCTGGGAGTTGAAGTCCACAAGTCTTAAACTTGACAAGTTTGAAGACCTCTTGCTATAGCCCAACCTTCCAATGCGAGCAATCCTTGATTTGCATCCATGTGCAATTTTCTCTTCCCCTCCTCCTACGTCCTCCTCCTAAAAAAACCAGGAAAGGGTTTGTATTTGTCTTGAATTGTGTTAGGGGGACTTTAAATGACCTGTGACAATGACAGAATAGGACCGTGCTCAGATCCTGAACCACCACATGAATATAACTCTTGGTATTTTTTTTATATACTGTGGCTTTGTCTTTGTACTGTACGTCTATCCCCCTGACTATTCCCTCTTTAGTTCATCCTGCAGTGTTGGCCCCATATTCCCCTCTTGAAAGCATTATTACAATCTGATTACAATAGGAAGATGCTAGAAGTAAAGACCACAGAATGTTTCTTCCAAAGCCATTACATTAAAAAAAATGCAACCAGAATTAAATAGAAAGTTAAGAAATAACTACTCTCTCTCGTGTTCTCCTTCTCCTCAATTCTTGGCAATCGATGGCAAGTTAATAGCTATTAACTGCAATCTTTTGGCCATCCTACATATTTTAACTCGATCTTTTCGATAACTGTGACATGCAGTGATTTCTTTCTCTCCCCCGATGGGATCTTAAACATTTAAGCTGTTTTACCTAGTTACTGAATTAACGGATTTTTCTGAGCTTGCACAGGATGGTGGAGAATTTGGGACCGCTGACCAGGGGCCATTTCCCAATCTCAGGATGTGCTTCTGTTTGGCGACAGCCTGGTAGCAAATATGCGAAGCGTAATCTCCATAATGGCATGACAGAATTCCGACTGAAGCATGAGAATAATAATAGAAGTGTGAGAATAAGTTGAGAAGGATCCGATGAATAAGATTAGATGATCAGGTAGAGAATCAGTCTAGGAACTCTGGGGTTTCATATGCCTGTGATTGTAACCTGTTGGTAGCTATGGGGAGTGGAGCAGTACAGTAGTGGGATAGGAAGAAAATTGACTTATCTGAGCTGTGGTGCTGGAGAAGGCTTCTGCGTATTCCTTGGACAGCAAAAGTGACCAACCAGCAACTAATGGAATGCTTAACACCTGACATGTCACTGGGAGGCAAAAATCACAAAACTGTGGTCTCACTTATTTTGGCCATGTTATGTGGGGTAATTCATTAGACAAAGAAATTATGTTTGGAAGAGTTGGTAGCAGAGGTGGTATTCAGCAGGTTCTGACCAGTTCTGGTGCCCCAAAGAAAAGGGGGGGGGGTCAAGCTATCCTCCAAAGCACCTGAAAGCAGGGCAAGAAGCAATGGGTGAAACTAATCAAGGAGAGAAGCAACTTAGAACCAAGGAGAAATTTCCTGACAGTGAGAACAATTAATCAGTGGAACAACTTGTCTCCAGAAGTTGTGAATGCTCCAACACTGGAAGTTTTTTTTTTAAAGATGTTGGATAACCATTTGTCTGAAGTGATGTAGGGTTTCCTGCCTAGGCAGGAGGTTGGACTAGAAGACCTCCAAGGTCCCTTCTGTTATTCTATTCTATTCTATTCTTCATCCTGTCTTCACAGAATATGTCCAATTAATCATCTCGGCTGCTATCCTCTGAACCCTGTTCAAAACTGTCAGTTGCCTTCTGGAAATGGGATGTCCAGAACCATAGACTGTACTCCAGGAGTGGCCTGACTAATGTCAAATGGGAAATAATAATGATTTTTTCTTTCTTTGATGTGATGTTTCTTCTAATACAGCCCAGAATTATGTTAGCCCTTTGGGCAGCTGTCTCAAACTGTTGAGTCAGTTAGTTCAGTTTGCTATTAATGACCTGTTCAGTTCTTTCCTGTATGCTGTATTTCCAAACCACAAATCCTTTATCTTGTACGTGTGCCATATATATATTTTTCTCTCTCTCTCTGACTGTAGTATTTCACCCATTTTTCTGTTAAAAGAGGTTTCATTCCTTTCAACCAAGTCTTCCAGAGTGGTCCTGATAAAATTGGGATTCTGTTCTATCAGCCTAAGGGTTGGACACTTCTCCCAATTTTATGTTCATATTGGATACTGTTAAGTTTGCATGAAGAGTCAGACGCGAAGAGCTTCAGTGAAGAGTTTATTAGTGACTACAGCTCGAATGGACCCATCTTGGCTGCTCGGCTGCTACTTATAGCAGCCGCGGTTGCCAGCCAATCAGAGTGCAGGGTTTTCCGCTTTTCAAAAATCATATTTGACATTTTACAAGAACAATTCAAACTAAACTAATGACATTCAAACCTACATACATAACACCCCTCCCCACTAGGTTCAGTCCATACTATCCAACCTATCTAATGTATTCTTTTAAATAGGTGGGGCTCTTACGTGTACGTTGAGACCTTCGTGGTTCAGAAGTTTTAACATTCTCACCCAGTGAGAGAGGAAATGTGTCTGCTGACATTTCCCTACTGGGACTTCCTGTGAAAGAAGACCCTGTTTGATTGTTAGAATCTGTTCTCTCCTCCCAACCCATCTCCAGCCCAATGTCAGCACCCAAGTCAGGTAGTGATGTACAATCTTCCACTTCTAAGGATGGATTTTGGCATTGTGACAGGTTTTGGAATGGTGCCTTTCATAATGGCTCGTTACACATGGGATGGATTCTTGCTTGCTGATTATCCTCATGCTCCCCCTTCCCCCCTAGAATTGACATCAGGTGAGGGAACTAGAGGAACAAGTCGATGTTCCTGAGAAAACCTGGATCTAAGTTGATCAATGTGCCTGCTCCAGAGGACTCCATCCTCTGTTTGCACCCTGTAAGAACGAGGGCCTGTGATTTGAGTTATCTCAGCAGGAATCCACAAAGGTTCACCCATAAGGTTCTTAGCATAAACAGAATCACCCACACTGAATGTGAACTTTGGAAGTGGAATCTAGTGGTGTGTTGGGTGCGTAAGTGGGATGAAGGCGGTCAAGGGAAGACCTAAGTTTCCTACCCATCAACAACTCTGCTGGGGATAAGTTATTAGATGGGTTAGGAGTGATGTGCTGAACACTAAGAAGTTTTTCAACTTTCTCAGTGATGTCCCCAGGACCCAGTTGCTGAAGTTTCTCCTTGGTAAAACGTACCCGTTCAGCCCGGCCGTTAGCCGAAGGGTGCCCAGGGGCAGTGAGGGCATGTCTGATACCCTGTTGTGCTAGAAAGGATTCAAAAAGGTTGGATGTAAATTGAGGGCCATTGTCAGAGACAAGAACATCAGGTAACCGTGGGTTACAAAAAGTTTTTTGAGCTGCTTGATGACAGCACCAGTTGTGGTGGATGCCATAGGGATTACCTCTAGCCATTTGGAATATGCATCTACTATAATAAGAAAGGTGTGCCCTCTGGTAGGGCCTGCGAAATCAATGTGAATCCTAGACCATGGGCCCCTAGGACATTCCCATTCCTGTTTGGGGGCAAGAGGTGGGGCAGGCCTGACTATCTTTTTTTTTACATTTTATATGCCCTTCTCCGAAGACTCAGGCAATTCCAGGATACAACCCAGTGTGCTCAGCAATAGCCTTCATTCCATTGTATATGCCTGCTTATTACTAAGCAGCATTTTTACAAGGTCAGCTAATTGCCCCCAACAATCTTGGGTCCTCAATTTACCTACCCCAAGAGGATGGAAGGCTGAGTCAACCTTGGCCTGGTGGGTTCGAGCCTACAATTGTAGACAGCTGGATCTTAAGAGCAGGCATCTAACAGCCTGACAGTTGGGACAAGATGCAACCCAGTTTTCAACCATTTTGTCAATACCTGGCCACCATACATAACTCCTGGCCAATCCCTTCATCCTTACAATACCAGGATGACCCTCATGTAACATTTCCAAAACCTCTCTTTGTAGTTTTGCAGGAATAACCACCCTGTTACCCCACAAAATACATCCTCTTAATTCAGTTTGCCTGGACTTAAAAGGTTGGCCAGGTGAGGTAGATCTTGAAGAGGCCAACCTTTCTTAATCCAGCCTATAACAGGAGCCAATAAAGTGTCTTTGGCAGTCTCTCTGGCAATTTCAGCAGCATGCACTGGAAGCTTGGCAACAGTTTCTAGGAAAAAGGTGTGTGTTTCAGGTTCAAAGTCCTCCTTGTGGCAAGGAAGTGGGCAACGACTCAGTGCATCAGCATGTCCAATGTCCTTGCCAGGCTTGTGGATAAGTTTGTATGAATAAGCAGCAAGAAATGCAGTCCACCTCAGCATTCTTGGTGACAGGATAGTAGGTGTAGGTTTATCTCCTGCCACAATGCCTAACAAAGGTTTGTGATCTGTAACAATGGAAAATGTTCTCCCATACAAATATTCACGAAATTTCTTAACAGCTGCAACAATTGCCAATGCTTCCTTGTCCAATTGGCTGTAATTCCTCTCTGCTTTGGTCAAGGTGCGAGAGTAAAATGCAATAGGGGCTTCTCTCCCACTGGGAAGCTTGTGGCTCAAATGCCCCCCCCCACTCCAAAGGGGGATGCATCACAAGTCAGTACAACAGGCAAATTCTCAGAGAACTGTATCAGTACAGCATCAGACGTGATTAGTCTTTTAATACTGTTAAATGCTGATTGTTCCTTCCTGCCCCAGACCCAAACAGACTTTTTGTCAAGTAATCTGTGCAATGGTTCTGCAATGGTTGCCTTCTGAGGTAGGAACATGTGATAAAAGTTAATGAGTCCAAGGAAGGCTTGCAAATCTGTTTTGCATTTAGGTCTAGGAGCTTCTTTGATTGCTTGAACCTTGGCATTGATAGGGTGGATGCCTTGCTTGTCAATCATATAGCCCAAGAACTCAACCTTGTCAGTTCTAAGAGTGCATTTTTCTTCCTTGACTTTTAACCCCGCTTTCTTGAATCTGGTAAGGACTTCTCTGAGTCTCTCTTGTAATTGAGTGTCATTTTCAGCAAAGATTAACACATCATCAAAGTAAGGCACTACCCCCTGGCAGTCCTTGGAGCATCCTTTCCATAAGGCTTTGGAAAATGCCTGGTGCCACGCTTACTCCAAACTGTAACCTTTTACATTTGAAGGCACCTCTATGAGTCACAATGGTTTGGGCCTCTGCAGTGGCATCATCAACTGTTAGCTGTTGATATGCCTGGGCCAGATCCAATTTGGCAAAGACTGTACCCCTGCCAAGTGAATGTAATAAATGATGCACCACTGGAACTGGATATGCGCTCTGCTGAAGCGCATGGTTCAATGACCCCTTATAGTCTCCACAGATTCTTACTGACCCATCAGTCTTGACTGGTGTGACTATGGGTGTCTCCCACCTGGAGTGGTCAGTGGGCTCTAAAACTCCTTGAGCTATTAGTTTATCTAATTGTGCATCAATTTTTTCCTTTAAAGCAAATGGGACCCTTCTGGGCTTTAAACAATTGGGGCACCTTGGGATCTAGGTTGAAAGTGATAGGGGTCCCATATACTTGCCCAATCCTTCGCTGAAGACCTCTGGAAACTCAGACTTCAAGGCCTCCTCCCATTCAGAGTTGCTCACATGATTGATGCCAGTCACCTAGATGCCTAGTGGCTTGAACCACTCAAGTCCCAGCAAGCTTGGGCGATCCTTGTCCACGATGGTCAGGGCCAAACGTTTGGTGTGGCCTTTGAACTTCACGTTGAATTCTCTTGTTCCAACTACTGGAATCTTGTTCCCTTGGTAGTCTTTAAGAGTCAGTGCTTGCTTCTGGAAATGTTTATTCTGAATGTTGGGAAGTAGTCTGTGAACAGTGTCCCATGACACCATAGATAAATAAGAGCCTGAGTCCACTTCCATTTGGCAAGGCCTTCCTTCAATGAACACCTTCACGTGTACTTTTCTGCTTCTTAAGGTTGAAGAATGACCAATGGTGACTGTTTGATGAGTTTCATTCTTCCCATTTGCTTCTGAGTTGCGCCCCATTTTCTCACTGAATTTGTTGGGCTTGAAATCTTTGTCAGGAAACTTTCTTCTGTGTGGTGGAGTTCTGGATGATTTGCAGACTCTTGCTAAGTGACCTCTTTTTTCACAATGAAGGCAGATGGTATCAAGAAACTTGCATTCAGTCGGGGTGGCCCCCCACAACCTCTGCAATAAAAGTCTTGCCTTTTTCTTCCCAGGTCTTTCTTTTTCTTTTCCATTCTGAGTCTATAAATTCCTTCCCCCACCTCACTGCAGTCTGATTCAGAATCTATTTGCTCGCAATGAGTTGTTGTGGACTTTTCCACATCAGAATGGCTTGAGGCCTTGTTAATTTTCTTCATGGCTGTCGCTGAGGACTTAGTGGCTTATGCTGAGGAGGCCTCTTCTATGGCTTCCTTCAATGTGATCTTAGGTTTTAATAACAATTTGCTCTGAAGCACCTTGTCTTTGAGGCCTAGAACAAATCGATCGTGCATGGCCTCCTCCAAGTTGTTAAACTCGCATGCACCCCCAATGTCTCTTAAACTTGCCACGAAGTCGTTTATGTTTTCGCTTTCCCCTTGATCCCGACGGTAAAACTCGTGTCTCTTAATGAGGCACGATACTTGTCGTAATGGGCTCTTAAAAGCTTTTCTAAATCAGGCCATTCCATTACCTTCACATCTGCAGCTCCTGCCAATGCCTTCGCCATCTTGAAGCCTGCCGGACCGCAGTGTGTAAGAAAGACCGCCCTCTTCTGCTTCTCGGAGATGTCGGCGAGGTCGTTTCCTTCCAAATACATTTGGAAGCGATCCCATCGATTCCCAGTCTTCTGCCGCCGGATCGAACGGGCTGGGGGTGCTCAGCACAGCCATCTCGCTCTTCTGCTTGTCTTCGGCGTCGTCTTCTCTTCAGGGGAATCCCATCCTCATCGCCAGTGTTAAGTTTGCATGAAGAGTCAGGCGAAAGCTTCAGTGAAGAGTTTATTAGTGACTACAGCTCGAATGGACCCATCTTGGCTGGGCTACGGCTGCTACTTATAGCCAGCAGCCGCAGTTGCCAGCCAATCAGAGTGCAGGGTTTTCCCGCACTTTTCAAACCAATCATATTTGACATTTTACAAGAACAATTCAAACTAAACCAATGACATTCAAACCTGCATACATAACAGATAATGCTTTTATGTCCCTTTAGGTGTAATCTCTGTAGTAGGGCAAATTTCAAAGAGGAACTCAACTGAAAGGAAAATTTACTTTTAATGTAACAATGGCAGCTTTGAAAAGCACAATCTCTTCCATCTTCTGCAATAACCATTCTGTTCTAGATAATAGAACATAAGACTATAGAATAATAGGGCTGGAAGGGACCTTGGAGGTCTTCTAGTCCAACCCCCCAATCAAACAGGAGACCATTCCAGACAAATGACTAGCCAGTCTCTTCTTGAAAACCTCCAATGATGGAGCACTCACAACTTCCAGAAGTAAGCTGTTCAATTAATTAATTGTTCTCACAGACGTATTTCTCCTTAGTTCTAGGTTGGATCTCTCTTTAGTGATCTTCCACCCATTCCTTCTTGTCCTGCCCTCAGGTGCTTTGGATAATAGGTTGACCCCTTCTTTGTGACAGCCTCTCAAGTACTGGAAGACTGCTCTCACATCCTTCCTAGTCCTTCTTTAAATTGAATTACTAAATTAGTAATTTGGGATTGTCAATAAACTGTTGTTCTGACCCAGCTCCCCAAACACAACAAACCTTCCAAAGTTAACTCAAAGATTCTTTTATTAGGAGCACCAGCAGCCCTGGCAAAAATTTTCTCTCTCACTGCAGGCTAACAAGTCCATCCAGCCAGAAGATGAATAGTTGTCTGCCACATCTATTCATCTCTGCCTCCTGCCTTTTATCCCCAGACCTAGGGTGTGGTCTCACTAGCAGTGGTGCCTCTTCCTTCCAAAGGATCGGCCCACAGATTTCCACTGCTCTCCTCTCCTCTGCCTTCTGTGCATCTGTGCATCAGGCACTGGACCCAGTTGTTCCTCCTCTTCCTCATCAGCCACCTACAGATCTGTGGGCTGTTGACTCCCCACCTGAGGGCTGATGGATGGCCCAGGCTTCACCTCTGTCTCTTTTGACAGCTTCATTCTGTCTTCCTCCTCGGAGCTCCTAGGTTGCCTTGATTCTGGCCCTGACTCCCACAACTCTTCATCCTCCTCTGATTCGGCTGCTGGAGGAGCCAGCAGCTAACAGGCCACAATACTTGTGTAATCAAAACATATTTTAATCAGAGTTATAACTAAGAAAGAAAAGTTATCCCCAACTGCATTATCCTTGATTGGAGAGTTATATCCATTTATAGGTTATTATTTTCTATAGTAAACAACCTTGGAGTGGAGTTATGTTGGCAGTAAGAGAGCCACTGGCCTAATGATTGACACAAGGTATTTGTTTTCATAGAAAGAACATTTCTAGAATACAAATGTGATGCGTTTGGTCAGACCTTGACAAATCCCCCTCCGCGAATTAAGCTAGAACAGGGAAATTCATTTTCACTTTCTCTGAACCCAGATATTTGATAGCTGGCTCAATGTCACAGGAGCTTCCTAGCAGCAGTTAGATGAGAAGGAATGTGGTTTTAAGTTTCTGAACTATTGCTGTAGCCTGCATCCATTTGTTCCCTCCCCCTCTCCTCTTTTAGTCTTGTTCTAGTGTGACATAACAAGGATTTGAAGTGACACACACCAAACTTTGAATGTCCTGCAGGCAGTTTCAGTGGCTCAGATGCTGTCATCTGGAACCACATCACTGGCTCTGCGGCTTCGTCCATGACACATGTCAGAAACGTTCTTAAGTCTGCTCTCTTTTTTTGTTGGTTTTTTTGTTGTTGTTTTTTCATCAGGATGCTTCTGTAGCTTAGCAAGGGAAGGACTGACATTTTCAGTTTGCATGGAAGTTCCTCTTGTCCCTTCTTCCTCCTGCCTCCTCTAACTGTCAGTCTGAGTTTCCCCTAAACATATCACAGTGCGGTGAAATAAGCCATGTCATTTAGAAATATATTCAGTAATAACCAGGCTTTTATCGCAATATAAAAAAGACTTGGGCACGTTTTCTCATAGAACAGATGCACAGTGCAAAACACCAGCAGTGGGCTATGTCTGACCTTTGTGATGTGAATTCAAATCTGATGTGCAGAACTCAGTTGCCTATGGATTCCTTGACATTTCAGGGGCCCCATCCCAACCAATCAAGAGAAATTATTTGATAAATAAAACCCAACATAATAAGGGTATTTCTTCACCCCACATGCCAAGTGTTGGAAGAATTAACATTTGGATCAAAATGCTTAGGTTAAGAAAGGAAGCTACAGTTCTTCCCATAAATGCTGCATGGATGCCCTTAGATGACTTCTGGATGATTTCGTTGTTGTTAGTTGCAAAGTCATGTCTGACCCATCACAACCCCATGGAAAACATTCCTCCAGGCCTTCCTGTCCTCTACCATCCCCTGGAGTCCATTTAAGCTCACGCCAACTGCTTCAGGGACTCCATCCAGCCACCTCATTCTCTGTCATCCCCTTCTTCTATTGCCCTCAATCTTTCCCAGCATTAGGCTCTTCTCCAGGGAGTCCTTCCTTCCTTCTCATGAGGTGACCAAAGTATTTGAGTTTGCTCATCAGGATCTGGCCTTCTAAAGAGCAGCCAGGGTTGATCTCCTCTAGGACTGACCGGTTGGATCGCCTTGCAGTCCAAGGGACTCTCAGGAGTCTTCTCCAGCACCAGAGTTCAAAGGCCTCCATTCTTTGGCACTCAGCCTTTCTTATGGTCCAACTTTCGCAGCCGTACATTGCAACTGGGAAATCATAGCCTTAACTATACACACTTTTGTTAGCAGGGTGATGTCTCTGCTTTTTAGTATGCTGTCTAGATTTACCATAACTTTCCTTCCCAGGAGCAAGCATCTTTTAATTTCTTGGCTGCAGTCCCCATCTGTGCTGATCTCTGGATGTTTAGCTCTCATTATTGTTTGCAATATTTGAAGCAACTAAATCCTCCACTTAGAGTCATGGGAGCATATTTTCTGGATGAGAGCCCATAGGTTCCACCATCCTTTTCCAACCGAGGTCATCCAGAGGCTTCCAGGAGTTCACAAGGAAATCAAGAAGATATCTGTTCTTCTCAGTTGAATGTTCAAAAATAAAGACTCATCTTGAGTTGCTGAGTAACCAGTCCTATCTAAGAAGAAAGTTAACCAGTATCCAGTTAATATCCTAGAAGTAGAAGTTGATATTCATTTGTTTAATGATACCTCCTTGGTAGGAGAATGGCAATATGAGAGTAGGAAGAATTTGTATGAATGAGGAAAGAGAATCTGAAGATGAGAAAAAGGATATTCCACCTGTTGAGATACAGTAGATGAACCAAGAGCCAAGAGTTTATTGGTTTGGGAAGAGAAGTGGGGATTAATGAAACAATAGATTTCCCAAGGTTGGACAAATGTTGCAGGACCTCTCTCTGGGGATCTAATAGGTCACAGCAGATGGCAGCACTTACTCAGTCTTTGCTGATCTTGGAAATGCTATTGGCCAACAATTGTAGTATTTGAGTAGTGCATTTGAAAGTCTCAGAACACACAACCCATGGGAATTGCATTTCAACCACAAACAATTTTCTCCTTGTGATATGTCATAGAGATGATAGCCAAGAAATTTGCAGAAGACACAAAATGGGGAGGGGGCAGGCAGGGGAGACTGCTAACACTTTGGAGAATAGACTTAAGATTCAGAAGACTCTCGACAGGCTTGAGCATTGGGCCCTAGCCAACAAGATGCAGTTCAGTGGTGAGAAAAGTAAGGTGCTGTTCTGACCCAAACCTAGTTCCACAAGAGTAAACACAAGACAAAGGTACCAGCACAACCTTTTAATGTTTAATTTATGAATCCTGTTTCTTCTCATATAAAAGGCTGCTTCCAACTAATTAGCTCCAACAAGAAAGAGCTTTGCCAAGTTTTTGCAAGGCTGCCAAGAACAACAGATAAAGTTCCTAAACTATAAATTAAAGAGTCTCCAAACACCAACTCAGATATTCTAACGTCCACCAGGCTCGAGTATCAAACTTCTTTGCCTTCTGCAAAGAACTGCAATTTCTCTGCTGGCTTTTATCTTCTCAGGGAGGGGCCATTACCTTCCAGCCTTACTCCCGAGTCACCCATGCTGCTGCAGCTGCTCTTTCCTTTGAGCAGCCCTGCGTGCATGCATGCTGGGCACGGGCTCCTCGGGGGCCTCTTCATCACTGCTGCCAGCCTCCACAATCTCCAAAGGCAGCATTCCACTCCCTGATGATCCTGGCCACATCCCTGCATCACACACAGGCCCCTCATCTGTGTCCTCGCTCTCTGAGACCTCAGCAGTCTGCACCTGCTGCCAGCAAACCACAACAGGTTCTGAACCTAGGCAGGAAAAACCAAATCCATAGATATAGAATCAGCAGCATCTAGCTCAACAGTAGTAACCGTGAAAGGGATCTCGCTGTCCTAGTGGGTGATTACAGGTGGTCCTCAACCTCTGACCACAATTGAGCCCAATGTTTCTGTTCTTCAGTGAGACACTGGTTAAGTGAGTCTTTCTCCATTTTACAACCTGTCCTGCCACAGTTGTTCACTGTACAGCTGCAGTTGTTAACTCAGTAACCCAGTTGTTAAGTGAATCTGGTATCCCCATTGAGTTAGCTTGTTGGAAGGTCACCAAAGGGGATCACATGAACTTGGGACACAGCAACCGTCATAAAGATGAACCAGTTGCCCAGCATCTGAAGTTTGAACCCATTATCATGGGGAGGCTGCACAGGTCACAATTGTGAAAAACGACCAAGGTTCCAACTTTATTGGGTATCAAAACTGCGCCTTTTGGCTTTTCTCTTGTGAGCTGCAGTAGGATCATCCCTGGTATCTTTTCTCCATGCCTGCGATATATCATATTCTGGTGGCATCTCTCCCCATGCTCGTCACTCACGGCCCCACAGTTCAAAGGGAAATAGTCAAAATGTGAGTGTAAGATGTGAATGTTCAGGGACGTGTTTGCACCAAGTGCTTCATAGGACCTAAGCAAATTTTCCACATGTTTTTCATAGTCATCTACCTTGCTGTTCTCAAAGCGGAGGTACATTTAGACACTTCCATGTGGCACCATTTTCATTGTTCTACCATACTTTGCCGAGAAGTTACGAGGCATCAGGATTGTTAGACACCTACCTCCCTTGTAGACAAATATACTTGCCTGTGTATAAATCTTTATTGTCAAATATCTTGAAAACTGTAGCCAGCCAGCACCTTTATCACCTGTTTTCTAATTCATCTAAATCAAAATATGTAAAATTAGCACGTTTTATCTTGGAGGTCAATCATTTCCCAAAATTTTGTAGACCAGCATAGCATTTTAATTGTAGTTTTTAACATCTGGGTTTTATGATTGTTTTTATTGTAAGCTGCCTAGAGTCACTTTATCGTAAGATGGATGGCTATATAATGTGAGAAATAAATAAATAAGGCATAAATAAATGTCAACTCTCCAGAATCTCAATCTGCAATTAGTAACAGCAGAGACAGATAAGTTGATTTATTTCAGACTTCTTTTTTAAAAGGATGTTGTTCTTTAGATAGTTCCTTTTTTTTCCTTCCACAATCCAGGGTTTGTGAAACAGTCCTGAAATATTGGAGCATCAGAAATCAAATCCTTGTTATAGCCAGTGACAGGGTTTAAATCCAAGACATTCATCACCTTCTTAGAATGCTCTCTCCCTCCCTCCCTCCCTCCCTCTCCCCCTCTCCCTCTCTCTCTCACACACACATTATATAATATCTTTCTCTCATCCTCAACTTTTGCTGCAACCGTTCTCTATTACATGCTTTTTCTTATCCTCAGTCCCTTTCGCTTCATCCTTGCACCAAGCTTCATTCTTCTCTTAGTGTAACTGCACATACTTCTCTTGTGCTTTATGGCATCATTATTTTTCATTCTGTCCAAAGAGTTACAGCATCCTATTTTCTTATTTTTACTTTTTGTTCTTTCTGTGGGAAAATCTGTCTCTAAATACTTCCTGCAGTTGTCCTCTAGTTTCTTTCACATCTTGTCTTTGCTATCCATTTTTCCACTTGTGACACCACCAAAAGATTTGTCCAGCCCACATTCAGATAAGGGTGATTAATATCCATCACTAATTCTTTTAATCTTTTGCCATTAACAGTCCAATCAGTTATGCTTTCAGATTTTATATCCATTTATGTTTCATCAGTTCAAATGAATAGCCCAATGCTTAAACTATTTATTTAAAAAGATTACCATAAATGAGTGATAAATGAGTAGCCATTCTCATTCATTCTTGGATTTTTGATTATTGGATTTCAGAATCATTTTTGTCCTCTTTCATCTTGTTCCCATTGACCTATTAATATTACCTTTCCCCCCACTCTTTAAAGACCCTGTACTCTCTTGCATCAGGGTAGAGTTGAGGCAGCTGAATGGAGTTTGAGTATTTACTGGCCGGATGCCCTTTCTGACACCTATGTGGAGTTAGCAGCAGATATTTCCTCTTTGCGTCTAGAGAGAGAAATATCTGCCACTACCTATGATCAAACACACAGCCTCCTGACTGTGAGGCAAGAGTTCCACCACTAGGCCCCCGTGCCACTCACTCATTCTGTCACGTATTTGAATGATATTCTCCTGGATTGCATTCATGCACAGTGTTGCACAATATTCCTCAAAACTCATCTCTAGCTCTTACATTATTGCCGGTGGTGCAGTGGTTAGAACACAGTACTGCAGGTTACTTCTGCTGACTGCCGGCTGCCTACAATTTGGTAGTTCAAATTTCACCAGGCTCAAGGTTGATTCATCCTTCCATCCTTTGCAGGTGAGTAAAATGAGGGCCCAGATTGTTGGGGGCAACTCTGTAAACTGCTTAGAGAGGGCTGTAAAACACTGTGAAACAGTATATAAGTCTAAGGGCTATTGCTATTTATCAGAGCATAATAAACAACCTATTAATTCCTATTTTCATGTACAGCCCCCATTAAACGTGACCAATTCATGCTTTTTGGCACACATAACTTTCATTCATATTTAAACCTACTCCTTGATTTCCCCATGTAGATGCATTAGCCCCACTTCATAAGTTCCGTCTACTGTCATTAAGAACATTTATAATGTTCCTCTTTCTCTTAGTTTCAAAGACAGGCTGCATATTTTATTCTATCTATCTATCTATCTATCTATCTATCTATCTATCTATCTATCATCTATTTATCTATCTTTTTTTTTCTACAGAGCTTCTATAGAGCTGTGGTGGGACAGTGGTGCAGTACTGCAGGCTACTTCTGCTGACTGCCGACTGCCTGCAGTTGGGCAATTCAATTCTCACCAGGCTCTAGGTTGACTCAGCCTTCCATCCTTCCGAGGTGGGTAAAATGAGGACCCAGATCGTTGGGGGAAAGAGGCTGACTCTGTAAACCACATAGGGAGGGCTGTAAAGCACTGTAAAGCGGTATATAAGTCTAAGTGCTATTGGTATCTTCCCTTTTGTTCATTAGGCCATACTCTTTCCTTTTCTATTCCAAGTCTCAATCTTCATGAAGTCTATTCCCTTTTTTATTTTATTTTTTTGTGGTTCCAGAAAGCAGCCGCTGGATCGATAGATTTAGATTACACACACACAAATGTGTTTGGGGAGAATCTAAGCTAACATTAGGAAGAACTTCCTTGTTGGATTTGATCTTTTAATCAGAGTTTTAAAAGTGAAAAATTGAGGTTCAGAATTAGCAGGAGGATATATGGGAAGGCCTTTAATCTCCCCCTCGTTTCTGTGTTGCTTTTCCAGCCTTCTTTCTCACAATCACTAGTAGTGAACAGATTTTCAGAAACAGATATGAGAACAATCTTTCTCTCCTGCTGTAAGTTCCTACTCCACAAACCATATTGTCCCTGAATAAATGCTGCAATACCTCAGAGGCACAGTCATATATATATGTATATGTATATGTATATATATGACTGGCAAGCTTTAATAGCCTTATCAATCATGAATTAGTCTAATTCCCCTTTAAAGCTAACACAATTAGCGGCATGACTAATTGCTTGCTGTTGCATTTATTATTATTTCTATTGGTGCTACCTGTATTATTAATGTTCATTTCAATAGCAATATAGTTGGGCAATTTGGAGCTCAGTTTACTGCTTTACTGATGAATTAAAATAAAATCTGTTGGTTCCTGCCCTGGAGACTTATGGTAGAATCTTCCCAGTCTGTCTGCAAAACACAACTGCAAATAAAAAGGCGACAGGCAATGCCTGAAGGTTCAACCGAATGAAGATGCATTTGTTTTGGGCTTCTAATTAATCAAGATAACATCTCTTTCAGCCATTAGACAGCAAAATCAATAGCCTGGGCTGCCTGACTGCCATTTAGACTTCTATACAAACACCTAATATTGGCAATCGTGATGTATTTAACCATTTCATCCTTTATTATATTTCAAATAAGAGTCAGCCTCAAGAAGATGTATCAGGTTCCATGATCACGGTTGTCTTGCTGTAAACATTTGACCGCCAACTTGGCTTTATAAGTGAGGAATCTGTTAAATGCCTAAAATGAAATGTATCTGACAAATTTGTGAACCGTTCTGTCTTTCGCAGCCAACTGCATTTGTACTGTCTTGTAACATCATCTTCATATTTCCTACACATATTACCATTATTTTGAAGTAAGGCATGGAAGGGCCAACTGAAGCTGAAGACAAGTCTCATCATTGCAATAACGTTCATGGAGCTATGCCTAGTAATCTCCAGGACTGTTGGAGGGCTCATTTCTGTTGGAATTCATTGTTGGAATGTATTCCTATGCAGCCACAGCAGTAGGATTCAACCAACAGATGGCAGTATTTACAAGCTTGGATTTATGGTATATACTACATACTCTTTTATTTTAAGTAGACTTTCCTGTTTCCTGTTACAGTATTATTGTTGAGCAGTAAAGCACATGGTGACTGTACTGTTTGTTTGCTCTATGTAGACAAATGCTAAACTGTACTCAGTGGTGTTGGTAACTTACAGCCAAATTTTCAGGACACTGTAATGTTGGATGCTGGAACAGACTCATTTGAAACAAAGCTCTGAGGCTCATGACCAATAAAACTTTAAAATATATATAATTTCTTTATAAAGTACTCCAGAATCCTATGAAGAAGAGAAAAAACAAACATTCAGGTTGATGTAGGCTGCTGGTGGTTAAATTTCATGGAATATCAAGTTATTTTTGTGATCCTGATTTCCCTTTGATCTCATGGCCCATATTCATTTGAGGCTTTCAACTTACCAAGTTATTCCTTAGGCGATTGGTAAAAGGATTGGCACACAGAAGTTAATTAGACTTGTCTTTCTCTTTTGTCATTGAGAATAATGGAGTTAAGTTACCAGGAAGCAGATTCTGATTGAAGGTTAGGAAGAGTAAGTTAGAACAGTTTGAGAGTAAAACCAATTAACTGGAGAAGTTAATTCCTTTTCAGTGGAATGGAGCAGTGGTAGGATCCAAATAATTCAACAACCAGTTCTCTGCACTAATGACAGGCTGGATAGGCATGGCTGGATGGCCATGTGATTGGGTGGGTGTGAACAACTCGACATCATTCACATCGAGGGGTGCCTCACCTTGCCCAGCCTCTCCTTGCCCCCCTGGCCCCACCCCCTTGGTCCCACCTCGCCCCTCCACTCCACTCCTTGTAACCTTGGTTGGCCAAGCAAGTGGGATGGGAGGGGAGGAGCAAGGCAGGGCCAGGCATGGCAAGGCACACTATTCAGCCAGTTCGCCAAACTTCACAAAAAGTTAGCTACCAGTTCTCCCAAACCAGTGTGAACCTGCTGAATCCCACCACCGGACTGAAGGCTTGATAGGCATCTGTCAAGATTGTTTCAATTTGAATAGTGAGCAGAAGGCTAAGCTTCATATTCTAAATACTTCCTTTCAATTCTATGATTACCTTTCCCCCCTACTTTGCTTAATCTTGTCTTTTTAACAGTGTTCACCATAAAAAAAACTTAGAGTTATATACTGGTTCATAGTGCTTTTACAGTCCTCTCTAAGTGATTTACAGAGTCAGCCTATTGCCCTCAAACAGTTTGGATCCTCATTTTACTGACCTCAGAAGGATGGAAGGCTGAGTCAACCTTGAGCCTGGTGAGATTTGAACTGCCAAATTGCAAGTAGCCTGCAGTCAGCAGAAGTAGCCTGCAGTACTGCACTCTAACCACGGCACCACCGTCGCTCTGTGTTCACCATGCTCCGTTTTCCTTATATCTCCTGTCTGACTTTAATACTATCCTTGATATTATAATTAGTTGTTTTTCCCCTTCTGGGTTAGAGCGTCTGAATTTATGGTATCTGAAGGACTATTGTATGCAACGCTGAATCTTCTTTGTGTCTTGTAATTTCTTCTGTTTTCTCACCTCAACCTCCAGCCACTCTATCCTTGGCAATATTTTAATATGCAGTTCATATCTTTTCCAATATAATAGCGGTTTAGTTCTCACTTGCCACAGTGTGTTGTCTTGCTTCATAAAAGAACAATGGCCACAGAAACATGGCCTCCAGCACTGAACAATTTATAGGTATGGAGTGGTTTAAATAGCCAATTTGTAAAAGCTTCAAACTCAATTTATGTGCCAGGGTTGTTGTTTTTTCCCCCCTGGCGTTTACTTTGATAAAAGTGTAAAATGTGCAAGGTTTCAGTTCTGTTTACTCTGTTTGTAACTCATCAGCTAACGAAAAAGAGAGAAAGGCCCACATTGCCACAGCTTCAAATCCATTTTGTCATTCAAACTAAGAAATGCGTAAAGTTCTCGAAGTGGAAAAAGCATAACCTTGAAGGTGGATTTTTAATTTTATTTTAGGATTTTGCCAAATGTTTCTCATCTTGGATATTTGGAAAGGAGCGGCTGGAGTGAGGATACATCTTAACTGCAATAGTTACCTTTTTTAAAAAAATGTTTGAAATCTCCAATTTCAGTTACTTAAGTATCACTTTTCCCATGGTTAATTAATATTCTGTTTTAAGAATCAGTTCCAGGGTAGCCCTGATATTAGAGGGAACTGGATATTATCATCTAATTAAATATTTAATAGATGATAGGTTCTTTAACCAACAATTTTTTCTCCAAGTGAGATTCTCACAAAGTCTTTTTTAACAGGATTTGTTGAGATGAAGCAGATAGGGTTACAAGAATTGCAGAAACTGAATCATTTCTGTATTGAAATGCATTTCTTTATTCCCCAATATAATACGATGGAAAGTGTCTTATTTCTTTTTAATTGCTTTCTTGTGGATCAGGGAAGAAATAATTTTTCCCAAGTGTGCAGTGGCAGCCAAAAAAAAGCCAATGCAATCCTAAGTCACATTAACAGGAGGATTTAATCAAAATCACGAGGTGCTAATACCACTCTATAAAGCCTGAGTAACCACACTATAAAAAAAGACATTGAGACTCTAGAAAGAGTGCAGAGAAGAGCAACCAGGTTGATTAGGCGACTGGAGGCTAAAACAAACGATGAATGGTTGCAGGAACTGGGCACAGCTAGTCTAGTGAAGAGAAGGACCAGGGGAGACACGATAGCAGTCTTCCAATATTTGAAGGGCTGCCAGAGAGAGAAAGAGGTCAAGCTATTTTCCAGGGCACCTGAAGGCCAGACAAGGAATAAAGGATGGAAACTGATAAAGGAGAGATTCAACCTGGAAATAAGGATAAATTTTCTGACAGTGAAAACAATCAAGCAATGGAACAGAAGTTGCCTTCAGAAGTTGTGGGAGCTTCATTGCTGGAGGCTTTCAAGAAGAGACTGGACTGCCATCTATCAGAAATGGTGCAGGGTCTCTTGCTTGGGTGTGGGGTTGGACCAGATGATCTACAATAGGGGTGGATACACCATGCACATGCCACGCCCACCCTGGCTCTGTGAATGGGGAAAAAGTCGCAAAATGTCACATGACGGCAACATGATGGGGTGAGTTTGACACCCATGATCTATGAGGTTGCTTCCAACTCTGTTAATCTGTTCAGGTTGTTTTAAGCATTATCTGCCAGGCGCCGTAGCTGGCTCCACTGCCTGTTTAAGACACCCTCAAAATCATTATAGTTAAGCAGCCTTTGCTATCACCTCTACTTTTGTGTATTCAACTCAGCGTCAGGAAACCCAAAGTCATAAGATAATCAGTTCAAGAAGTTGAACAGTCGCCAATGCCCCAATATCTACATCTATATCTGTATCTACATCTACATCTGTATCTACCTATCTCTATATCTATCTACATCTCTATCTCTGTCTATCTATCTCTATTTCTACCTCTACCTCTACATCCATCCTTCTATCATCTATCTATCTATCTATCTATCTATCTATCTATCTATCTATCTATCTATCCTATCTCTACTCTATATCTCTATATCTCTACTCTATCTCTATATCCATCCATCCATCCATCCATCCATCCATCCATCCATCCATCCATCTATCTATCTATCTATCTATCTATCTATCTCAGGACAGAGTCTGGGAACTGCTGTCAGCAACTTGGCTGGGCTCTTGAAGAAAAGACTGGCTAATTCAGTCCAGGCTGTCTTTCTGCTACAGCTTTGAGTGATGTGTACGGCCCTGTGCACATTTGCTGAAAACTAGTATCAGGGAATGACATACAGTTTGATAACATAAGATGCTTAGGTTTTTTTTTTTTGGTGGTGGTGGGGAGCTCAAGTGAGATGTTCAGAGCTAATAGCTGTGGTGAGCGGAGTTTTAGCTGTGATCTGTACCTTGAGATATCGGCTGTGTCTGGCTCAGGGGAAAAAAAGGGGGAGTGAGGGGAGAGAGAATGAAAGCTTATTTCTAGAAAGGGCTTCCGATGAGCAGCATTTGTCATTGAAGGGGAGATGGGTATAATTAGCTTGTCAGTCTCATTTGAGCTGAGTTGGTTGCCTCTGCTAAGAAAGATGGACTAACTGCCAGAGCAGCTGACAGGTAGTCGATAATGCAGCAATTAATGTCATAAATAATTCTGGAACCAATTATATCAAAATGGACTTTGAGCTTTAAAACAGATCAGAATTCCCTCCTTCTTCATCGTCGTCTTCTTCCCAACTAACAACAAGTCACCCTTTTCATTTTTTCTCTATAATTACTTTTCATTGTCCGCAGCCATAATGCAGTCTTTTTCTTCGGCCCATATTTCTCAACCTCCTTCGATTCCCATCGTACCTCCCAACTCCATCCCATGTCCCTCCCTGTCCATGTCTCTCTCTTTCTCTCTCTCTCTCTTCCTGGCTTTTGTTGTTACTGGATACTTTTCAGCCCGTGCATAATCTTTTCACCTGACCATTTACATGATAAGCCCCTCTGCACTCTAATGATTAAAGACCCCCATTTTCTCAAATGTCAGGAGTGTTGTCAGCAGGGCAGCCCCAAAACAATGGCATTTGGAAATGAAGACATTGGTGAAATGAATTGATCTGTCTTATTATTTTAAAGGTTGTTCTGACTTTGCTTACACTGAACCTATTGATTTTGGGGGGGTGGTTTCCTTTCCCACTACAGTTGCAAGCTGAGGATGTTTAACCATATTCCGTCTATGTTGCAAGGACGGTCTTTGCTGGAAGCTTAACCATGGAGTTGTAACCCCTTCTAGTGTCTAAGAGGAAAACCACACACACCCCACAGACACACATGCATGCATGGCACAGACAAACTTTTTTATGGGAGGGGTGGCATTTTTAAAAGAAATGGGTTTTTTTGAAATGATGATTGTCAGAAGAGCTGCATCTAGGAGTTGTGGTGGTGCAGTGGTCAGAATGCAGTACTGCAGGCTACTTCTGCTGACTGCCGATTGCGAGCAGTTTGGCAGTTTAAGTCCCACCCGCTCAAGGTTGACTCAGCCTTCCATCCTCTCGAGGTGGGTAAAATGAGGACCCAGATTATTGGGCAGCAGTAGGCTGACTCTGTAAACCACTTAGAGAGGTCTGTAAAGCACTGTGAAGTGGTATATAAGTCTAAGGGCTATTGCTATTTCTACTTCCATGATGGGCATTTTGAGAGGTTGAGACTGGAATCTGAGCTTTGCATGCTTTAGGATGCTAGCAAAGCAGAAATAAAGAGCATTTATTCAGTACTTAGAAATTTTAAATGAGTCATAAATCAGGAATATTGACATCTCAGGGAGGGGGAGAATTAGTGGGAAGAACATTTCCTGAAGATATTGATTATTTATTACCCATTAATTTACAGTAGTTATTGTATATTTGATACAGATGCAAAAGAAATACCCTGGTTTGGTTTGGTTTTTTACTCCTAAACCTAAATGAACTTTTTTGATTAAAATGTATAAAGTCAAGAAAGATTCATATTCTTACTCTAAGGTTAGTATGTCAGGGATAAAAGGGATATTTGAAATTAAATTAAATACATTACAGGTAGTCCTCGGCTTACAGCAGTTCATTTAGTGACCAATCAAAGTTACAACAGCAATGAAAAAAGGGACTTAACACAGTTATGACTTCTGCAGCCATTCCCATGAGCATGTGATGAAAATTCAGATGATTCGCAACTGGTTCATATTTATGACTGTTGCAGTGTCCTGGGGTCACGTGATCACAAATTGTGACCTTCTGACAAGCGAAGTCAATGGGGAAGCCAGATTCACTTAACAACCAGGTTATTAATTTATCAACTGCAGTGATTCTCTTAAAAACTATTCTATTCTTCTATTCTATTCTATTATTCTGTTCTGAATTCTATTCTATTCTGTTCTTTTATTCTATTCTATTCTTTTATTCTATTCTATTCTATTCTGAATTCTATTCTATTCTATTCTGAATTCTATTCTATTAATAGGATAGGATAGGATAACTTTATTGTCACTTTGAATGTATACTAATTGGCATACATTAAAATGAAATTTTGTTGCATACAGCTCTCAAAGGGTCACCACCTTCAATATATACTACATAAACATGACTTACTAACTAACTAAGTACATACATGCATACATAATTATGCATATACCCACATATATTATATGACAGAGAAACAATACTGTCTAGTTCAGATGTATACATGTTTATGGCAAGAAAAACGAATCTTGTGAGTTTACCAGATGGATGGCCTAGGGAACAAAGCTGATACAGAACCTGGTAGTCCTGCTAGAAATACCTCAAAACCTCCTCCCAGAGGGGAGCAATGGAAAGAGACCAGGAAGTGGGTGTGGGGGGTCTCTGACATTGAAAGATTCCTCTTTTGGTATTAACCTCTTTCAGTTTATCACCGATGACCACAACCAGGGGTGGGATTCAACCAGTTTGGCCTGGTTCAGATGAAGCATGCGCTCACCGAACCAGTTGTTACACCAGTTGAATCCCATCCCTGATCACAACTGTGCCTTCCACTGCGCCATCCATCCTTGCACAAAGCTTCTGATGTTTTTATTGATGATACCATAATCTAAGAACCATTAGAGATATGAAGTGAAAATGTTGGGGATTTCTACTGTAGTTTCCTCTTTCTGGTTTCTCTTGCTCTAGCCAAATGCTATATAGTGTGATTCTTTTCTTGCAACCTTCTTCATTTGCCTGGGCTTTCTTTTAATTTCTGCAACCAAATCAAGTATCGTACATTCTGAATCTCTTGCCTTTCCATCCATGGAATTGGATAATGTCCTGAATTCTCATAGATTGTGATGCACTTATTTGATTGCTTCTCAGCCTCAAAGACTCAAAGTGCTACTTTCCATGTATAAGCTGTCAACTGCTTACTATTTGATTGTCCTGCATATCGTTCATCTCAAATACTATTTAATAAATGTCATTGATTGGTGATTAATCATCCTTTCCCTTTTGGACTTTTGAAATACGTAAGGTTGTGAAAAGATCCCGAAAGAACTGGTGTTCTGAGGAATTTTAAGTTTCTGCATGAAGGTTTGGGTTACCGAACTTAGTGAATCAAACAATTCAGTTGAATCTCTGAATTGATATAATTCTGAATTCTATTCCACATTGAAAAGAAAAAGTCTGATCAAAACACTAAAACCAACTGCAGTTTCTGAATAGGTCTGATGTTAAGTAACTATTTTTCTTTGTGTATAAAACTCTTTCATTCTGAGCTTATTCAGGAAATACAATTGATTCAACTTGCTGAATAGAATTGGCTTAAACTTTTGATCCAACCTGAACTGATAATTCAGACCATCTACTATTATTTTTGCCAGGTTTTGACTTTATTTTACTGTAGTTTAGAGTTTATTTGCCAGACTCTCCCTTTCTGATTGTTATTTTTGCCAATACACCCATGTAAACATACATATTGTTAAGTTTGCATGAAGAGTCAAACGCGAAGAGCTTCAGTAAAGAGTTTATTCAGTGACTACAGCTCGAATGGACCCGAGTGGGCTGGGCTACGGCTGCTTCTTATAGCCAGCAGCCGTAGTTGCCAGCCAATGGGAGTGCAGGGTTTCTTCCCGCACTATTTAAACCAATACCATTTAACATTTTACAAGAACAGTTCAAATAAGCCAATAAAATTCAAACCTACATACATAACACCCCTCCCCACTAGGTTCAGTCCATACCAAACCCCAACCTATCTAATGTATTCTTTTAAATAGGTGGGGCTCTTATGCGTTGAGACCTTCGTGGTTCAGAAGTTTTAACGTTCTCACCCAGTGAGAGAGGAAATGTGTCTGCTGACATTTCCCTGCTGGGACTTCCTATGAAAGGAGACCCTGTTAGACTGTTAGAATCTGGTCTCTCCTCCCAACCCATCTCCATTCCAATGTCAGCACCAAAGTCAGGTAATGATGTGCAATCTTCCACTTCTAAGGATGGATCTTGGCATTGTGACAGGTTTTGGGATGGTTCCTGTCGTAATGGCTCGTTACACATGGGGTTGATTCTTGCTTGCTGATTTTCCTCCTGTTCCTCCCCACCCCCCCCCCAGAAGTGACATCAGGTGAGGTAACCAAAGAGAGACAGGGGCGATGTTCCTGAGGGAACCTGGATCTGAGTTGATCAATGTGCCTGCTCCAGAGGAGTCCATCCTCTGTTTGTACCCTGTAAGAACGAGGGCCAGTGATTTGAGCTATTACAGCAGGAATCCACAAAGGCTCACCTATAAAGTTCTTAGCATACACAGAATCACCCACACTAAATGTATGAACTTTGGAAGTGGAATCCAGTGGTGCGTTGGGTGCGTAAGTGGGATGAAGGCGGTCAAGGGAAGACCTAAGTTTCCTACCCATCAACAACTCTGCTGGCGATAAGTTAGTAGATGGGCTAGGAGTGATGTGCTGGACACTAAGTAGTTTTTCAAGCTTCTCAGTGATGTCCCCAGGACCCAGTTGCTGGAGCTTCTCTTTGGTAAAACGTACCATGCGTTCAGCCGGCCATTAGCCGAAGGGTGCCCAGGGGTAGTAAGGGCATGTCTGATACCCTGTTGTGCTAGAAAGGATTCAAAAATGTTAGATGTAAATTGAGGGCCATTGTCAGAGACAAGAACATCAGGTAACCCATGGGTTACAAACAGTTTTCTGAGCTGCTTGATGACAGCATCAGTTGTGGTGGATGTCATGGGAAATACCTCTAGCCATTTGGAATATGCATCTACTATAACAAGAAAAGTGTGCCCTCTAGTAGGACCTGTGAAATCAATGTGGATCCTAGACCACGGGCCCCTAGGACATTCCCATTCCTGTGTGGGGGCGTGAGGTGGGGCAGGCCTGACTACCTGGCAATTGGGACAAGATGCAACCCAGTTTTCAACCATTTTGTCAATACCTGGCCACCATACATAACTCCTGGCCAATCCCTTCATCCTTACAATACCAGGATGACCCTCATGTAACATTTCCAAAACCTCTCTTTGCAGTTTTGCAGGAATAACCACCCTGTTACCCCACAAAATACATCCTCTTAATACAGATAATTCAGTTTGCCTGGACTTAAAAGGTTGGGCAAGGTGAGGTAGATCTTGAAGAGGCCAACCTTTCTTAATCCAGCCTATAACAGGAGCCAACACAGTGTCTTTGGCAGTCTCTCTGGCAATTTCAGCAGCATGAACTGGAAGCTTAGCAACAGTTTCTAGGAAAAAGGTGTGTGTTTCAGGTTCAAAGTCCTCCTTGTGGCAAGGCAGTGGGCAACGACTCAGTGCATCAGCATGTCCAATGTCCTTGCCAGGCCTGTGAATCAGTTTGTATGAATAAGCTGCAAGAAATTCAGTCCACCTCAGCATTCTTGGTGACAGGATAGTAGGTGTAGGTTTGTCTCCTGCCACAATGCCTAACAAAGGTTTGTGATCTGTAACAATGGTAAATGTCCTGCCATACAGATATTCATGAAATTTCTTGACAGCTGCAACAACTGCCAATGCCTCTTTGTCCAGTTGGCTATAATTCCTCTCTGCTTTGGTCAAAGTGCGAGAGTAAAATGCAATAGGGGCTTCCCTCCCACTGGGAAGCCTGTGGCTCAAAAAAAAAACCCCCACTCCAAAAGGGGATGCATCACAAGTCAGTACAACAGGCAAATTCTCAGAGAACTGTATCAGTACAGCATCAGATGTGATTAGTCTCTTAATACTGTTAAATGCTGATTGTTCCTTCCTCCCCAGATCCAAACAGCTTATCAAGCAATCTGTGCAAAGGTTCAGCAATGGTTGCCTTTTGAGGTAGAAACATGTGATAAAAGTTAATGAGTCCAAGGAAGGCTTGCAAATCTGTTTTGCATTTAGGTTTAGGGGCTTCTTTGATTGCTTTAACCTTGGCATCAGTAGGGTGGATGCCATGCTTGTCAATCATGTAGCCCAGGAACTCAACCCTGTCTGTCTTAAGTGTGCATTTTTCTTCCTTGACTTTTAACCCCGCTTTTCTGAATCTGGTAAGGACTTCTCTGAGTCTTTCTTGAAGCTGAGTGTCATTTTCAGCAGAGATTAACACATCATCAAAGTAAGGCACTACCCCGGCAGTCCTTGAAGCATTCTTTCCATAAGGCTTTGAAAGATGCCTGGTGCCACGCTTACTCCAAATTGTAACCTTTTACATTTGAAGGCACCTCTGTGAGTCACAATGGTTTGGGCCTCTGCAGTGGCATCATCAACTGTTAGTTGTTGATATGCCTGGGCCAAGTCCAATTTGGCAAAGACTGTACCCCTGCCAAGTGAATGTAACAGATGATGCACAACTGGCACTGGATATGCGCTCTGCTGCAGCGCATGGTTCAGTGTCCCCTTATAGTCTCCACAAATTCTTACTGACCCATCAGTCTTGACTGGTGTGACTATGGGTGTTTCCCATCTGGAGTGATCAGTGGGCTCTAAAACCCTTGAGCAATTAATTTGTCTAATTGTGCATCAATTTTTTCCTTTAAAGCAAATGGAACCCTCCTGGGCTTTAAACGAATTGGGGGCACCTTGGGATCTAGGTTGAAAGTGATAGGGGTCCCCATATACTTGCCCAGTCCTTCGCTGAAGACCTCTGGAAACTCAGACTTCAAGGCCTCCTCCCATTCAGAGTTGCTCACGTGATTGATGCCAGTCACCTCGATGCCTAGTGGCTTGAACCACTCAAGTCCCAGCAAGCTTGGGTGATCCTTGTCCACGATGGTCAGGGGCAAACGTTTGGTGTGGCCTTTAAACTGCACGTTGAAATCTCTTGCTCCAACTACTGGAATCTTGTTCCCTTGGTAGTCTTTAAGAGTCAGTGCTTGCTTCTGGAAATGTTTCTTCTGAATGTTGGGAAGTAGCCTGTGAATAGTGTCCCATGACACCATAGATAAATAAGAGCCTGAGTCCACTTCCATTTGGCAAGGCCTTCCTTCAATGAACACCTTCACGTGTACTTTTCTGCTTCTCAAGGGTGAAGAATGACCAATGGTGATTGTTTGGTGAGTTTCATTCTTCCCATTTGCTTCTGAATTGCCCCATCTTTTCAATGAAGTTGTTGGGCTTAAAATCCTTTTCAGGAAATTTCTTCCTACTAGGTGGAGTTCTGGATGATTTGCAGACTCTGGCTAGGTGACCCTTTTCTCACAACGTAGGCAGATGGTGTCTAAGAACTTGCATTCAGTGCGGGGATGCCCCCCAGCCTCTGCAATAAAATTCTTGCCTCTTTCTCCCAGGGTCTTTCCTTTTCTTCTCCATTCTGAGTCTAAAATCCCTTCCTCCACCTCACTGCAATCTGAATCAGAGTCTATTTGTTGCAATGGGTTGTTGTGGATTTTTCCACATCAGAATGGCTTGAGGCCTGGCTTGAGGCCTTGTTAATCTTTTCATGGCCGCTGCTGAGGACTTGGTGGCTTCCGCTGAAACAGCTTCTTCAATGGCCTCCTTAAACGTGATCTTAGGTTTCATTAACAGTTTGCTTTGTAAGACCTTATCTTTGAGGCCTAAAACAAACCGATCACGCATGGCCTCTTCTAAGTTGGTAAAGTCACAAGCACCCCAATGTCCCTTAAACTTGCCACAAAGTCATTAACATTCTGCTTCCCCTTGATCCCGACGGTAAAACTTCGTGTCTCTTAATGAGGCACGATACTTGCGGGGCAATGGGCTCTTAAAAGCTTTTCCAAATCAGGCCATTCCATTACCTTCAGTTCTGCAGCTCCGCCAACGCCTTTGCCATCTTGAAGACTGCCGGGACCGCAGTGCGTGAGAAATACCGCCCTCTTGCTTCTCGGGAATGTCGGCGGTTGTTTCCTTCCATACATCTGGGCGATCCGCATACGATTCCCAGTCTTCACCCGGATCGAACGGGGCTGGGGGTGTTCAGCGCAGCCATCTCGCTCTTCTGTTGCTTCCGCGTTGTCTCTTCTTCAGGGCAATCCCCCACCTTCGTCGCCAGTGTTAAGTTTGCATGAAGAGTCAATGCGAAGAGCTTCAGTAAAGAGTTTATTCAGTGACTACAGCTCGAATGGACCGAGTTGGCTGCTCTGCTGCTTCTTATAGCCAGCAGCCAAGTTGCAGCCAATGGGAGTGCAGGGTTTCTTCCCACACTATTTAAACCAATACCATTTAACATTTTACAAGAACAGTTCAAATAAACCAATAACATTCAAACCTACATACATAACA
>CM019151.1:90278513-90346672 GCA_009733165.1 Naja naja
CACTGAGTGCTTCAAGCTCTTGTGTTTATTGAGTGAGGACTACAGCTCAGAACGAACCCACTATTTGCGTCCGGGCTGCAACTGCTACTTAGGGCCAGCCAGCAGCTGCAGTTGCCAGCCAATCAGAGTGCAGGGTTTTCCCGCACTTTTAAAACCAATTATTTCATTACAATTTACAAGAACAGTTCAAAACCTAATGACAAATAAACCCTGACACATACATACCTCACAAACACCCCTCCCCACTAGGTTCAGTCCATACTCAAACCCCTGGCCTATCTAATGTATTCTTTTAAATAGGTGGGGCTCTTACGGTACATTGAGACTCTACGTGGTTCAGATGTTTTAAGGTTCTCACTTTGTGAGGGAGGAAATGTGTCTGCTGACATTTCCTTACTAGGATTGTAGTAATGGTAGAACCTGTTTGGTTACTACAACCTGGTCTCTCCTCCCAATCCATCTCCAACCCAATGTCAGCACCTAAATCAGGTAATGATGTGCAATCTTCCATTTGTGAAAATGGTTGTTGGTATTGTGACAAGTTTTGGGATGGTTCCTGTCATGTTACTCGCTACACATGGGGTTGATTCTTGCTTGTTCATTACACTCATGATCCTCCCTTCCCCCTAGAAGAGGTATTAGGTATGGGAACTAGAGAGGAACAATTGCGATGTTCCTGAGGTAATCTGGATCTAAGCTGATCAAATGTGCCTGCTCCAGAGGACACCATCCTCTGTTTGTACCCTGTAAGATCGAGGGCCTGTGATTTGGGTTATCTCAGCAGGAATCCATAAAGGTTCACCCATGGGTTCTTAGCATAAACAGAATCACCACACAGTGAAGAGTGCAAACTTTGCTAGTGGAATCTAGTGGTGCGTATGGGTCGTGCAGGGATGAAGAGGTCAAGGGGAGAACCTGAGTTTCCTACCCATCAATAACTCTGCTGGGAGAAAGTGGTTGATGGGTTGGGAATGATATGCTGAACACTGAGAAGTTTTTCAACTCTCTCAGTGATATCCCCTGGTCCCAATTGCTGAAGTTTTCCTTGGTAAATCATACCATACGCTCAGCCCAGCCGTTAGCAAGGATGCCCAGGGGCTGTCAGGGCATGTCTGATACCCTGTTTTGCTAGATATGATTCAAAAAGGTTGGATGTAAATTGAGGGCATTGTCAGAAACAAGCACATCAGGTAACCTGTGAGTTACAAAAGCTTTTTAAGCTGTTTGATGACAGCTTCAGTTGTGGTGGATGCCATAGGGATAACCTCTAGCCATTTGGAATATGCATCAACTATAATAAGGAAAGTGTGCCCTCTGGTAGGGCCAGCAAAATCAATGTGAATCCTGGACCATGGGCCCCTAGGACATTCCCATTCCTGTGTGGGGGCGAGAGGTGAGGCAGGCCTGACTACCTGACAGTTGGGACAAGATGCAACCCAGTTTCAACCATTTTATCAATACCTGGCCACCATACATAACTCCTGGCCAATCCCTTCATTCTGACAATACCTGGATGACCCTCATGTAACATTTCCAAAACCTCTTTTTGCAGTTTTGAAGAATAACCACCCTGTTACCCCACAAAATACATCCTCTTAATACAGATAATTCAGTTTGCCTGGACTTAAAAGGTTGGGCAAGCTGAGGTAGATCTTGAAGAGGCCAACCTTTCTTAATCTAGCCTATAACAGGAGCCAATAAAGTGTCTTTGGCAGTCTCTCTGGCAATTTCAGCAGCGTGTGCTGGAAGCTTGGCAACAGTTTCTAGGAAAAGGTGTAAGTCTCAGAAGCAAAGTCCTCAGTGTGAGAAGGAAGTGGGCAGTGACTCAAAGCACCAGCATGCCCAATGTCTTTGCCAGGCCTGTGGATGAGTTTGTATGAATAAGCAGCAAGAAATTCAGTCTACCTCAGCATTCTTGGTGACAGGATAGTGGGCGTAGGTTTGTCTCCTGCCACAATGCCTAACAGAGGGTTTGTGATCTGTGACAATGGTAAATGTTCTCCCATATAAATCCTCATGGAATTTCTTGACAGCTGCAACAATTGCCAAGGCTTTCTTGTCCAGTTGGCTGTAGTTCCTCTCTGCTTTGGTCAAGGTGCGAGAGTAAAATGCAATAGGAGCTTCCTCCCACTGGGAAGCCTGTGGCTCAACCCCCCCCCTCCAAAAGGGGATGCATCACAAGTCAGTACAACAGGCAAATTCTCAGAGAACTGTATTAGTACAGCATCAGACGTGATTAGTCTTTTAATATTGTTAAATGCAGATTGTTCTTTTCGCCCCAGACCTACGCAGACTTTTTGTCTATAATCTGTGCAGTGGTTTGCAATGGTTGCCTTCTGAGGTAGGAACATGTGATAAAAGTTAATGAGTCCAAGGAAGGCTTGTAAATCTGTTTTACATTTTGGTCTAGGGGCTTCTTTGATTGCCTGAACCTTGGCATCTGTGGGGTGGATACCATGCTTGTCAATCATATAGCCCAAGAACTCAACCTTGTCAGTTCTAAGAGTGCATTTTTCTTCCTTGACTTTTAACCCCACTTTTCTGAATCTGGTAAGGACTTCTCTGAGTCTTTCTTGTAACTGAGTGTCATTTTCAGCAGAGATTAACACATCATCAAAGTAAGGTACTACCCCTGGCAGTCCGTGGAGCATCCTTTCCATAAGGCTTTGGAAGATGCCTGGTGCCACACATACTCCAAACTGTAACCTTTTACATTTGAAAGCACCTCTATGAGTCACAATGGTTTGGGCCTCTGCAGTGGCATCATCAACTGTTAATTGTTGATATGCTGGGCCAGATCCAATTTGGCAAAGACTGTACCCCTGCCAAGTGAATGTAGTAAATGATGCACCACTGGAACTGGATATGCGCTCTGCTGAAGCGCATGGTTCAATGTCCCCTTATAGTCTCCACAGATTCTTACTGACCCATCAGTCTTGACTGGTGTGACTATGAGTGTCTCCCATCTGGAGTGGTCAGTGGGCTCTAAAACTCCTTGAGCTATTAGTTTATCTAATTGTGCATCTATTTTTTCCTTTAAGGCAAATGGGACCCTTCTGGGCTTTAAGCAAATTGGTGGCACTTTGGGATCTAGATTGAAAGTGATAGGGGTCCCCATATACTTGCCCAATCTGTCGCTGAAGACCTCTGGAAACTCAGACTTCAAGGCCTCCTCCCATTCAGTGTTGCTCACGTGATTGATGCCAGTCACCTCGATGCCTAGTGGATTGAACCACTCAAGTCCCAGCAAGCTTGGGTGATCCTTGTCCACGATGGTCAGGGGCAAGCGTTTGGTGTGGCCTTTGAACTTCACGTTGAATTCTCTTGTTCCAACTACTGGAATCTTGTTCCCTTGGTAGTCTTTAAGAGTCAGTGCTTGCTTGAAATGCTTCTTCTGAATGTTTGGGAGTAGTCTGTGAATAGTGTCCCATGACACCATAGATAAATAGGAGCCTGAGTCCACTTCCATTTGGCAAGGCCTTCCTTCAATTAGTACCTTGACATGCACTTTTCTGTTATTGATAGAAGAAGAATGACCAATAGTTACTGTCTGATGAGTTTCATTCTTCTCCTTTGCTTCTGTGCTGCGCCCCATTTTCTCACTGAGGTTGTTGGGCTTGAATTCTTTGTCAGGAAACTTCCTTCTGTTGGGTGGAGTTCTGGATGATTTGCAGACTCTTGCTAGGTGTCCTCTTTTTCACAACGGAGGCAGATGGTATCTAGGAACTTGCATTCAGTGCGGGGGTGGCTTCTCCCACAACCTCTGCAGTAGAAATCTTGCCTCTTTCTTCCCAGGTCTTTCTTTTTCCGCTCCATTCTGAGTCTATAAATTCCTTCCTCCACCTCACTACAGTCTGACTCAGAATCTATTTGCTCACAATGAGTTGTTGTGGACTTTTCCACATCAGGATGGCTTGTGGCCTTGTTAATTTTCTTCATGGCCGCTGCCGAGGACTTGGTACCTTCTGCTGAAGAGGCCTCTTCTATTGCTTCTTTCAGCGTGATCTTAGGTCTTAGTAATAACTTGCTCTGAAGCACCTTGTCTTTAAGGCCCAGAACAAATCGATCGCGATGGCCTCTTCTAAATTGTTAAATTCACATGCACCCCAATGTCTCTTAAACTTGCCACGAAGTCAGTTACGTTTTGCTTTCCCCTTGATCCGACGGTAAAACTCGTGTCTCTTAATGAGGCACGATACTGTGGGGCGTAATGGGCTCTTAACAACTTTTCTAAGTCAGGCCATTCCATTACCTTCACATCTGCAGCTCCCGCCAATGCCTTCGCCATCTTGAAAACTGCGGACCGGCAGTGCCCTCTTCCGCTTCGGAAATGTCGGCAAGATCGTTTCCTTCCAGATACATTTGGAAACGATCTGCATACGTCTCCCAGTCTTCTGCCGTGGATCGAACGGGGCTGGGGGTGTTCAGCACAGCCATCTCTCTCTTCTTCTTCTTCCGCGTTGCCTTCTTCTTCAGGGAGATCCCACTCATCGCCAGTGTTAAGTTTGCATGAGAGACAGACGCGGGAGGCTTCAAGCTCTTGTTTATTAGTGACTACAGCTCAGAACGAGCCACTTTGCTGGGCTGCGGCTGCTACTTATAGCCAGCAGCCGCAGTTGCCAGCCAATCAGAGTGCAGGGTTTTCCTGCACTTTTTAAACCAATTATTTCTTACATTTTACAAGAACAGTTCAAACTAAACCAATGACTTTAAACCTGCATACATAACACCTTTCTTGGTGCGTGCTGCCCCATTTGCCCTCTCTGATTCATGCTGCCTCCCTATAGTTTGCCTTCCTTGACCCATATGGCATGTCTTGCACTCATATGTGCATCCTACCTGACCTGTCCCGTTCCCCCGCATGCCTTCCCCACCCATGTCATGCACCCTTACTGACCCACACCATTTCCTGTGAGCCGTCCCTGACCCACATAACCCCTCTTGCATACAAAACATTTGGGGCATCACTTGAACACCATTGGCATTGACAAAACAGGTCAATTGCAAAAGGCAGCTTCGCCTGGAAAAGTTTACACCTTTCCACAATACCTTTAATATTATTATGCAACAACATCTGCCTATCCTTGGGAAGGACCTGATTGGTGGATAAAAATGCCAACCAAGCCCTGAACATCTGGCGGACTGTGCAACCAGCCTCAGTAACGATATGTCGTGATTTGATGTGGTTCCTATTCAGAACAGCAATAACTGTGAGCAAAGAAGAGAGCGAGTGGGCCTTTCGTTTAAAATATGATAACCGTAGGGCCGAGCGTTGTGACCACTCAACAATAAAGTGAAAGATTGCATAAATCAATTATCTATATGAGGTGACTGCATCTCTTTGCCCAGCACAGGAAAGAGGGGATGAACACTGAGATCCATTTGTCTGGATTTTCTCTGACCTGGAACCCTAACCCAAATTTCTAAAGCCCAAATTGTTTTGTGTACAAGTGAGACATCTATTATTGTTAGGGCCTGTCTAATAAGCTGAGGCTTAGAGTATTCATTCCAGATTTCTGCAACCCTGATATTGTAACCGCATATTATCTAGAAGGGAGGGAGGGAGGGAGGGAAGAAGCGAGGGAGGGAGAGAGGGGAGGTGGGAGGGAGGGAGGGAGGGAGGGAGGGAAGGAGGGATGGAGGGAGGAAGGAGGGAGAGAGAGAGGGAGGGAGGGAGGAGGGAGGAAAGGAAGGAAGGAAGGAGGGAGGGAGGAAGGAGAGAGGGAAGGAGGGAAGGAAGAAAGGTAGGTAGGTAGGAAGGAAGGAAGGAAGGAAGGAAGGAAGGAAGGAAGGAAGGAAGGAAGGAAGGAAGGAAGGAAGGAAGGAACCACAGTAGTTCTTCCTGAGACTTAGGTGACTCATGAAATCCATGGGCCTGCTATTTGAAAGGAACTTATTTGCTACCATTATTGGAGACCTTTTAAAGTTGCACTGCTGATTAATAACAATTGCCTTAGCCCTCAGCTTTCTTTTTTAAAAACCCCTTCAAGTCAGCCTTTGACTCTTGGCCATGCCTGAATGGGTCCCTGCAATTTTCTTGGCAAGGTTTCTTCAGAAGTGGGTTTGCCCTTGCACGCTTCCTAGGGCTGAGAGAGTGTGACTGGCCCAAGGTCATCCTGCAGGCTTTGTGCTTCAGGTGGCACTCCAAGTCATGGTTCCTCAGTTTAAAAAACAAACCTTAACCACTACACCAATTCTTCTGGCTCTCCAATCGCCATCCTTACAAATATTTCATTTCAAGGTATTTTAGTAGAATTCCCTCAGCTCCTTTGCATTTGATGATATTTCCTTTGCATTTTCTTCTGCCAACCAGATATGCTCTTCCAGCATGGAAAATGTGCTTCCTTCTTGATTCAAGCAATTACCACCTTGTATACTTCTTTCCACCATTTTACAAAACCCTAAAGTCAGCTGTGATCAAATGCATAAGGCCCGCATAAACCAATAAGGCCCGCACTGAATAATCATCAATGAAAAGACTTAATGCCTGGGGCAATAAAACACACCCGAACAATGCACTTTCTAATTGAAATACTTCCCCCCACCCATCCCACACACATCTGATTCACAAATGTACTTACCGGACAGATAATGAATAACTTATATCTTGGGCAGAGTGGCCTATGTGTGATTTATCTCTTCGTATAAATAAATAAGAAAAGGCTGTCAAATCTCAATGCATAAATTTCATGTCTCCTAGAAAGCCTGTATATTAGGATAAAGGGGTGGAGAATAAGTCGGCGAGTGCTTTTACCTTAATTGGGATAGCAGGAAGGAAGATAAGCAACCCCCTTGCAGGAATAAATCGTAAGCCCATAAGAATATTTCCAGAAAATTAAGGGGCTCTGCAAATCATATTTCCAAGTAGACTCTTGGAAGTTTGAAGAAGTTGAAATAATTCCAGGGGAGTGAAGCTCATCATTTTGATAGGGCTATACAATGCCTGTGGCCACCAGATGTGTTCTATGTACTATAAATAGCGCTCAAAACCTGAGGGGTTGCCACAAAGAAGAGGGGGTCAACCTATCCTTCAAAGCACCTGAAGGCAGGACAAGAAGCAATGGGTAGAAACTTATCAAGGAGAGAAATAACCTGGAACTAAGGAGAAAATGACAGTCCAACCCCCGCCCAAGCAGCAGACCCTACACCACTGGTGGCTAACCTTTTTGGGCTCCTATGCCAAAAATTGTGAACGCATTTGCACACTTGCGCCCATGTGCCAGCACCCAGAAGGCAATGCGCGCCCCCCATGACCCCTACGCATGCGCGCACAATCCCCACTCACTCACCCACTCCTGCCACCCCCTTACCTGCACTGCACCTCACAGCTGATTTCTGGCTGGTTTGAGGCCTTTTTCGGCCTCCCAGAGGCTTCAGGAAGGCTTCTGCAGGCTTTTCAGGCTGGAAACTAGGCCCCTTTCATCACTTCCGGTATTTCCGGAAAAACAGGAAGTGACGAAACGGGCTTAGTTTTCATCCTGAAAAGCCTGCAGAACCTTTCCTGAAGCCTCTGGTAGGCCAAAAAAGGCCTCAAACAAGCTCATGCACAGTGAGGTAAGTTTGCCTGCAGCTCGCGTGCCGGCACAAATGGCTCATGCCATAGGCTCACCATCATGGCCCTACACCACTTCTGAAAGATGGCAGTCCAGTCCAGGGGTGGGATTCTACCAGTTCAGGCTGGTTCAGGAGAACTGGGTGTTAATTTTACATCCAGTTCGACGAACCCATAGTTCTGAAGAACAGCTGGCACCGCCAACGCCACCCTGCCCCACCCCTGCTAGGCATCCCCATGAGGCCTGTATGGCTCTCAGGCCCCCCACCCTGCTTTTGCTCCTAGGAGGCTCCAGGGAGGCTTGCTAGGCCCCATTTTGGCCCTAGGAGACCTCCCTGCAGCCTCCTGGGAGCATCCAGCCACCCAGTATGCCTGGATTCAGTGTTTAGCCAAAACAACATTTGGAGCTAGTATAGTATTGATTCCTGCCTTGGGAATGTTCTGGGTAAATAAACCTAAAACTGTTGGAGCCAATCTGCTTCCTTCCTTCCATATCCTCCTCTTCAAAACTAGTAAGTTGCTCTGCTTTTTCAGGCCAGGCTTAGTGTGGGTATGTTCAGAGTGGGTTTTGTAGAAAGCAGCTTACCTTTAGGTCTCATTCATTTGCACAATTTCAGAGCATACACAACACTATTTTCAAAGCACAATTCAGACTATTCAGCAGTGTGCCTAGCTGCTACTTCATTACTTCTATTGCTGTCACCACCTTTATGGAGTGTCCAATGGCCTTTTAAGTTCGACGAGCAAAAAACCCAGTAAATATTGCTCACAAATATTTTCCCTCTTCCACTTTGTGGTTCGATATTTAAACATACAAAATTATGTGCTATGTTACTTATTCAGGCAGTTTGCAAACTTGTGTTTTTTTGTTGTTGGAAGGCAACTCTTTACTTTGAAGATGGTGGTAAATTCTTGGTAACAAAGTAGAAAGGCTCACTTCCACTTGCCATTTAGAAAGGGTTAGAAAGAATGAGAAGGTTAACCTTTGCAGTTTCTTTTTCTTGACTTGGTCTTCATAAAAAGCAGCTCTGGAATTGAAGCCATATGTGTTAAAACAAAATTCTTTCTGTTTAAGTACAAGTATGCAAAAAAGTTTCAAAATTAATCCAAGATGTTTAATGGCTTTAAATATCTGGGTGTTGTACTAAGGTTTAAGTCAGAGCTCTTCAAATTTGGCAACTTTAAAACTTGTGGACTTCAACTCCCAGAATTCTCCAGCCAGGCTGGAGAATTCTGGGAGTTGAAGTCCATAAGTCTTAAAATTACCAACTTTGGGGATCCCTGGTTTAAATAGAAAGAGGTTCCAGCTGAAAATATACCAGGAATAGCATAGAGATGCATGGTAGCTCTTTCTTTCTTTCCTTCCTTCCTTCCTCCCTCCCTCCCTCCCTCCCTCCCTCCCTCCTTCCTTCCTTCTTTCTTTTTTTCTTTTAAAAGGAAGAAGAAAAAGAAAGAGGGAGGGATGGGAGAAAGAGGGAAGGGAAAGGAATGTGAATGAGATATGGATGGATGGATGGATGGATGGATAGAGGGAGGGAGGGAGGGAGGGAGGTGGGGAAAGAAAAAGGAGAGGAAGGAAGGACCACAAACCCTGGCACCAGATGCAGCTTCAGAGGATGCTTTGAAAAAGCACAGCAAACAAGGGTTGGAAGGGACCTCAGAGGTCATCTAGTCCAACCCCGCTCCAAGAGCATCTTTAAAATGAGTTTCTATCTTTTGACCCACCCTGTCATGTGACCACCAAGCCACACCCAGCCGGTCACATGACTACCAAGCCACACCCAGCCAACAGCCCATGCCCAGCCAGTCACATGACTACCAAGCCACGCCCACAGAACCGGTTGTTAAGAAATTTGAATCCCACCTCTGGTCCAGTCTCTTCTTGAAAGCTTCCAGTGATGAAACTCCCACAACTTCCAAAGGCAACTTCTGTTCCACAGGTTGATTGTTCTCACTGTCAGAAAATGTCTCCTTATTTCTCTCCTTGTTCAGTTTCCATCCATTATTCCTTGTCTGGACTTCAGGTGCTTTGGAAAATAGCTTGACCCCCTCCTCTCTGTGGCAGCCCCTCAAATATTGGAACACTGCTATCCTGTCTCCCCTGGTCCTTCTCTTCACTATGCCCAGTTCCTGCAACCGTTCTTCATATGTTTTAGTCTCCAGTCCCCTAATAAACTTGGTTGTTCTTCTCTGCACTTTGAGTCATGCCTGATATCAAAGCAGTTTCCAAAGCATCAGACAGGGATGCCATTGGACACTGTCAGCCTGGTCAAGTGAGAGGCAATTGGTGACAGATAAGTGGTCTTTTATAGATCTCCACCATTTATTGTCCTTCTCATTTAGGAAATCTTGAAAAACTTGAAGTATGCAGAAATCACACAGAGTCCTTAGAATACGTATTCACATACCAAAACACATATATGAGACTAGAGAAAAATCATAATTCTAGGGATAAATTTGAATAAGTAGTATTTGTTCAGATTGTTAAGCTTATTGTCCTTACGAATGAAGGTGAATATACATGTCCCAGGATAACGTTGCAGGATCCAATCTGGGTCAGTCACTGGAACCAGACATTTAGTCTTCTGAATTTTTGGACTCATGCTGGATCCCATCCTCAGGGATCTCTGCTGGAGAGAAGTGACCAAGCCAGATTGGATTATTGTCATTGTTAAGATTTCTATTCTGATTCTTTCCAGACTAGAATTGTAAAATTTTGGAAGGTTGACAAGGTGTATTGGTATTTATAAATTTGCCCTACAGAAGAGACGCAGGATTTAGTCAGGAATATAGTGAGACAATTTTAGATCTGAACATCCAATTTATGTAAGAAACATTTCCAGTTAATCAAGTTATATCTAACCCTTTTTTCTGGGCTTTTAGCCTGATACATTTAACAACTACACCACACTCGTTCTCCCACTGCCATTAGATAAACATATCCAAGAAGTGAGTTTTCAAGTAATATTTCTGTGCAAAAAGGATCATCTTTCTTTGATAAATGACTTTCAATTGGTCTAAAGTATTTTCCGAGACTTGATGTTATCTGAGCTATATTATTATTTTTTAAATGGCTTCTCACCTGGCTTATAGTTGGCCAGGGAGCAAAATCAGAACTGGCTTACAGTTTTGGTGTAAGTTCAGTTTTTTATATATATACAGGATTGGCAGCAATATGGATGGAAAAAGCATGTGTTGAATCTATCCTGAGTATCTTAGGTCTCTGAAGGTCATTCTGCTAAAGTAATATATAGTGCCAGGATGGCTGGCTCAAGGTCAAGTCAGGTGGCTTTTCATAATGCATAAACCTGGAGCTCATACAGACACCAATCATCTGACCTAAAGCCTTGGAACAAATATTTTACTAAGTAAATCAGGAGCATGCTGGCATTTCTATTAACCTTCAATGCACTGGTGACAGGAAATGAATAATGATAAATAATAACTCAAGTCGGTAAATCATACCTAACATCATGGGCAGGAAGAGGGGGAAAAAACGGTAGACTACCGTATGTTAAGAATAAAGCTTGTAGACAACCTGCTCCCAAAGGTTTTTCAAGGTGTTCCTAAAAGTAGTAAAAGGAAACAGGGATTTTGAAAATATGTGTTTTCTGGTTAAGTGGGAGTGATGTTCTGTGGGAAACAGAGGTGGTATTCAGCAGGTTCTGACTGGTTCTGCAGAACTGTTAGTGGGAATTTTGAGGAGTTCGGAGAACCGGCAAATCCCACCTCTGACTGGCTCTGCCCCCATCTATTCTCTGCCTCCCATTGAGTCCCAGCTGATTGGCTGGGTCTTCTTTTGTTGCCCGGCACAGGAAAACGGAGCTGGAAAGCAGGTTAGTGAGGTGGGGAGGGAATGGGGATTTTGCAGTAACCTTCCCCTGGAGAGGGGTGGGAATGGAGATTTTGCAGTATCCTTCCCCTGCCATGCCCACCAAGCTACGTCCACCAAGTCACGCCATGCCCACCAGCCACACCCACAGAACAGGTAGTAAAAGTTTTTGAATCCCACCACTGGTGGAAAAGCTTGATGTTTTGGCCATCTGTAATGAAGACTGCTTTCTCTTGCTACTGAAAGGTACACATGAGAGAGTCTGCCCGAACCTCCCGGACAACTAAAGAATGAATGAAAATGATTGTGCAACCTTTTATGGCCGGGTCACTTCCTGATGCAAAAGAGGTGGAATCAAAATGAAACCTCACCAAGATATAGACCTTGTGCAGGTCAACTTTGCTTTGCTTTGACAGAGTCATGTCATGGAGGATGCAGGTGGTGTGATGGAAGATGGACCTGGAGAATTAGTGGACGGGAGTTTTGGAGCACAGAGAGGAGGCAGTAAATCTCATCCAAAAGAGGCCCACACCTTAGGATTGCTAGTAGCTGAGAAAGTGATAGCTTTAGTTTGGCAAGATCCTGGATGGACAAGTCAATAAAGGATTGGACTTGACTAGATTTTGCTAGGTCATCTTTGGGTCTTGGCTAACAGGTAGCATATTTTCTAGCACTTCTCAGCAAAGCTGTTTGGCAAATGCTGCTAGAGAACAATGGAGAGAAACAGTGGGAAATAATTGCTGTCAGGCCTGTCCCAGCTAGGTCCCTAGGAAAGAAAGACCCTCAACTCCATTTGGTTGAAGTGATAGGCTCTTTTATTAAGGATTAGTGGTTGCAGCAAAAGCAAAGTTAGATCTGAGTATTCCCATGAGAAAGTTACAGGTTTTCCCTTTCCTTTACTCTCATCTGATTGATGTTTTGGGAACCGCTTTGATGTCAGGCAAGTCTCAAAGTGGTTTCACATTCTTTCCCAGGCCAGTCATCATTGGGTTTATTCTGGTTTGACATCTCTGCTTCCTGACAGCTCATTTCCCTCCCCCTTACATCCTTCTTTCTTCCTCCCACTCAACTTCCCCAAATTCCTGTGCCTCCCACTCCCTCCATTTATGGCAGGATGCCAGCGAGGCATAGCAAAGTGGCTGAAGATGGCAGAGCTAACAATTGCATTCTTCCAATATCTTATGCTTATATCTGTCTTTCCTTGGAAAGAAAGGAAACTATTCCCCAACCCCTTCTCAATTTCTAATGTTAACTTGAATGCCACACACTTATGTGTGTGTGCGTGCGCGTGCGCATGCGTGCATGCATTAAACCTCCCTTCTCAACCCTATATGTCTTCCTCAGTCTGAGGTTTTCCTCCAGAGACCTGGAAAATTGACACTTCTTCACAGGATATCTGTTCCTAGCAATGCTCTCTTTTGGACAGTGAGCTCTGACATGGAGTTATTAGAGACGCTGCCCTAACTTAGGTATCTCAGCCCTGAGTGCTGTCATGCCACTGGGACCACTTTGGCTTTGATTTTACATTTCCTCTCTTCAGGTCCTGCTGTCTGGATGTACAATTTTTTTTCACATCTTTTTTCACACCTCCAAACCTCAACTGCTTTCTTTCTTTTCCTCCCACCCCTACCCCCGAACTTTCAAAAGTTACTGCCTGGGTATTTCCATTTGGTTTGATTCAAAACATCAATCCAATCGCCTTTCCTAAATCGAAACTGAAAATCAGTTTGAATTGATGAATCAAATTGGAGGCTCCTGAATCAATTCAGATTATTTCAGACATTTTTTTTGCATGTGCCCGGAGACGGTTTTTCCTGAATTAGTTTGACTTGTCAAATCAGGTCAGATCAATTTAAGTCAGAGTCTGCATGATGTTCTTAGACGTAACACCTAATACTTCCAGAAGAATAGGCGAAATTGCATTTGCCTCATGTTAATTTAATACCAACATGTCATGTTCAGTGACTTAGTAGAGAGATTCCTTTTTCATAGAATTAAGTGTATTGGTGATTGATATTCATTGGTAAGCCTGTGCAAGGTTGCTTATATTGAACACCAGAATTCAGTACTGGAAAACTAGACTAACAGATATAAACTAATAAAACCTTGTATCTGTAGCCAGAAATTCCAAACTACATGAATGTAAGGTGGATAATTAATGAACCACTATCAATAATGTAGTCTGCTTACTGTCTGGTCTACCTTTGTCACTTCTATGATTCCAAACTGAATATCCATGGCCTCAATTGACACATTTGTGTTATATATTTATATATCAGCACAGAGCAAACAATGAGTACAGTCACCATGTGTTTTACTGCTCAACTGTTAAACTATAACAGGCAACAGGCAACTCTACTTAGAATAAAATAAAACCATAGATCCAAACTTGTAAACCCTGCCATCTACTGGCTGAATACTTCTGTAGTTGTTGCATAGAAATACATTCCAAAAATGAATTCCAACATCCCTGATTATGCTTCTTTGCTTCTCTAAAAATTATCTGTTATAACATCCTTAGGTACTTTCTACTAATATTTCAGGGAAATCTGTCTATTGATCTGTTTATATGATTTGCATATAACTCTTTTTCAAGGACTTCAGAGTGATGTATATTATACATATACTATTAAAGTTGTTTGATCAGGATCTATTTGTAGTCTTTAATACAACAGCAGAAATATTTGTTAATGTTGACTATTGGCACCCTGTATCCTAATTATAATTTATTTGCATGTCCAGAAATGAACCAGTTAAGAAACACAGCAGGGATACAGAATATCATTGAGAAACTGATTCTACTGTTAGTATCTAGGTGTTTACTGCTTTCAATTCACTAATTTATGGCTGGGTTCGGACAATGTATTAAACTAAGATAAAATAAGGATGGAGAATTTGAAGTTCAGCAAATGGTAGGAAACCAGTTAACATGTTATGTGAACTGAGCCATGATGTTTAAAACAGTATCTTATTTGTAAGGTCATTGTTGCTCTCTGAGCTTGGTCATTTTTTTGGTTGCTTTTCCAACACTGACAGGGCAAGCCACTTGTATATAAAGCAAACCCCACAGCTTTCTAGCACTGGTGATGTTACCTAGTTGGGTCATGAAACGTCTGCAAGACAGTATCTTAAAAGGTTAAATCATGGCGACTGGACCAAAGTTTATTAAAACTTTGAGGCATTTTGTTACTCATCCAAGAAACATCTTCAGTCAAAATGAAAATGTTGAATACCCTTCAGTCTGGTCCAACTTTCACAACCATAGGTAGCTACCGAGAACACAATAGAGCAAATTAACCTACATTTGATTTCCCTTGCTTTTCCATATTCAGTTCCTGTTCATCACTGCTGTGCAACCCACTACAATCCAACATATTATTTCTATGCTGTATTCACCACTTTGATCATGCCCGATAGGAAACGCCACTCATTGAATATTTCAAATGGCCAACTATCATAAATCTCAATAAATTTGCTAAGAAAGGAACATTTCATTCAGATATCTGTTTTTCTGAAATTTTCTATTGCTCCCTTTTAACGTTCATGAAAATATCATCCCGTTCTCTTCAGAGAAAAAAAATGTTTACAACTGTTTGCTTATTTCTGGCAACAACCAAAGGCAGAAACAGATCAAAAGATTCCAAATAATTCATATATATACTGTATATATATATATGTAGGTCTTGGTGTATTTGGGTCTTATCCCGTGTAAGATTGAGATTATCTTGATGACGTTTCGACGAGATCCCACTCGCCATCTTCAGGCTGGTGTCTTCAGCTTTGTGCTTGTGCCAGCAAAGCGTGATCTGAGCTGCCTTCTCTCTATAAATACTGGAGGGGAGGTGTGGTGTGCTGGCTCTGTTGTAAGCGGGTTGGTTGGCTGTGTTGTTGGCTGTGTTGTCGCTTCTTGATTGGTTGATGGAGTTGATGTTTGCTGATTGGTTGGCTTTTTCATAAGAGCCTGTGTGGCTGAGGTAGTGGCTGTGTGTCCTTCAGCCTTTTGTGTTGTAGCTACCTGGGTAGTGGGCTGTGTGATGACCTTCTTATTGTTGTGACATCCTGGGTCTTGTGCTGTAATCTCCTGGGTCGTTGTCTGTGTTATATATATATATATATATATATATATATATATATATATATATATATATATTGTGTGGTGGTATGTGTGTGTTGGTGTGTTGGTCTTGTCTGTAGGTTGAAATACCTTGGCAGCGTTTGACGAATCTCATCCGTCATCTTCAGGCTGGTGTCTTCAGCTTTGTTCTCCTGGGAGAAGTGTGTGATCGTGGCTGTTTTCCCTTTTAAACTCTAGAGTTGGATGTGTTGTTACTTTTGATTGGTTGTGGAGTTGATGTATGCAGATTGGATGGCTTTTCCTGAGACCCTGTGTGGCTGAGGTGCTGGAGGTGTGTCTCTCAGCCTTTTGTGTTATGACCTGGGTAATGGGCTGTGTGATGACCTTCTGAGTTCTATTGTTGTGATGTCCTGGGTGTGGTGCTGTAATCTCCTGGGTCGTTGTCTGTGCTGCAACCTCCTGATGTTTTGTGTTGTGATCTCCTGAGTTCTGTGATGTAGTATCCTGGGTGGAAGGCTGTGATGTGGCATTCTGGGCCTTGGTTTGGCTCCGAGTTTGAGGTCTGGCTATGTGTTTATAAGCGTGTGTCAGTTTGCTTAGTTGGGGGTTGGAGGGGGTGTAGCAGTGGTGTTGCAGCCATGGTCTGGTTTCTGGATGGTGGTTGCCTTTCATCTGTGTGGGCTTGGGTTTGAGTCTGGTAAGGAGATTGGTGGTGGCATCATGTGTTATTTTGGGTCGGTGTTGAAAAGATATATATATATATATGTCAAAATTTGACATATATATATATATATATTTGTTTTCAAGAGATTTTCAAGGTAAAGTAGTAGTTAGGTAGATCTTGTCCGTAGATTGAGACATTGTAACGTTTCAAGTCATCTGAGCTGTTCAGCTCGCTTCTCCTGGAGAACTAAGCTGAAGACACCAGCCTGAAGATGACGGATGAGATTTCGTCAAACGCTGCCAAGGTATTCTCAATCTACACGGACAAGACCCGAATACACCAAGACCATATATATATATATATATATATATATATATATATATATATATATACATACCGTTTCCTAAAATAAGACCTACCCCGAAAGTAAGACCTAGCACTATTTTCTAAACCTGCCCTAATATAAGACCTACCCCAAAATAAGACCTAGTGTAAATCTCCAGTTCCAGGAAGACTTTTCAGGGAGCAACCGCGGCACCACAAACACCCCCACACACTCACACCCACTATTTGGCACCATAAATATATAAGACCTACCCTGAAAATAAGACCTAGTGTGTTTTGGGAGCCAAAAAATATAAGACAGTGTCTTATTTTCGGGAAACACGGTATATATATATATATATATATATATATATATATATATATATATATATATATATATATGTTTTCAGAGATTTTCACGTAGTAGGTCTTGGTGTACACGGACAAGATATATATATATAGATATATATATATATATATATATATGTCAAATTCTGCAACATCAGTGCTAACAGTTTCCAACAAGTTAAGCTTAACACTTACGAGATTAATGTTTTCAGAAGCAGACAAATTGATTCAGAAGATGTAAATGTTCAGTCGGTTCCTGCCCAGAAAGTCGAGCATTTTAGCCCTTGCACATCTACCATCTATCTTTTAAAATAGAAATTAAATCATTTACATTTCCACATGCCTTGGAGTCCCTATTTCGTATTCTTTGTTGGTGCCGAAGCATTTTTTTTTTTGCTTTTCTACCCATTTTGCATGTTTCATCGTTGGAGCTTTCTATGAGGGAATTTTTAATGTCTTTTCCTCCTTTACTTTGAAAATTCCTTTCATCTACCAAAAATGCAATCAGGGAAAACAATCATTTGGCCAGATACCTTGCATTAGGAGAAAACCAAATATCCAGCATGTCCACGTTTGAAAGGTCTCTTTCCATATATCGCATTACAAAGGATTTAATTTCATTCTCTGCTTTAAAATGTGGATAAAAGTGGACTCTGGATTCAAAAGTAGAAGAACATGTTGAACAAGCATACCAAATTTCATTCCATTAACTTAACTGTCAAGGAAAATATTGTCCTGAAGTGTGCCGGATATTTTCCTGGTTCCCTTGAACTTTGTGTAAGAATCAAGCCGATGTATGAATCTAAAGCACCAATAATTCTAGGAATTGATGCCTCAACTTTTACTCTGTTATTTCTTTCCTCAAGGTGCAGTGGCCTAGAGGTGGTACTCTTGCCTCACAATCAGGAGGCTGTGAGTTTGATCTTAGGTAGAGGCAGATATTTATCTATTGGCACAACTGAAAAAAACTCCGCACTGGTGACGGGAAGGGCATCCGGCCAGTAAACACTCTGTTAGCTCCATTCAGTTTTGCAGACTCCACCCTGCAAGAGATTATGGGGTTGTTAAAGGAAGAAGATGAAGATGACTTCTTTCCTCAAGGGAACTACACACCCTGCGCAAAGATAACAATATGCATCTTTATTGCCTTCTCTGAAAAACGACTTCCCAACGTCCCATGCGCTCACACAGAGCCTCCTTGGGCTGCTGTCGGCCAGACAGTGTCGGCTGGCGACCCCTAGGGGTAGGGCCTTTTCTGTGGGAGCATCCATCCTGTGGAATCAGTTGCCCCTGGAGCTTCGGGTGGCTCCTGACCTTCAATCCTTCCATCGTGGCCTGAAAACATGGCTTTTTCAGCTTGCTCACCTGGACTGATGGAGGGGTGGGTTTTAGTGCTGGTTTGTTAATGTTAATTATTATATTGGGATGTTGTTTAATTGGCTTTTTAATATTTGTATTGTATGTTTTTATTATTGTTGTGAGCCGCCCAGATTCACTTAATAACCATGTTGCTAAGTTAACAACTGTAGTGATTCATTTAACGACTGGCAAGAAAGGTCATAAAATGAGGCAGAATTCACTTAATAATGTTTTTGCTTAGCAATGAACATTTTGGGGTCAATTATGGTCATTAAGTCGAGGTCTCCTGTAAAATAAAAGCACAAAACTGAAATATCAAGCAAAAATCAAAGGTTTGAACAGGGATAACAAAAATTTCTTATGAGTTCTCAGCTTTTGGTATCAGATATTTCATCAAGTTTGGTTTCCTGGATCAATTTATGACATATTTGGAAACTGAGCTGAAATTTGAATTTGATCTGAATGTTCTGATGTGAACGACATGTCTCAATTTGATGCTAGTATATCAGTTTTGAAAACACATAATCACATGCATTAATCCAACCTTTTCACATTTTTGTTTCTTTTAGGTAAACTTTTACCCGAGGAGGGTGAATACTGCTTCTTTTTAAAACAATTCAGGAAATAGCTGGAAGGTAGTGAACACTTTTTTCTAGTGTAATGGCAAATTAAATAAAGAAATGACCACTTCAAAAATTGTCCATGTTCAGGAGATGTTGTGAAGAAAATTTGCCCTCAATGAAAAAAAACAAAAACAAAATCCCATTTGCAGTGGGGGCTGTAGTTCACCTACTATTCCACCAGACTCATGATTTGTTGAAGTCTATAGAAATGACAAATAAGTCACTTGATGCATGGAAGGATAAATGAGCTCAGGAAGAAGGAAAGAACAGAAGAAATTATTCACAGTTTTGATCAGCTCTTCTGAGATAAGAAGCCAGGCAGTGTCAGTGACAGAACTTAGTTGTGATAGGTGGTTAATAGAGAAGCAATCCTATCCAGGAAGTGTCTTTCTGAAAAGCTCACCCTTCTACAGATTGTGTGTCTATCAGTCATAGCTGGCACTCTTCATTCAGTTGCTAACACATTAAAAAGCAGGAACAGACATTATTCCAAAAAAGACAGAGGGGTGGCAGCATGTTTGACTTCATACTGTCACTTCCAGAAAAACTAAGTATTACATTTATTGTAAAAAAACAAAAGGAGGAAAGGAGGAAGGAAGGAAGGAAGGAAGGAAGGAAGGAAGGAAGGAAGGAAGGAAGGAAGGAAGGAAGGAAGGAAGGAGTGATGAGGTGGAGGCAGAGGGAGGGAGGGAGAAGATTTAGAGCAAAAAGGATTACCTGTGTAATACTTGAGGGACATGGGCAGGCTAGAAAAGAAAGAAAGAAAAAGAAAGAAAGGAGGGGAAAGAAAGAAAGAAAGAAGAAGGAAGGAAGGAAGGAAGGAAAGAAAGAAAGAAAGAGAGAAGAAAGAGAGAGAGAAAGAAAAAAGAAAGAGAAAGAGTGAGAGAGGAATGGAATAGAATAGAATAGAATAGAATAGAATAGAATAGAATAGAATAGAATAGAATAGAATTCTTTATTGGCCAAGTGTGATTGGGCACAGAAGGAAGGAAGGAAGGAAGGAAGGAAGGAAGGAAGGAAGGAAGGAAGGAAGGAAGGAAGGAAGGAAGGAAGGAATGAATGAATTTGGGTCAGGTGGTCCTTGATTTAGGACTATTTGTTTAATAACAGTTCAGAGATACAACAATGCTTAAAAAAGAGACTTATGGCTGATCCTCAAAGTTATAAGCATTGCTCCACACCCATGGCCACTTAATTGTGATTTGGGCACTTGGCAATTGGCTTGCATTTACAATGGTTGCAGTGTCCCAGGGTCATGCGATTCCAATTTGCCGCTTTCCCTGCTGGCTTCTGACAGACAAACTCAATGGGGAAAGTCAGTCAAGACATACTTAACAATTGCGTGATTCCCTTAACAATCGAAGTACAAAGGGGCATAAAACGAGATCTGGTCCCATGATCGCTTAATGACTGCATCGCTTAGCAACCAAAATTCTGATCTCAACATTGGTTGTGAGTTGAGAACTACCTGTGTTGGAGATGTAATGGAATAAAGAAAGGTATAATTAAATGGGCACCAAGATAATCTCTTAAATCAGGAGCAATTTATAGTCTTAAATCTCTTGAAAACGATGGGCAGTGGTTGGCAAAATCCACCATTTCAAATTCTGGCAACCAGAATACCAGAGTTGGAAGGGACCTTGGAGGTCTTCTAGTCCACCTCCCTGCTCAAGCAGGAAACCCTATATCATTTCAGACAATTGGCTGTCCAGCCTCTTCTTTAAAACTTCTATTGTTGCAGCACCCACAACTTCTGAAACCAAAGTCATTCCACTGGTCAATTGTTCTCACTATCAGGACATTTCTTCTTAGTCAAAGTTGGTTCTCTTTTTACTGCCCCAAATGTGCTTTTTTCAAGAGGCAACTTCCTTGTTTTTCTTTGAAGACATATTGCTTCTCATCCAAGAAGCTTCTTCTGAACTGAAGAAGATTCTTGGATGAGAAGTGAAACATCTTAAAAACAAACAAACAAGAAAGTCCAGTTGACTCTTGGGGGAAAAAAACACCTTTGGGACCAACCATGACTCAACTGTGGAATTCTTAAGCCGAATATCTGTCCACCTGGTTAAAACCAGGAGAATGCAGTCATTGTGACAGAACCTTATACATTTGCGGGACCATCTACTGCCAGCAACGACTGCCCAGCGCCCTGTGCGCTCCCACAGACAGGGCCTCCTCGGGGTGCTGTTGGCCAGACAGTGTCAGCTGGCGACCCCCAGGGGGAGAGCCTTCTCTGTGGGAGCGCCCACCCTGTGGAACCAGCTGCCCTTGGAGCTTCGGGTGGCTCCTGACCTTCGATCATTCCGTCATGACCTGAAGACATGGCTCTTTCAACAGGCCGAACTGGACTGAGGGAGGGGGTTTATTGGTTTGTATTGGCTGTTGCTGGTTTTAATTAGAATTATTGGGATTTCTATTTAATATCTTTTAAATTTTAAATTTTTTTAGTGTGTGTTTTTACTGTTGTGAGCTGCCCTGAGTCCTTCGGGAGATAGGGTGGCATATAAATCCCAATATAAATAAATAAATAAATAATAATAAAATAAAATAAAATAAAATAAAATAAAATAAAATAAATAATGACTGAAGCTAATATAGAGTAAGAGCAGGGACACTTGGGCAATCAGACTATGGAAATTAGATTATGAAATTTATTATTTCGGTTATTCTGCCCCTTTGTTCATTTTTTCTCATGTTTCTCGTGTTTAATTGAGAAATAAGTAAACTCGCATTGTCTCACAAGTCTAATCCTAATTCAGTGCACTCCTGAGTAGAATATCTGCCTTATACATAAGGCGTATATTTATGGGAACAATATTTATCAAACAATTGGGAAAGCTGCACCTGATGAATGATTGTCTGACAAAATTCCTCCCAAATTAATCTGAAAAGTCATAACGTGGGCATATGAATCTTAATGCACAAAAGCATAGAAGTATTTGCAGTTGACTTGGCAAATTGCAAGAAGCATTTTCGAAGCTAGTTTCCTGGGTTTCGAAGCATGAATGAAAATGATTTTATAATGTCATCTTCAAGTGAAGATTTTATTATGATGGAATTACAATTTATTTTGAGGCTTTCAAAACGATCATCGGAGGTTATGCCATCACTCAAACATGAAACAAAAAGTTCTGTCTATGCTGAATTACATTCTCCTGTCTCTGGGTTTGATTGCATTATCACTCTCATTATTCAAAGGAATGGAATACCAAGCAGAGAAAATTAAATCAAAGCCCTCTCTTTGATTTTCTTCCAGAGTCAGATAGCATCACCAATAATTATTCAGGCAAAAAGTATGAGACCATGTTATCAAGGCAACATGTGTCAGGCTGGTTATTCTACATATCCAGATTGTGTTATGTTCAGGAAGAAGATGTTTGCAGAATGAACCAATAATGGTCTAACAAAAAATAATTCTAACAATTAGAGGTGAGCTAATCCAGGTTGGATTGAGTGATAATCAGCATATTCCCTTACAACTCCTGATTATTTCATGTTCGTTAACAACCATAGGTTGATATTCTTTTCATAAATCAATAATTCTATAATTGTTAACATTTTAACTTGCATAGCTAGTTTAGCGAAGAGAGGAGAAGGACCAGGGAAGACATGATAGCAGTCTTCCAATATAGAGGGGCTGCCACAGAGAGGAAGGGTCACACCTGAAGGCCAGACAAGGAATAATGGATGGAAACTGAATAAGGAGAGATTCAACCTGGAAATACGGAGAAATTTTCTGACAGTGAGAATAATAAATCAGTGGAACAGAAGCTGCCTTCAGACGTTGTGGGAGCTTCATCCCTGGAGGCTTTCAAGAAGAAACTGGATTGCCACCTGTCAGAAATGGTGTAGGGTCTCCTACTTGGGCAGGGGGTTGGACTAGATGACCTACAAGGTCCCTTCCAACTCTGTTAATCTGTTAATGCTTCTATCAAAGAATCTCACCAACATAGAAAGAAAAAGACCATTTTCCCCAAGAAAAGCACTAACTGAATTGTCATTGTGGAACATTTTTCTTGTAAACCAAACCAAAACATACATCCAAATTATGAAGGAGAGATCTAGCTGCTGCCAAATGTGAATTGATTTGATTCTGGCTCAAGGTGGCAAGCACATATTTAATACTCTTTCCTCCAATTTTCCTCACAACAGCAACCCTTTAAAGTCACCCAGCCAGTTTTTCATACCTAAGGCTGGACTAGAATTCACCCTTTCCTGGTGATTGATCCAAAGTCATCGAACTGGCTTTCATGATTAAGGCAGGTCTGCAAGTCATCGTCTCCTGGTGATTTACCCAAAGTCACCTAGTCAGTTAAGGTGGGACTAAACTCACTGTCTTCTAGTTTCTTGCTGATGCCTTCACCACTAGACCAAACTTGGGTCATATTCTATAGGCAGATAAAAATTGCTGTAATGTATCTTTGTTTCACTATTTGATACTCATATTTTTTCACTATGTCAGTTGATCAGGGATCGCATATTGAACATGTTAATATCTAAATCCATAAGAATTCCCATGGTATGGAACCATGTGCTGATATTCATGGCTGGTAAATGAAGACCAATAGAGGAGAACCCATGTTTCATTTAATGATCACACAAGGTATCCTAACCAAAGAATTTAGGACTCATAGTATTTCCTAAACAATTCCTGGGAGTGAGGTGTTCATTATAATAAACCTTGGTTTGCTTAGCATTGCAAACAGCAGTGATAAAAATGAACCACAGCAGAAATAAAATAACACAATCATATTATGAACAGATACAGACTTCAAGTTAGGTCTGCAGAAAAAAAAACAATTGCAACCAGCTTGCCTTCCATTGAGGATCTGAACACTGCATGGGTCAGGAAGAGGCCTGAGAAAATAACTACAGACCCCTCACATCCTGGACATAAACTGTTTCAACTCCTGCTATCGGGCATTGAATGCCAAAACAACTACTGTGTTTCTCCAAAAAGAACGCCGGGTCTTATTTACTTTTGACCCCACCAAAAAATGGCTAGGCCTTCTTTTTGGAGGGTTATAATTATTGATTCACCTCACGGCAGTGGCACTGACAGCCCCGCCCAGAAGGATCCCGCTGCTGGCCTACTTCTTCTGTGGCTACTTGCCGCTACTCACATGCCATCACTCCGGCCTCCGTTTCTCCTTCAGATATCTTCCGGAAAGCTCTCTGCAGCTGATAATAGAGTTCGGATTGATCTGGAGCTCTGTTATTGGCTGCAGATGCCTTCTGGCAGGCATCTGAAGGCAAAACGGAGGCCGGGACGATGCGTGTGAGTGGCGACCGCAAAGAAGCAGCTGCAGAAGAAGGCGAGGCAGGTGTCGGGGTGTGCAAGGCCTGGTAAGTAGGGCAACTCAACCCCATCCCCCATCCTAGCTCATTTTTTTTACCTGTGCCTCACCCCACCCCCTACACCCCAGGGTGGACAGGGTCTTAATTAGGGCTAATTTTGTGGGTGGGGCTTAATTCGATCGCATGTGCTCAAAAACCTGATAGGGCTTCTTTTCAAGGTGGGTCATCTTTTTGGAGAAACACGGTAGGCACAATAACAGTATTTTGCCCTCCTGCCATCGCTCTGCTGAGCACCAAATTCCCACCATACTGTCTTATGTCTAAGTATATTTACCCATTGTAGTATGGCTGTATTACTATTATCCTTCTCATCTTTCATATTATTCTCCCACTGATATTTTATGATTATATTACCTTGTAGTTTGCATGTGCACTGAGTACTTATGCACCGGAGACAAATTCCTTGTATGTACAATCACATTTGGCCAGGAAATTATTCTCTTCTCTTCTTTCTTCTCCCCTCCCCTCCCCTGCCCTCCCCTCCCCCCACTCCTTCCCTTTCCTTCTCTTCTCTTTCTATTCCTACTCCTACTCCTATTCCATTTTTTCTACTCTATTTTTATTCCATTCCAGTCCACTCCACTCCACTCCATTCCATTCTTAATTCTATTCTATTCTGTTCTGTTCTGTTCTATTCTTAAATTATTCTCTATATGATAATAGCAATAGTGCTTAGACTTATATATCGCTTCACAGTACTTTACAGACCTCTCTAAGCAGTTTGCAGAGTCAGCCTCTTGCCCCCAACTATCTGGGTCCTCATTTTACCCACCTCGGAAGGACGGAAGGCTGAGTCAACTTTGATAAATATGAACAAAGGTTTGAGAATTAAGAAATCTACTTCAAATCTTTGTCATTTACCATGTTGCCACTTCCCAGTGATAATTCATTGTATGTTGGAAAGATATACCTGCACATCTATCTCAATATGTGCATATAGTGTGGTGAGATCTGAGCAATCCACAATGAGATATAATTTCACAGTGTTTATTGCTTAAGAAAAGACCTTCAGACTTAACTAGGATAAATCTACAGATTAATTAAAATGAAACGCTGGATATTTATTTTATGTTATAGGCCTGTGATGAATAGCTCCAAAACCCACGTCACAAATAAATAAACAGCCTTTCATTTATTGTATGAAACTGCACACACACTTTGATTTATTGGTGGCCAAGGATGTCTCAATGAACGTAATCACTTGATCATAATAGATCATATTGCATTAGATATATCTGGGGAGATAATTTACTTTCCAAAGTGTGAAGTATTAGCTCTACTGAAATAATGTCTAGAACAGAGCACTTTGAATTCATTAAGTGCAAGCTTTGGACTTTAAAACGTTAATAATATTGTAAACTAAAGGTACACTTTGTGTACTATAAATCTCGGTGTCTGTTCATCCTTTGTGTGCAATAAATATACTTCTCATCAACTTTTAATTATGCTGTTTACATTATTCTGTCCTGAAGAGGATAGCTCTCAGTAAATCATCTACTTCTAATGTATACTGAGGCATAAGTTCAGTTAATTAAACTATATATTTTATTGGTTCTTGCACGTCCATCTTGCAAATGTACACTGTTCTAATGGCAGGGAGGGAACCTTGGAGAAGTCTTTAGTCATCCTGGAATCAGTGCCAGAGAATTGCCTGGATGGAATCTGAATTTTGTTGTCTTCTTGTGAATTTCTACTTAGTCAATCAGAATAGAGCTGGAAGGAACCTTGGAGGCCTCCCTGCTCAAGCAGGAGACCCTATACCATTTCAGACAAGTGGTTGTCCAGTCTCTTCTTAAAAATCTCCAATGATGGAGCACCCACAACTTCTGAAGGCAAGTTGTTCCATTGGTTCATTGTTGTCACTGTTAGGAAGTTTCTCCTTAATTCCAGGTTCTTCCTCTCCTTGATCAGTTTCCATCCATTGTTTCTTGTTTTGCCTTCTCTGGTGCTTTGGAGAATAAGTTGACCCCCTCTTCTTTGTGGCAGCCCCTCACACATTGGAAGACTGCTATCATGTCACCGCTAGTCCTTCTTTTCACTAGACTAGATGTACCCAATTCCTGCAACCCTTCATATGTTTTAGCCCAGTGGTGGGATTCAAATTTTTTTTTTTACTACTGGTTCTGTGGGCATGGCAGTGGAAAGATACTGCAAAATCCCCATTCCCTCCCCGCCCCACTAGCCTGCTTTCCAGCTCCGTTCTCCTGTGCAGGGCAACAAATGAAGACCCAGCCAATCAGCTGGGACTCAATGGGAGGCAGAGAATAGATGGGGGCGGGGCCAGTCAGAGGTGGGATTGGCCGGTTCTCTGAACTACTCAAAATTTCCGCTACCGATTCTCCAGAACTAGTCAGAACCTGCTGAATACCAGTTCTGTTTTAGCCTCCATTTCCTTCTTCTCATTCTCTTTAGCTCTCTAGTTCTATTTTAATTTTGCCTCAAAAGGACATGGGAATAGATCTTTTCTGAACAATAAACCCCCTTTTTTTCCTCCTCAAGTCACCTTGAGATGCTTAAGAGGCCTCTATATTTCCTAAACTTCCCCCACCATGATTGTTTTATTGATGGAGTCCACTCTTCTAGAACTCCATGCCAACTGCTCAGTATTTAATATGAAAATGGCCTGGAGCTCTGGAGCCAATCACCTTGGACTGGAAAGGCAGGCAGCAAAATCCAAACTCACCGAAAAGAAGGATACTTATTCATCTTATTGTCAAGCAAAGAGAGGCCATTACAAAAGGGGATGAGTTTTTTTCTCCTTTTTTACTGCAGTAAATGGGGCAAAGTCCCTGGGGAAGTGGTCTTAGCCATGATAATCAGACTCATTGGGCTAATATCAGCCACAGCTGCAATCAGAGGAGGCCGAATGTAAAATTATAAACTAGATAATTGCCAGTGGAATTAAATCACAAATGGAAAAATAGATCTTTTTATATGAAAAGCAATATTTGTTTTTGCTCCTTTCCTCCTTCCCTCCCTTCCCTCCTCCTCTCCTTGCCTCCCTTCCCCCTTCTTACTTTCTTACTTTTCCTTCCTCTTCCTCCTTTCCCTCTCCCTTGCTTCCCTCCTCCTCCCTTCAACTTTCTTCCCTTCCTTCCTCCTCCTTCCCTTCCCTCTCCTCTTCTTGCTTTTGACTCCCTCATTCATCATCTTTTTTCTTCTTCTTCTTTCCCTTCCTTTCCTTCCTCATTCCTCCTTTGACTTCTTTTACTTTTCCCTTTCCTTTCCTTCCCTTTTTGTTTTTCCTTCCCTTCCCTTTTCCCTCTTTTCTTGCCTCATCACTTTTCATTCCCTCCTTTTCTTTTTTTTTCTTTTTCTTCCTTCCCTCCCTCCCTCATTTTCATCATGCCTTTTTTTCCTTTCTTTTTTCTTTGTTACTTATTTTTCCCCCTTCCTCTCCTCCTCCCTCCCTTGACTCACTCACTCATTCACTCACTTACTTCTTCCCTCCCTCCCTTCCCTTCCCTTCCTCCCTCCCTCTCTCCCTCCCGTAATTGTGTAGAAATATAACTTGTCCAAGAGGAATTTGTGGGCTGTACAGCTAGTCTTCAAGTTTCAATGACAAATTGAGACCAGAATTTCCGAGTTGCTAAGCGAGGTGGTTATTAAATGAGCTGCGACCGATTTTACAACCCTAGTTCTCCCACGGTTGAGTAAATCATGAGGCAGTGAAACAAACCCAGCTTCCCCCCCCCCTTGACTTTGCTCATTGGAAGCCAGCTGGGAAGGTCACCTACGGTGATCACATGAATCCAGGATGCTTCAACCTTTCAGAAATACATGCCAGTTGCCAAGTGTCCAAATTTTGATCACATGGTCATGGAGATGTTACAATGGTGGTAAGCATGAAGACCAGTCACAAGTCCCTTTTGTCATTGCAACTTCAAAAGATTGCTAAATGAACGGTTATAAATCGAGGATTCCCTATAATCCCGAACTAGGAGCAACAGCGCTGTCAAGAAAGTTCCTAGCTGCTGTAATGATACCTAGATTTTTGCTTGTGCATAAAACTGCTCTTGCTCACCAGCCTTGGCTCACATCATGACAGCAATACATCTTCAGTGCAATTCACTTCAGTGATGTATTACAGCAACCTATCATTAGTGCAACAGAACTCCAAGATGCTTTGATGATGTATTAATGGAATGCCGCATCCAAATGAGTCACTCCCTTGATGTATCACTCAACACATGGGTCATGTGCCCGTTGAATATATCAGGGGAAACCTAGGAGGGAAAATCTAAGACACTGTTTAAAGCAGGTGTGTTAAACCCAATTTCACTGAGGGTTGTATTTGACCTTGGGAGGTATGGGGGAGTGGGTGGCCAGGGTGGGTGTGGCCAGATCGACGCCAGTCATGTCAGGGTGCTTGTGGCAGCCCAAGAGCTCTGCCAGCAAAAACAGGCTCCTGAGCTCCGTTTTCAGCTACGACAGCCTCCTGCAACCCTCTGCAAGGGAAAACAGAGCTTGGGAAGGCCGCACGCTCCATTTTCTCTGGCAGAGGCACCTCAGGCTGATCCTTCACTGTTTCCAGGGTGGTCCTGCAAGCCAGATCTAAGCACCCCGTGAGCCTGATCTGGCTTCCGGGCTTTGAGTTTGACACTTTGAGTTTGGTGCTAAGGATTTGAACCGCCAAACTGCTGACCTTTCTGATCAACAAGTTCAGCCACTGAGCCACTGCGTCCCTCAAAAAATAATAATAATAAAAATAATAAAATAATAACCTACCACCCTCACCTCTTGGTGACAACACACACTCATATCAGCCATTTAATGGGCTCCATCCCGCTCTGGGTTCCCCGGGCCCACTGGCAGAACCAGGTTTTCAACGCCTTCCAGAAGAGTATTAGTGAGGGGGCCGTTCTAATCTTTGGGGGGGATGGTGTTCCAGAGAGAGGGAGCCACCATGGAGAAGGCCCTTCTTCTGGGTCCCACCAGGTGGGTCCCTAAGGGATGGGACCTGCAACATTCCTTGCCTCCCCACTCTGGTGGGTTGGGTAGATGTGACCGGCAGGAGATGGTCCCTCAGATCACCTGGCCCCATGAAGCGACAACCAGCACCTTGAATGCACCCAGAAGAAAATCAGCAACCAATGCAGCTCCCGTGGGAGAAGTGACACATATGCACCCCAAGCTCTGAACAAAACCATGCGAGACATTCCTAAAACTTGACTTTATTCTTTACAGCCATGGGGCAAATGGGTTGAAGACACGTAGGTTTCGTATATCTGACATTTGGTGAAAAATGATTTGCTTTAAGCAATAGGAGAAATGAGTTTTGCTCAAAAAAAAAACCAACAAAAAAAAACAACAACCCACATGCCTGGTTGGTTGCACTTAATATTATGTTTCAGTTCACTCCCACCTTGGTTTGCCTGCTCTCGCTTGCACAATATGCCTCAGTGTGTAAGTGTTGCTGATAAAAATGTTGGCTCGTGTTGGACCTCACTTGGAAACAGATGGCCCTTTTGTTGACATTGGCCAACATTTGTAAAACTTGAAGAGCTGTGAATTTTCTGTAATATGAACTGCGGTCTGCTGAATCAGTTGGAATTGTGGCATGTAGGCTATTACACAGCATGAAAGATGTCGAAGACTTTCAGTGGGCTGTCTGAAGTCATTTACAAGTGCGACATTGTCCCATTTTTGTGGGCTGAATTCCTTGACAGTTCCCTGGGACCATCAGTGGAGAGAATAAGCTCCATATTGAGACTGTGCTTTTAACAGGCCTTTCCCCCCCTTGGTACTTGAAACAAAAGAACCAGAAAAGAAAATTTAAAAAAAACCTGGTAGAATTTAGGCACCAAAACAAGGACACTCAAGACAATTAAAGGCACCATTCTCTTCTAAAGTCCTAACACACATCTCCTGCTTTATTTGGGCATTTGAGCCAAAGCTGCTTTTGTTTCAATATGTGGATTAAAGTAAGAGGCAACCTGAGTTCAGATTTACAGATTAACACATTGTAAAGTGGTATATAAGTATAAGGGCTATTGGTATTGGTATCCAAGACCTACCCATACTTACCCATAGATTCCAGGCATTTAAATATTTTTAAAATAGAAATTGATCATGTGATCCTATTTCAAATGTCAACTGAACCAATCCTAGAGTACTGCATTAAGTTTTAGTCATCACACTGTAAAAAAGATGTTGAGACTCTAGAAGAAGTGCAGAGAAGAGCAACCAGGATGATTAGGGGACTGGAGGCTCAAACATACGATGAATGGTTCAGGAACTGGGCATGGCTAGTCTAGTGAAGAGAAGGACCAGGGGAGACATGATAGCAGTCTTCCAATATTTGAGGAGCTACCACAGAGAGGAGGGCGTCAAGTATTTTCCAAAGCACCCGAAGGCCAGACAAGGAATAATGGATGGAAACTGAACAAAGAGAGATTCAACCTAGGAATAAGAAGAAGTATTCTGACAGTGAGAACAATCAACCAATGGAACAGCTTTCCTTCCAAAGTCGTGGGAGCTTCATCACTGGAAGCTTTTAAGAAAACACTGGACTGCCATCTGTCAGAAATGGTGTAGGATCTCCTGCTTGGGTGGTGGGTTGGTCTAGATCCAACTCTGTTCTATCTCTGTCTTCTTTATATTCAATCCGAATGGATATTTTGGTTGTCCAAACTTATACCAAGATCAAAGCCTGGATAGCCATTTGTCCAGAATCATACAGGAGCTCCTCCTTGAGCAGGGGTTTGGATTAGAAGACCTCCAAAGTCTTTTCCAAATCTATTGTTCTGTGTTCTGTGGTCTAAGTCTTTCCCTATATGATCAGATCACCAACTCAATTCAGATGTTTCATTCAGATTAAAAAAAATGGACAGTCAATTCAATCCCATTCACACATTTGAATCAAACCCATGAATCCAACCAATCTACCCACAAAAATCAGGTTCGGTCAATTGAACTGGATCCAGGTCATATGGATTTAATTGATTAAGATGAATAAAATGCCTACAATGCTTAGATCCTTTGCAGTGAAATTGATCATTATATTCACATATAATGACTTAATCCAAAAGCATATCAAGTTCAGTGGATTATAAAATTATGTCACCAAAGATTTGAAAGGGACAAATTTGAAATTTTCATTCCCATTATATTTTTAATAGCATGCATGAATAATTCCACCCCCCCAAAATACAAACCTCCATAGATAAAAATAGAACACAAACAAAAAAACAGCATCTGAAAAAAATATGCTGAAAGCCACATACAAACAGGGGTGGTTATATTTTAAAAAGAGCTTACATTGAGAAAATTTACATTTAAAAAGCCTACATCAGGAAATCTATATGTCAAGGCCTGAAAGCTGGATAATCTGCATTTTAAAAAGGCTCTTGGGAAATTAACATTTTAACAACTGCATAAATTAGCAAAGATGGATACCAAAGCTTGTATGTTAAAAGACAATGAAAACATATATTTTTTTAATTTTAATTTTTTGAATCTGTAAACCTCTCCTCCATGACACAGGAACCTACGATCCCCAAAATATTGACTTATCCATAAATAGAAACACCTACCTGTTACGTGACTGTGGTCTGGGTGCCACTATGTTTGTTTGTATGTTTGTGTGTGTGTGGGTGTAAAAGAGAGAATCCATATACCTACAATCTAGTTTTGGTCACCCCACTATAAAAAAAATGTTGAGATTCTAGAAAGAGTGCAGAGAAGAGCAACCAGGATGATGATGGGACTGGAGGCTAAAACATACAAGTAATAGTTACAGGAACTGGGCCTGGCTAGTCTAGTGAAGAGAAGGACCAGGGGAGACATGATAGCAGCCTTTCAATATTTGAAGGGCTGCCACATAGAGGAGCGGATCAAGCTATTCTCCAAGGCACCCAAAGGTCAGACAAGGATTAATGGATGGAAACTGATCAAGGAGAGATTCAGTCTGGAAATAAGGAAACAATTTCTGACAGTGATGACAATCAAACAATGAAACAGAAGTTCCCTTCCGAAGTTGTGGGAACTTCATCACTGGAAGCTTTCAAGAAGAGACTGGACTGCCATTTGTCAGAAATGGAGTAGGGTCTCCTGCTTGGGTGGGAGGTTGGACAGGATGACCTACTAGGTCCCTTCCAACTCTGTTATTCTGTTAACAGAAATGCAACCTGCATTCTCTAAAATTCTTCTAGGAATGTAATTTTCCATCTACCAATATCCCCAAATACAAATGAATGTAATGATCATAATTTGTCCATCAGAGACTGAGCTTATTTGCAGCTACCTTTCTTTATTGGGTAAATAGGGATGTAGTTAGTGGTACCAGTTCTTATACCAAAAAATAAATATGGGCTATAGAATCTCATTTCAGACAAGCTGAGGATGATAGTAGCCTAGCTGTAGCTATCTTTGGCTCTTCATAAATTTAATTAATGTTACTGCATAGAGTCTGTTAACGGGGTTGCAGTGGGAATGCAGTGGTACCTCAGCACTCACCATAAATTGGTTCTGAGAAGTGTGATGTGTATCAAAAATGATGAGTACCAAACACATTTTTCCCATAAGGAATAATGTAGTGAGTCAGTAGGCAGCCAACACCACCAATTCCTAGCATGTGAATTGAGTACCAAACAAACAATGAGTACTGAGACAGAAAAAAATTGTGTCAAAATGTGTTGAGTTTCAAAGCAGTTGAGTACCCAAGGAGCCACTTTACTATAACATAGCCATGACATGAACTTCATTAATTTACATGGACTAATCCACAAATACTTAGCACTTCTCTATCATCTGTTTAAAAAAGAGAGGCACACACCATCTTCTGACACATGGTTCTTTATTAAATTCATTATTATGTTGGAACCCTTTTGGATTAATCAATCATGTTTGTTTGTTGTGAACAGTGCTTTTTCCAAAAGATAACTGGACTTCCTTGTTTCTTTTTCCTTTGAAAATGTTTCATTTCTCATCATCCAAGAAGCTTCTTCAGTTCACTGAAGAATGATGATGGATGAATCGAAGAAACTTTCCAGATGAGAAGTGAAACATTTTCAAAAGAGAAAAAAATCCAAGAAAGTCCAGTTATCTTTTGGAAAAAGCACCTTTGGGACAACTATGACCTGCACGATTGAGAATTTCTGTAGATTTGGCTCTATACCGATAAAACAATTCTTATTCTGGCAGCAGAATAGATAATTTTATGCAAAACAATTCTGAGATTACAGTGGAGATATATGATACAAAACTTTTCTTTGGAGTTTAATGAAAAATTTTTTTGGAACTTTAATCTATATGTATAAAAGCCAAGTACCACCCACTCATCATGAAATCTCCAGAGCCGTAAAGCCTACAAACTTGAAATTTGCACATATATTCCTCTTGGCTTCTAGGTGCTCACTAAGAAAGGATTTTTTGAAATGACCATCAGATCATTAGTATTTCTTAATACAGCAATTAACACGCTCCGATGCTAAGGAGTTCTACTCCCCCTCCCCACCTGACAAAACTCTGTTCCAACTGCCAGTTGCCTCACATTCCGTTACTCAGTTCAAACCAGCAGATGTTCCACTCCTTCACTCAGGAGTGGCCTGGGGCTCCTTACAGTACTAAACATTGGTACTTCACCAAAATGTCTACGCCTTCCACCTATGGAACCACTTCCGGACTCAAGGCGGCAGGAGCAATATTCCTAAAGTTTCATTGGGAAGCATGGGTATCCAGCTAGTGTTATATATGTTGATGGCAACAAGATTACTTTATGCATGAAAATGGAAGGATCCTCACAATGGATGAATGGCTGCAAAAGTTGATGGGAGTTAGCAGAGAAGGCTAAATCAACTGCTTGGATAAAAAGGAAAAAAAATCCCACAATTACCTTGTTTTTACTTGGAAATCACTCCTGGACTTTGTGCTTGAGGTGGGAAAAATTGAAACTTTGATTTCGGACTTTACTGATTTGATACATTTGTTGTTATAGGTATGGCTAGTTTACACTATTATGTAAAAGTAAATTGAGGTTTGGTGTTATTATCTTATTCTACAGCACCAAAGGGAGTAGGAAGTCAATGCCTTTCCTTTTTTTCTCCTTTTATTTTCCCCTTTACTTTCTCTTCCCTTTTCCCTCTTCTATCTTTCCTATTATTTGCTTTTGTATTTTTGTTTCTTTTTATAAACTAATAAAAATGACAATTACAAAAAAAGAGAGATACGTGTAATAGATCTGCTTGTATGAATACACTGTACTTTTGTTCCACCCCGGTACATATGTTGAGTTCTAATATAACTTAAACATCATATGCAATATATTTAATACGGCATGTGGTAACCATTTTAACACACCCTGTGAATATGACTCAGCGGCACTTTGATTTCTGGCCTCCCACATTTTAAAAATCTTCTTGGAAGTGTTCGCTGATGGATTGCAGTCTTTTCCTGCTCCAATCAATATTTTCAGTTGTGTCTACTTTGATAGATGATTGTTGGCCATATGTGAAAAGAGAAAGTCAATGGCAAAATGTATATTTTCTTCTCTTCTCTGAAAGGAAATGTCTTAGTTGGTCATTTCTTTTCATGTGAGTAAAGAATGATTATATAGTTCTATAGCTTAAAATTTTGGAATAGGATCTTATCTATAGCCAACAGTCATGTTGCATACTAATGCACATATTTCAATAAACACTGTATATACTGGACTCCCATTGTGATAGAATTTATAAAACCATAAATCACACACTCTTAGAAATGGAAGAACTTGTAATCTTACAAGATCTTAATCTTACTTAATGGTAAGGATAAAGCAAGAGACCAGTTGATATTATTTTAAAATTCATGGAACACCAGATAAGGACCAGCTGCTCAATTACTGCTTTTAATTTGATGATGCTGACATAATTTTCTCATTTTTTAAAATGAAAAATATAATAAAAGATGGTGTTTCCTTCACACAGAACTTGAAGTAAATTCCTAGCTATATCCATGTAACTTTCTTGATGTAATTTGCCATTGTCAGATTCCTTCCCCCCACCTCCCCCCCAATGCCTAGTCTAGCCTACAGATCTGAGATTCATAGGTGTCTGGTAAAAATACAACAAAAATAGTTTACAAAAATGCATTACAACATTATAATGTCACCTGTGAGGTCCTCTTCTTTATTTCTCAGCTGGTTTTGAAGAACGGTGCCCACAGAGAAGAATGTCTGTGGTGGTTTTCAAGGAAACATGAGTTCATATAAATGAAGATGACTTGCTAATACACAGTGGAGACCTGCCCTTGTTGACTATCAAAGTGACCGCTTCAATCAGAATACAGCTGGAAGGGACCTTGAAGGGCTTCTAGTCCAACCCCCCATTCAAGCAGGAGACCTCATACCATTCCAGACAAGTGACTGTCCAGGTTGTTTTTTTTTAAATCTCCAGTGATGGATCACCCACAATGTCTGAAGGCAAAGCTGTTCCACTGGTTAATTGTCCTCACTGTTAGGATGTTTTTCTCCTTAATTCTAAGTTGCTTCTCTCCTTGATTAGTTTCCATCCATTGTTTCTTGTCCTGCCTTCTGGTGCTTTGGATAATAATTGACGCTCTCTTCTTTGTGGCAGCCCCTCAAATACTGGAATACTGCTATCATGTCACCCATAGACCTTCTTTTCTCTAGATTGGCCATACCCAACTGCAGCAGTTCTTTATATGTTTATGTCTCCAGGTCCTTAATCATCTTAGTCACTGTTCTTTACACTTTCTCCAAATATTTGAAATGTTTGGAAATATGCAAAGACTTTGGAGAAAGTGTACAGAAGAGCAACTAATATTTCAATATTTGAAATATTTGAAAAAAATAGTTTCAGCTTTGTGATCTGAATTCTCCTCTGCTCTCTGGATTTCTCCCCTCCATCTCTATTGCTCAACCACACGTTTCAAATCTTCAAAGTTCAGCTAAAAAGGTAAAAGTTAAAGTTCCCTTGCACATATGTGCTAGTAGTTTCCGGCTCTAGGGGGTGGTGCTCATCTCCGTTACAAAGCCAAAGAGCCAGCACTGTCTGAAGATGTCTCCATGGTCATGTGGCCGGCATGACTAAATGCCAAAGGCTCACGGAACACAGTTACCTTCCCACCAAAGTGGTCCCTATTTTTCTACTTGCATTTTTACATGCTTTCGAACTGCTAGGTTGGCAGAAGCTGGGACAAGGAACGGAGCTCACTCCATTATGCAGTGCTAGAGATTCGAACAGCTGAACTGCCAACCTTTCTGATTGACAAGCTCAGCATCTTAGCCACTGAGCCACCGCATCCCTACAGTTCAGCTAGAATAAGACAAAAAATGAGTGTTGTTTTCTTTCCATCTCATTGTATGCCATTGACTGTAAGATGTCCCAGCCATCTTAAGCCATGGGGCTTTGTGTTGGTTAAACATGAAGCCCCATGGTTTAAGATGTCCAGGACATTTTTACCAAATCTTAATTCATTCGCTCTAGACTATTCCTGAGATCGTGGAAATGTAACCCTGGTACCAAAAACAGAACGTAGATATTCTTTTTCTGACTCTGAAATATAGAAAAATAAGGAGGAATACATTGGATATGGGCAGTTCTCAACTTACAAACATTTGTTTAGTGATCATTCAAACTTACAACAGCACTGAAAAAAGAGACTTATGACCAGTTTTCACACTTATGACCCCTGCAGCATCCCTACAGTCATGTGATCAAAATTCAGATGCTTGGTAACTATAATTATTGAGTCTGTCATCTGCACCTCCATAACTGTCTGGTTTGGCTCTGCAACCCAACAAGACAGACACAGACTTCAGAGAGTAATTAGGACTTCAGAAAAAACAATTGCTACCAACCTGCCTTCCATCGAAGACCTGTATCCTGCACGAGTCAAAAAGAGGGCTGTGAAAATATCTACAGACCCCTCACATCCTGGACATAAATTGTTTCAACTCCTTCCCTCAAAACGACGCTATAAAGCATGGCACACCAGAACAACTAGACACAAGGAGAGTTTTTTCCCGAATGCCATCGCTCTGCTAAACAAATAATTCCCTCAACGTTGTCCACCTTTACAAAGTCTGCATTACTATTACTATTAATTTTCTCATCACTCCTTATCATCCATCCCCTCCCACTTGTGACTGTATGACTGTAATTTTGTCGCTTGTATCCTTATGATTTATATTGACTGTTTCCTAGTATGATTTGATTGCTTACTGTACCCTTTGACTATCATTAAGTGTTGTACCTTGTGATTCTTCACTCTTGACGAATGTCTCTTTTCTTTTATATACACTGAGAGCATTTGCACCAAAGACAAATTCCTTGTGTGTCCAATCACACTTGGCCAATAAAGAATTCTAATTCTAATTCTAACTGATTCATATTTATGATGGTTGCAGGGTCCTGGGGTCACATGAACCCATTTTGTGACTGTCTGACAAGCAAAGTCAATGGGGAAGCCAGATTCACTTAACAGCCGGGTTACTAACTTAACAGCCACATCTATTCATGTAACAGCTGTAGCAAGAAAAGTCATAAAATGAGGCAAAACTCACAACAACTGTCTTCCTTAGCAACAGACGTTTTGGGCTCAATTGTAGTCCTAAGTAAAGGACTACCTGTACTTCTTTTCAAAGTAAGGCCACATGGAAAGGGATTTATCTGTTGACAGGCAGAATAATGATTACTGTGATACTTTTCCTGAACTGCAAGAAGAAATTCTTTTGCCTTTGGCAGGTTTAGAAAGACACAGAGTAGTTGCCGTTTTGTCTGGATAAACATTGGCCACGTGTCATGCTGGTAGAATCTGTGTTCCCACTTTTCTCTCGTGCACCTGGTAGATCTTTGTGAGTTTTTCTTCATCCTGGCTGACCATTGATGGTGGAAAGTGGAATCAGCAGCTTTTGTCTGACCAGTTGAGAGAGAGAGAGAGAGAGAGAGAGAGATGATAGATTGATAGATGATAGATAGATGGATATAGATAGATGATAGATAAATAGGTAGATAGATAGATGCTATAGATAGATAATAGATAGATGATAGATAAATAGATAGATGAGATAGATAGACGAGATAGATAGATAGATGATATAGATAGATGATAGATAGATGATAGATAGACAAATAGATAGTCAGATAGATAGATAGATAGATAGATAGATAGATAGATAGATAGATGATAGATAGATAGGGATCAGGGGTGTCAAACTTGATTTCATTGAGGTCCACATCAGGTTTGTGTTTGATCTTGAGGGGCCGGGGTGCATGTGGTCAGGGGTGTGGCCAGGGTGGACATGGCCAGCTCAGTGTCACTCGTGAGGCTCCATTTTCAACCATGACAGCCTTCTGCAGCCTTCTGCCAGCCAAAACGGAGTGCTCCATCTGTTTTCACTGACAAATGGCTTCAGGAGGCTGTTGTGGTCAAAGATGGAGCCCGGGGTGGGCCTTGTGTGGCCTGAGCTCTATTTTTACTGGCACACGAGTCGGTCCTTTGCTGTTTGCAGGGCAGCTCCATTGGCCAGATCTAAGCACCCTGCAGGCAGGATTTGACCCCCAGGCCTTGAGCTTGACACCCCTGGTATAGATAGATAACAGATTTAACAGATTAACAAGAGTTGGAAGGGACCTTGTAGGTCATCTAGTCCAACCTCCCTGCCCAAGTAGAAGACACACACACCATTTCTGACAGATGGCAGTTCAGTCTCTTCTTGAAAGCCTCCAGTGGTGAAGCTCCCACAACTTCTGGAGGAAAGTTGTTCCATTGGTAGAAAGATAGACAGACAGACAAATAGAGATAGAGATGATAGATAGAGATTAGATAGAGATATTCAAAAAATCAATTCTGAAATTTCAAAGAAATGAAGGGACAAGAAACCTTCACTGTTGTCCCAAAGAAGATTCAAGCTGTGGTTCTTCTCCTGCACTGACCTCAATTGTGATTGTCTGCCCTGGCTTCTCTCTGCTAAATTCACTTCCTTCAGGGGCTCTGGGGATTAGCTCGAGCATTTATATATCTGCCAGCAGGACATGGCAAAACAAAGAAGGAAGGTATTAAGCCATCTTCCTGAGACCTTGGGGCCATCCCCTTCTAATCAGAGCTTCTCCTTGTCCTCCAATGACCCTTTGAAAGTTATCCTATGCTGCTAAACAGAAAAACAATAATCATCTTCTGTTGGATGGACAAAATTACAGTCTTTCTTATTTGTACTTTTTATAGTTTCAAATAAGAGAAAAAGTCCCTTGGTTCAACAGCTTTCACTTCAGCCGGAAACGTTTCCACAAATGGTGGCTAGCTTTGTTCCTTAGAAAAGAGACCTTCAGAATTCAGAACTAGGATTATACAGGTAGTCCTCGACTTATGATCACAGTTGAGCCTGAAATGTCTGTGTCAACTCATAAAATATTTCTATGGTCTTTTTAGAGTTGCCAACAGAAAGGGAGGGAGGGGAGCAGTGCGGCAGCTTGGAAACAGAAAGTGCATTCCATAAATAGTTTTCAAAGATAGTAACTAGGTGACCAAAGTTTCTGCACACAAAATTCTAACTGGAGAATATGATTGATGACTCTTGGCTATGCATGTGTCCCATTGGAGAATGTGAATTACGATACACCCAGGCAGTGCCAGACATGTTAACTCCCAATAAATCCTTTTTAAGTTTTGGAAGTTTGGCTCAAGACTCATGAATTAATAGGGGTAACTGCCAGAATCCTGACAACTTGTCTGAAATAGTATAGGGTCTCCTGCTTGAGCAGGGGCTGAACTAGAAGACCTCCAAGGTCCTTCCCAGCTCAATTCTGATTTATTAGATGACAGTCCCTATGTTGTCTCCATCCAAGTTATTTTTCTGTCTCTCTGTCTCTCTAGATTCTTGAGATCTCTTGTGGGCCCATGGGCTAACCTGATCTGATCCTGCTTAGATTTCTCAAGATTGGCCAAAGTCATCTAGGTGTTGCTTGATGATCCTACAGGGGAAGGCTCCTTCCTGTTATAAACCCCAAGATCTACATTTGCTCTCCACCTTTTCAGTATTCCAAAAATTTATTTTTTTAAAACATGCATCTGTTTTACTGGGCACTGAATGGTCAAATTCAATTCAGCCTCAGCACAAAAGATTTGTAACCAGCTGACGCACTGTATGTATATAATTGGAAGATGGTTTTGTGTTTTTATGTTTCTTTCTGTATATGTTTCTTAAAAAATAAAAATCTTTTTAAAAAATTCAATTCAGCCTCCATTTTGATCCATGACAGCCTGTTGCTAGGTGAGAGAGTTGTTAAGTGCATTTTTCCTCTGTTTTGTGACATTTCTTGCTCCAAGTATTAAATGAATCATCGCAGTTAATTTAACTTAACACCATTGTTAAGTGAATCTGGCTTCTCCATTGACTTTGCTTATCTGGAGGTCACAAAAGGCGATCACGTGACCCCTGGGACACTGCAACTGTCATAAATACATGGGTAGATGGAAGGGGCATATATCCCTATCCTCTTTCCCACCTCCTTCTGACCCCTACATCCAATTAGATAATGGCAAGGCCCAACCAGTGAATGGTGATTGGCTGCTTTGGAACTAAGGTCAAAATCGAAATTGGATGCCTGCTGGTGAGGTAGAGATGACTGGGGGCACCAGTAGTCAATAGGTGAGATCTGAAGACAAAGGGACCTTGGGGACATACCATGATGAGGAACAGGCTTAACTTTTACTTGGGGCCATAGCAGTGGTGGGATTCATTTTTTTTACTACTAGTTCTGTGGGCGTGGCTTGGTGGACGTGGCAGGGGATGGATACCATAAAATCTCCAGTCAGAGGTGGTATTTGCCAGTTCTCCGAACTACTCAAAATTTCTGCTACTGGTTCTCCAGAACTGGTCAGAATCAAACCAAAATAACATAAAGCCATTCCAACATGGTGCAACCAGTACTGATGCTCGTAGCAGAATAGGCTCATCTAAGAACTTGGTTCAGTGCATGGGAGAAAAGCCATCTTTGTGGCTCTAGGAAAGATGAATAAGGTTGACCATCCAAATTTTGAAGTGGTGCAGAACCCGTTCCAAAGATCAGCAAGATAGAAGATATGTGTAAGTACTGCCTCAGCTAATCCCCTCAGGAAAGCATGACTCTTGAAACAGATAGTAATCAAAAGAACTTTTACTGAGATATAGTGATTACAGAGAAGTCTGGAAGAACCTAAAGCTTCTGTGCAAAGTGTTAAACTATTCTTCCCACTTTGAAACTCCCTGTGACAGTCCACTGGTAGCCAATGTAATGCCGTAAAGTTGTTTTGAGAACTCTGAGGTGTTAGCTTGATAGCAGGTCATCCCCAGGGTGCAGCAACCTTGGTTTCAGGCTGGAACCGGTTGAGAGGGAATCTATCTTGTCTCTGAGTTAGTCCTCCTCCCTAAATTTATTTATTTATTTATTTATTTATGATGGGATTTATATGCCACCCCATCTCCCAAAGGACTCAGGGCAGCTCACAACTATAAGAAGACATAGAATACAAAATTAAAATTATTAAAAATATTAGATCCCAACAATAATTTAAAACCCACAATAAACAATAAAACCAGTAAAAGCCAATAAACACCCCCCCTTCAGTCCAGGTCGGCCTGCTGGAAGAGCCATGTCTTCAGGTCGTGACAGAAGGATTGAAGATCAGGGGCCAACCACAATTCCACAGGGTGGGTGCTCCCACAGAGAAGGCTCTCCCCCTGGGGGCTGCCAGCCAACACTGTCTGGCCGACGGAACCCTAAGGAGGCCCTGTCTGTGGGAGCGCACTGGGCGCTGGGAGATCGTTGCCGGCAGTAGATGGTCCTGCAAATACCCCGGCCCTAAGCCAAATACCCTGGCCCTAAGCAAATCAGGTCTATGACAATTTGCCATGGCCAACTCACCATGGCCAACTCAGCCTGGCCAACTCGCTTCAGGACAGCTCACTGTGGGACAAGAGTTACACTAAATATCAAAGAAATAGTGGAATAGAATCATTAAAGAAATGATGCCAAAGGAAGGACAGAATGAAATGCGAATAGCAAAAATTAAATGGTTTTTTTATTTATTTTAAATAAGTAATTAGAATTATTAAATTGTCCCCCAGCAAGTTGTGCCATGGTGAATTGGCCATGACAACTTGTCCTGCAGTGAGTTGGCCATGGCAATGTGGCTGTGGTGAGTTGGCCATGGCAAGTTGGAGGTTACAGCAAAATCGAAAGCATGCAAAGAATGCAACCCCGATAGCCTCCCCCCCTCCATCGGAATGGCAGTGCCCCATAGGGGACATGACAATATGTCTCCTAGATCCTGTTAGATGATCCATCTCAAAGAGGAGACCTGGACCGAGTTCACTCCGTGTGACCCAGTGGGACAGGCAAAGCAAGGAATAAAAAATGATGAAGTGTTTGAATGAAAGCCAGATAATGCTCCAAAGAGTATTTCTGAGTATAGGAAAGATTATGATACATCAAGGAGTGGAACTGAAAGGAATGTGATAAATGTTAAGTGTCTGAGATAGAATTGATGAATAGGAAGTCATAAATACTGAGAGAATTTGAAAAATGGTAAAGTGGCAGGACTTGACAGTGGAACTGCAAAAAATGGTAAAATATGGATGTGGTTTGCTTATAGAGCTGTCGTGTCATTTGCTGAAGATGTGTGTGTGAGGGGGCATCTTTGTCAGACTTTTGAGGTTGGCCAGGTGGAGAAACAGAGACTGTTGAGATTCCAAGAAGGTTATTTTATTGTACAGACAGCTCGACTTAACAATAGTTAATTTAGTGACCACTCAAAGTTACAAAGGCACTGAAAAAAGTTGTTCTGACCTAGGGTCCCCAAGATCATGAAGCAGACTCCTCGTCTCGATAAAACCCCTTTTATTTAGGTTAAAGGGAATTCCTCTCCAGCAATGTCCCGGCTAACAGTCTTTCATGAGATTTCACATCTACAGACCTTTATCAGGCTGGGAGAGTTGCCAGACCGATAGCTTCCAAATGCCACGCCGTAGCAGCAATTACTTGGGAAGAAGTCAGGAACAGAACTTCATTTTAATGAATTGAACTAATTGTCTCCTGCAAATACCATTCCCCTTTTGCTCCTCTTTATTCCCTATGGGAGGGGGCATTCACCGTTCACCTGAGCCTTTACTCCCGATTTGACCCTTATTCTTTAGCTGTTCCCTTCTCCTGGAAGCTCTGTGCATGCACACACTGGGAACAGGCTCCAGCTGTTCTTCTGCCCCACTGATCTCCAACTCCGAAGGCAGCTGATAGCTGTCGGATGCCCCTGGCCCCATCTCTGCCTCCAATGCAGAACACTTGTCAGAGTCTTCCTTGGACTCCAGGACTGGCCCATGTTCCTCCCCAACCTCCTCACTATCCAAGTCTGCTGCCAGCTCTGCTGGCTGCTGGCGGGCCACAACAGAAGTGTTGCATCATCCCCACACAACCATTGCATCATCCCCATGGTCACATGATCAAAATTCAGATGCTTGGCAATTGGGTCCATATTTATGACCGTTGCTGTGTCCCAAGGTCACGTGATCGCCTTTTGTGACCTTCTGACAAGCAAAGTCAACAAGGAAAGCCAGATTCTCTTAACCGCTGTGTGACTAACCTAACAACCACAGTGATTCACTTAGCAACTATGGCAAGGAAGGTCGTAAAATGGGGCAGAACTCACTGAACAAATGTTTCACTTAGCAGACATTTTGGGCTCTGTTGTTGTTTTAAGTTGAGGATGGCCTGTAATAAGGAATAAGAGCCGCGGTGGTGCAGTGGTTACAGTGCAGTACTGCAGGCTACTTCTGCCAACTGCTGGCTGCCTGCAATTTGGCAGTTCGAATCTCACCAGGCTCAAGATTGACTCAGCCTTCTATCCTTCCGAGGTGGGTAGAATGAGGACCCAGATTGTTGGGGGCAAGAGGCTGACTCTGTAAACCGCTTAGAGAGCTGTAAAGCACTGTGAAGTAGTATATAAGTCCAAGTGCTATTGCTATAATAACTTTAAAGCTTGTCTGAGTTTTTCTCTGCCCCAACACATGCTAAACGAAATCAGTGCAGGGTTCTTTTGAGCTTCTTTCTCATTGTTGTTTCAATGGCCTTCTGAACGGCTGATTCCTTCCTTCCCATCACATGGCTCCTTCTTACCTTCCTGAAGGTCAACTTTTAATCCTTTTACAACTTAATGAGTAGAAGAATGCTACCAGTACTGCAGGCTACTTCTGCTGGCTGCCTGAAATTTGGCAGATCGAATCTCACCAGGGTCAAGTTTGATTCAGCCTTCCATCCTTCTGAGGTGGATAAAACAAGGACCCAAATTGTTGGGGGCAATATGCTGATTCTGTAAACTGCTTAGAGAGGGCTGTAAAGCACTATAAAGCAGTATATAAGTCTAAGTGCTATTGCTATTGATGAAACTTAGGATACCCTGTCAATATCATCTGTGTTGCTTTGTTTGGACTCAGTATTAAATTTCAGGGAGATATTACAGACATTTGATTATTTGACTAGTTGTACTAAAGATCTTTTTTCTTCCCCAATATTTTTTCTCCCTTGGAGCCCAATCTTTTTTCTAAGCAGCTTTGCTAATGTGCTTACCTTTTGAAGAGATCCATTCCAACCCAAAAGGGAATCTCATCAAACATTTTATTTTTATTCATACAACACCATAGAACTTTAGACTTTCTAACAAGACCCTCGTACCTATGCATTCTTTGATTTTTATCAAAGCAACTTAGCATTCTTATACTGCTCAATACCATCTCTACTACAGAGCCTTATGGATGAACCATTTTCTTTGCCCAAAGCAGAGATAAAATTCAATATATATTTTGGTACAAAAGAGCTTAGTATAATTTCAGTGCTCTAATCACATAACCAGATGAAGTTAATGTAATTAGACAATTAAATTAGCCAAATCATATGGCAAATATTTCTTTTAATCATATTCCTTTTGGACTGCTAGTATTTACAGTGTCAGGGGCATGTGAACTCTCACATTATTTTCTTTCCAACGGATACCAAATGTGAGTATGATAAAGGGGGTGGTAGAAATGTAACACCATAACACCAGGCTTTTTTTTTTAATTACATTTATATGCTGCCCTTCTCCGAAGACTCAGGGCGGCTTACAATTTTTTGGGATACAACCCAGTGTGCTCAGCAATAGCCTTCATTCCATTGTATATGCCTGCTTATTACTAAGCGACATTTTTACAAAGTCAGCTTATTGCCCCCAACAATCTTGGGTCCTCAATTTACCTACCCCGAGAGGATGGAAGGCTGAGTCAACCTTGAGCCTGGTGGGATTCGAGCCTACAGTAATTGCAGGCAGCTGGATCTTAAGAGCAGGCATTTAACAGCCTGAGCCACCAAGGCTTTCCCCTCCTTTGACCACTAAAAAGAGGAAATAATAATTAAGATGATAGTTGCATGGGGAAAGGAAGGGAAGGGAGGGGAGAGGAAAGGAAAGGAAATGGAAAGAAAGGAAAGGAAATGGAATAAATGGAAGGAAAAAGAGAGAAAGGAAAGGAAAGGAAAGGAAAGGAAAGGAAAGGAAAGGAAAGGAAAGGAAAGGAAGGGAAGGGGAGAAGAAGGATAGATGGAAGGAAGGAAGGAGAGGAGGAAAGGAGAGGAAAGGAAAGGAAGGGAAGGAAAGGAGAGGATAGGAAAGGAAGGGAAGGGAAGGGAGAAGAAGGATGGATGGAAGGAAGGAAGGAAGGAGAGAAAAGGAGAGGAAAGGAAGGGAAGGGAAGGGAAGAGGAAAGGAGGAATAAAAAAGATTAACTAGTCATAAAAGTAAGAATAGTCAAGTTCTATTTAGGTACAAAAACTGCAAAATATACTCTTTCCTCTTCTACTCTTATCGATAAATGTAAGAAGGTTCCCCAGACGAATTCACAGGTAACTAGGGATTAAAAAAAAGTTGTCTTCCTATAAACACTGTATATTATGCAAGGGCAAATTTGTCATTTCAGGGTGTTCATTATCTTGATATCATTAGGATGGTGTGAGACCGTTTGGCTTCGACTTGAAAAGACACTTTGTCCCTTGGAGGTGACAATATTCTGCTCATCAAGGATTCTCCCTAATGAGATGCTTTGTTCACAGTGAACCTTGACTGACAGTTCTAAAGCAGAAAGAGCCCTTTGCTCCTGTGTTTGCACCATGGTTGACAGGGGGGATCAGAGAAGCTTTCTGCACATCAGAGTCCATGCACAGAAACCTCCTTTGCTTATTGTGTTTTCTAAAGCGTGGCTCAGAAATGAGACAAAGCCTAAAAGTGCAGCAGATACACTTTGCTGCGGTGGTGCAGTGGTCAGAGTGCAGTACTCCAGGCTCCTTCTGCTGACTGCCAGCTGACTGCCATTTGGTAGTTCGAATCTCACCAGGCTCAAGGTTGACTCAGCCTTCCATCCTTCTGAGGTGGGTAAAATGAGGACCCAAACTGTTGGGGGTGAATTGCTGACTTTGTAAACCACTTAGAGAGGGCTGTAAAAGCACTGTGAAGCGGTAGATAAGTCTAAGTGCTATTGCTATTGGTGCTAGTAGCAGGAGAAAACATCGCTGTGCAAAGACCCTTCAAAGGGCCATTTTGCTCCACCCGCTGTCAAGTCAAAGCATCTCTCAGAAGTCCTGGAGGGTTTGGCTGAATATACAAAAAGTAGGAATCCACATTAACACACATGAAAAGGAGTTGTGATTCAGCAGAGTTGATTAGACATGATCCCTTCCTCTGGAAGGTTTTCAGTCCAGAAGTTTCTAAAGTACTCTCCACAGTGATTTCCATTTTGGCTTGGGAACACCAACTCTCCCCACCTTGCCATTTTAAAGTCACAGAGCTTCAGGAATGACAAGATTTCAACAACAAAAAAGAAAAAGGAGGCTGTAGCCAGAGGAAGCCTCTTTTAAAGCGAAAGGTAAATATGGAAAAAGCTAGGGTCTGAGAAATGGTGGAATGGCTTTATCGTCTGTTTTAAATGACTGGTTCTTCCACAGCTTGCTTGCTTGCTTGCTTGCTTGCTTGCTTGCTTGGTCGGTCTGTTTGTTTGTTAGTTTGTTTTTTTGTTTGTTTAGCATACGGCAAACACATTGACTTATAGTGGTTCAAATGTTAATGTCCAGTCCACCCAGCCATTCAAGGACAGGGTGGTCTATGTTGAAAAAGTCAAGACAATGGGCTGGTGTAAGCTCTTGTGATGGACATTTGAACACGATGTGGTGGATATTTTGTTGAGGAGCACCACAGTCACTCTGAGGGGAAGAGACAAGACCCCATTTAAACAAGGAGTCCTGGCAGACACCATGTTGGATAGGGATCCTGTTCAGAGTTGACCAATGCTGGAGAGGAAGGTCAAAACCCGGCACCTTTTGTGTAGGATCATCTGCGTAACTGCCTGTATCTGGGTGTCCAGCAGCCCATTTGGCTTTCCACTGTGTGTTGATGTCAAAATTGTTAGACAGCTGTTGAGCGAGTGCCAGAGAGCGCTTCCTGGATTTAAGCCTGCCAATTCATAGATGAAGAAGATCAGTGTGCTCAGGAGGAAGTGAGTTTCTTATAGTTTTGTTGTACTCCTTCACTAAAGCTTCCTGCCTTCGTACAGCTGGTGGTGCAATGTGACTCAAGATGAAAAAAAGGCCCATTTTGTTTATCCATTGCCATGTATTTAGAAAGCCAGGAGTTCTACAAAGATGTCGTACTGCCAACTGTCATTAACTGCCAATTCTTCAATGTAGTCTGGCTGCCAATTGTTGCTAGTTGTTTGGTTTGCACTTCCGTGCTATCCAGGGTGCATGAGGAGGCGAACTAGCATCACACCCCTCTTCCACAGTGAACTTGCTTCTTGGTTGCCCTGCCACCAGCTGGAGACTCACTGGATTACTCCTTCTTTAAGAATCTCTCTGAGAGCGTCCAGCCAAAAGAATTGATTTTTAGAGCTTCTTCTTTCCCAGGGAAGTTTCTTCTGATTTAGAAAACACTCTTAAGTATAAAACTGTGGAGAATCAGCAGCAGTCCAAAAAAAGGGATGCTACCAGTAAGACGCCATCCACCGGAAGCCTTCTCTACCTATCACACCTGTCATGCCCCAGCATATAACTTTTATATACAGTTCTTGCTCTCTAGCCCAATCTAGCAGCCAGAGGGACAAATATGCCCCAACATATGATTTTTATATACCTGTGATGACCCGTAGTCTCTCAAAATCACCCAAAACCCAAAACTTGAATTAAAGTCTGGCAATGCCTTCAACTTAACTGTTTTATTAGTCATAGTTTAAAGTTCCAAAAGTAAATAATGAGGCAAAAGGAAAACAAGAACAAACTGAATTGGCGAGAGTTCCGAATCAAACCAAGATAAGTAATCATACGTTCCAAGCAGATAACCGGGGAAAGTCCTTGGGAAGAACGCCAACAAATATAAACCTCTTTCAAAGGAAACACTAACTTTGACTCCAGCAATTCTGCATATGCAGTTACAAACTTATATACATAGCTTCCAGCTGTAAGCCCTGAGGAGGATCATGGTCCTCTCCTCCTGAGTAGACCACGCTTTTCCCTGATCCTTTCCTCCCTGCGTGCCCTCGGATGGATAGGGGAAGGGCCTGGATCCTCTTCTGATTGCTCAGCTGGCCTCTGCCCTTCCCCAGCCTCTTGCACCACCTCTGGAGCCACACTCCCACTCCCTGTTGGCTGTTCCTCCTCCTCCTCGGAGTCAGTCTCCACCAGGGACATGACAATACCTTTGTTCCTCTCTAGCCCCATCTAGTGGCCAGAGAGACAAATACCAAGCATATTGTTTGAAGCTGACCCAACCTCTTTACCCATCAGTCTGCACTCTGAAACCAGATGCATGTTGGGAAGCCAGACTCCACTTTGTTTAGCATTTGGAGAAGGCAGAAGCACAAAGAAGAATCCAACCTAATCTGTGGCATATGTTCATCCAAGGACAAACCCACATTCCACACACAGAGCATCGCTGGTGAGATTTAAATTGCTTGTATTTATTAATAATTATGTTCAGCAAAAACTTAATGCTGCCTATCTTGTATTTGGTTCTCATTGTATGCATCCCTATTTTCCCCAGTTTCACCATATCCTGTTCTATCAGTAAAGCATTCAGATCTACACACACAGTCTGCTTTTTTGGAGGATGGGTGGGTTTAGCTGCATGTCAAGCTGCACATAGACTAATGTGTAGTGAGGACAGAACAACACACCATGGAGATGTATTCTAATGTGTACATGCACACAGCCTCCCCATAGATGAGATGGGGTGAGGGAGTGCCAGCAAAGGGGAGGGAATCTACTTTTTGATCTCAGCCTTGACTTTTCATGTTAATCATGGCACCTCCTTCCAGGTGAGCCTGTCTTGTCATTGCACTCTGCTGAGATTTATTGGAGATTTTTGGGGGGGCTGGCAATATCTCATTAGTTATTGTTTTGACTATGAGATTTTTCGATAAAATGAAAAGCTGTATATCGAATGTGAAAAGGAAAGAAAAAATACTATAGTGTAAATGTATATTGACATATATATTGTCACCGTATCATTTCCCTCTTCTCTTCCTTCCTATTTTCCTAATTTTATTCATCAACGTGCATTACTCCCTGCCACCACTTTTGAGTACTGCAGGCTCCCTTGGACTGCTGTTGTACTCAAGTCAACCTTGAGTACATGAAGACCCAGAAGTACGCAGAACTTTGAAACTTGACCCCATGGGGAGCCTATCAATATTTAAGCACTCCAGATAGATAGATTTCTATTTATTTTCTGTTATGTTATTTCTGTTGTTGGAAGGAGAAAGGAGGAAAGAGGCAGCAGGAGGCAGAAAAGGAGGAGGAAAAGAGTGATGGACTTTGAAAAAAATCTTAACTATAGATGATGATGATGAGGAGGAGGAGGAGGAAGAAGAAGAAGAGGAGGAGGAGGAGGAGGAGGAGGAGAAGGAGAGGAAGAGGAAGAGAGGAAAAGAGTCATGGACTTTGAAAAAATCTTAACTATAGATGAGGAGGAGGAGGAGGAGGAAGAAGAAGAAGAAGAAGAAAGGAAGAAGGAGGAGGAAGAGGAAGGAAGAGGAGGAGGAGAGGAGGAAGAGGAGGAAAAGAGGAGGAAAAAAGAGAGGAGGACTTGAGAAAGAACTATAGATGATGAGGAGGAGAGGAGGAGAGAAGAGAGAAAAGAGGAAAAGGATGAGAGGAAAATAACTATAGATGAGGAGGAGGAGGAGGAAGAGAGAAGATGAGGAGGAGGAAGGAGGAGGAAGAAGGATGATGGAAGAAGAGAGGATGAGGAGGAGGAAGGAGGAGGAAGAGGAGGAGGAGGAAAAGAGTCATGACTTGAAAATTAACTATAGATGAGGAGGAGGAGGAGAAGAGAAGAAGAGGAGGAGGAGAAGGAGGAGGAAGAGGAGGAAGAAGAGGAGGAGGAGGAGGAGGAGGAGGAGGAGGAGGAGGAGGAGGAGGAGGAGGAGGAAAAGGAGGAAAAGAGTCATGGACTTTGAAAAAAATCTTAACTATAGATGAGGAGGAGGAGGAGGAGGGGGAGGAGGAAGAGGAGGAGGAGGAAGTTCTCATTGATTGATTGATATTTGATGGAATGCGAAGAAAGTGAATGCATTGGATTCCACGAATCCTTTTCCTTATACTGCTTTGCAAACTGCGAACAAAATCACCATTTAGCAGCCCCACCCATGTCCTCTAGCACAACTGGCAGAAAATCTTACAGTAATCAGCATAGAACAATTGCCTGCATGATATGAGAGATGTCTAAACCTAGAGTACATTTTTGTTACTTCACCTGCAAGTGTAATAACTTGCGCCATTTGAACGGTTGCAAACATTTGCTGAAATAAAACGATTGGGAGTTCCATCTAGCAGCCTCGCTTTCTTGTGTGACAAATAGCAACCCATTTTAATGTATTCTCAGGCTGCTCTGTGGTTGGCTCATTGCTATTGACTTCATGTCTCGGTGAGAAACAGCTCCACCTTTAATGTAAGCACTAGCTTATCTCAAGAGAGTGGATGGCAACTTTTCTCCAATTGTAAATAAATTATATTTGTATCCTGTAATTACTGGCTTTCTCTAGAGGCATTGATGGCTCCAAGAGCTACTAGTAGCAAAGATTCATACCTTTAGGCAAAATATTCCCCTTTCAGAAAGCTCTGAGTGGACATATTCTAAACTGTCTGTCGTGCTTCTGTTTCTTGCCTCATTGGGTGTGCTAGGGATGGCCTCCTACATATACCTAAAGAACAAGGGTTATTTGCAGAGATGGTATTCCTCAGGTTCTGACCAGTTCTGGAGACTCGGTAGTGGAAATTTTGAGTTGTTCGGAGAACCGGCAAATGCCACCTCTGACTGGCCCCGCCCCCATCTATTCTCTGCCTCCCATTGAGTCCCAGGTGATCGGCTGGGTCTTCTTTGGTTGCCCTGCACAGGAGAACAGAGCTGGAAAGCAGGTTAGTGGGGAGGGAATGGGAATTTTGTAGTATCCTCCTCCTGCCAAGCCCACCAAGCCATGCCCACAGAACTGGTAGTAAAACATGTTGAATCCCGCCAATTATTATTTGGCAACCGTGATGACCCAGAGTGCATCAAAAATATAACAAAAACCAAAACGTAAATAAAGGTCCTTTAATGCCTTCAACTTGGCTTCACTGTTTAATTGTTGAAGATTAAACTATTTTCAAAATAACATTCCAAATGAAAGAAACACAGTTCAAATTCAAAGAGCAGATAACGAAGCAAAAAACAAAAACAAACTGCACTGAAGAAAGTTCCACAACAGACCAGGATAAATAATTACAAACTTCAGGAAGATAACAAGTCCATTGGAAGAACACCAACCAAGATAAACCTAATTTGTCTCCAGCGTTTGTTAGCACGCAGGTCCAAACTCTTATGCAGATCTCACACCTGCAACCCATGAAAAGGATCATGGCTCTCCCCTCCCAAGTAGACCACATTTTTCCCTGATCCTCTCCTCCCTGCGTGCCATAGGATGGAAAGGGAATGGGCCGGGGTCCTCCTCTGACTGCTCAGCCGGCATCTGCCCTTCCCCAGCCTCCTCCACCACCTCTGGAGCCACACTTCCACTCCCTGTTGGCTGTTCCTCCTCTCCCTCAGAGTCCGTCTCCACCAGGGGCATGACAGCAACAGTGGACTTGACATATATGTCTCAGCCATGTTTTTCCTTAGGTCCTGGTTGCCAAGAGACACTTCTAAGTTGAAACGAGACAACTCACTGCAGCTAACTTGTCACAGTCAACACACCAGGACAACTTGCTGTAGGACAATTCAACAATTCAATTTAATTATTTAAAATAACTTTTAATTTTTTTTTAATTTTTATCATTCAATTTCATTTTGTCCAGTGGTGTGATTCAAATTTTTTTACTACTAGTTCTGTGGGCATGGCTTGGTGGGCATGGCAAGGGAAGGTTACTGCAAAATCCCCATTTCCTCTCCACCCCACTAACCTGCTTTCCAGCTCCATTCTCCTGTGCAGGGCGACCAAAGGAGACCCAGCCAATCAGCTGGGACTCAATGGGAGGCAGAGAATAGATGGGGGTGGGGCCAGTCAGAAGTGGCATTTGCTGGTTCTCCGAACTACTCAAAATCTCCGCTACTGGTTCTCCAGAACTGGTCAGAACCTGCTGAATACCCACCTCTGATTTTGTCCCTCCATTGGCATCCTTTCTTTAATGATTCTATCCCACTGGGTTTTTTCAATATTAATGTAACTCTTGTCCTGTGGTGAGTTGCCCCTTCTCTATTGCCTTTCAATGATTTCTGTATTTCCATCGTTATACGATAAATATAACCACTGAATCACTCCCCCAGTCTTCTTGCTTGTTCATTTTGTTTAAAACAAAAACTAAATAGTACTGCAATTAAATACAATAGTGGAGTGGAGTTTATTTTATGTGAATCAGAGAATTAATATAGCACATATTCACTTACATTTTACATTGTCTCTCCCTGAACTCAACTGGAAAGTTGGTTAGACTGACAAACAGTGAACAATTCGAGCTTTCTTTATATGAGATTACTTAATATAGTTAAAAAATTTTTTCTGGACAGCCCAGATTTCAATACTTACTCAATTTTTGTTACAGTCACAGACCTGCTCCAAAAACAAAAGCATTAAAAACAATAATTGTAGTAAAAAAAAACAAAAATAAAAGACAGACAGAATAATTTATTGCGATTGGTGATGGATTATAAGTGGGCAGTTCAAGTTTGCCTACTTTTACTTCCAGCATAACAGAATTTGACCATATTAAAAAAACTACTTTGTACTGATCCAGAGAGTATCAGTAGAGTAACTGTACATAACAAAGATAACTATTTCCCAGATATTTTATTAGGTAAAATGTTATAAATTTAGCTGTGAGTCCCTATAGAACAGGGGTGTCAAACGCAAGGCCCCGGGCCACATCTGGCCCATGGAGTACTTTGATCTGGCCCAAGGGGGAGCCCTGGAAATAGTGAAGGACTGTCCTGCAGTACCTCTTCCAGCAAAAATGTGGCCCTCTCGAGGGTTGCAGGAGTACATCCCAGCCGAAAACGGATCTTGGGAGCCTAATTTTCTGGCAAATGCTTGGGCCACCACAGGTGCCCCTGACACAAGTGATGTTGAGCTGGCCACACCCACCCTGGCCACACCCACCCTGGTCCCGAAGGTTAAACATGGTTCTGTTGCAGCCCTCAATGAAATCAAGTTTGATGCCCCTTTTATAGAAGATGTAGTATAGAAGAAGTGAGTTATTGGGGCAATGGTCCCTTGTCCACAGAGACACAGTCTCAGCTCATATAGTAGATTTCAATACTTATATAACTGGGAGAACTGCTAAATACAACAAAATAAGATAGTTCTGTCCACACAACCTTTAAGTCATTTATGAGAAAACATCTAAGCTGTGTGTTTAAGAAAACAAATAACAACATGATTATTTATGTTAATGGGGATTTCATGCTACAGCAACCATTTTACAGAGGGAATGTTTAATTTGGAGGTTGGTTTGTAAGCCAATTGGCATGTTTACTCGTGTATGATCATCGCAATTATGTAAAGCCCACAAAACTGACATTATGAATCTTTTCAGAATACACTAGTTGTCCATCTTCTTTCCAGGTTAAATTAAATGTGATAACAACACAGTGATCACAAGCAGTTGTCAAATAATTGAAAGTCCAAGTCTTTCTAATCATGAAAATGTACCCTGTTTTATGTTGATAAGTGTGATGACTCGGTGGGAGATACAAAATAAACTCAGTCACAAAAAACAGGTGAAGCCCCTTTTATTCCTTCATTTTGCTTCCAAGCTCTAAATATCCTTGACGGAAGACAAAAAACTCCCACACAAGCAGTTACAAGAAGAAGGAAAAAGCAACACAAACCAGGCAAGATAAGGGATGGAGGACGTCTGCAGATAACACACACTGGGAAAGATGCCAAACTCAGAGAAGAACCATAAACTAGACATATTTCCACATTTTGTTTCCAGCGTTTGCCCATACGCATGTCCATCCTCTTATCCAGTTGTCACAGCTGCAGCCCATGAAGAGGATCAAGGCCCTCTCCTCCCTAGTAGACCACATCTCTCCCTTATCCTCTCCTCCCTGCGTGCCCTATGGATGGAGAGGGGATGGACTTGGGTCCTCCTCTGACTACTCAGCCGGCCTCTGCCCTTCCCCAGCCTCCTCCACAACCTCCAGAGCCACACCTCCACTCCCTGTCAGCTGTTCCTCCTCTCCCTCAGAGTCAGTCTCCACCAGGGGCATGATAATAAGAGAGGGAACACCTGTACTTTACCATCATGGACTCTACTGTAATTTTAAAAATTACTCTTGGATCAAAAAATATTATTCTTAGGTCAATAAAATCACACTTGCCTGGTTTGTATAGAAGTGTAGCATCCTTACCTGGTTTTTGTAGAATGCTTGCCTACACACATGCATGTATACACATATGCATGTATACTATGACCACACACACATCACTGTGTTCTTCAGAAAGACCTATGAGTTGGGTGTATATTCAAAAGTCAAGATGGTAGCCACAGCCATACAATCAAAGTCCCACCCTTTGACAGTCACTCCTGACTACATTTTTGGAAACCAATGCTTCAATCAAGCAAAAAGAAGGTAAGGATACTGTACCCTTAGAAAGATAATGTCTTTGTAATTAGAGAAATACCTACTGTATTTATCCTCAAGTTGTTCCTGTTGTTGTTTTTGTTATGTATGTAGGTTTGAATGTTATTGGTTTATTTGAACTGTTCTTGTAAAATGTCAAATGGTATTGGTTTAAATAGTGCGGGAAGAAACCCTGCACTCCCATTGGCTGGCAACTACGGCTGCTGGCTATAAGAAGCAGCCGTAGCCCAGCCAAGTCGGGTCCATTCGAGCTGTAGTCACTGAATAAACTCTTTACTGAAGCTCTACGCGTTTGACTCTTCATGCAAACTTAACAGTTTTCATCTTGATGGCCTTGGTGTGCAGGAATTCAGTAATGATCTCTTGGCAGGTCTGGAGAGAAAAGATATTTATGTTGAAGTTATTGGTCAAGATGAGGAAGGGGAAGTTCATTATTTTTTTCTAACAACTCAGATGTTCCTTATTAGCTTCCACAAAGATGAGAAACATTCTGCTCACAAGTCCCCTTTTCTCCCTCTTGTGTCTTCTCTCTTATTATTATATTTTTGATTGAGTAGGTCAGTAATGCAAACTGATCAACAGCAAGGAAACATGATCTGGACATGAAGACTTTAATCAAGCACATCAGTTTGAAATAGCCCTCAAGTTATTAGAAAAAGGGAAGAGTGAATCTTAGGAGATGTCAAAACAGATATCTTGTAGTTGTCTTCAGAGTCTGTCTCCTTCACAAGCATTGGGGATTCATTTCAAATTTCCCAGCCACAACTGCCCAAAGTAGATCTAGAGATTAGTACCGATTAATAAAATTAGCACATTTTACCCAGTATAAATGCAAAGAGAGAGAGAATTCTGTTGAAAAAATCTTCCTGACTTTCTCAAAATTATTGTAAATTTCCTTTTTTTGATTATTTTTTTCCCACTCAATTCATCTTTGTGATTCCTCACTATCAATTTAATATTGGTCTATTAAAACTTTGAATAAAGATTAACCTCCCTAATACGCACTGATCAAAAACAGGTAGACCATTGTTATCTTGCCTGTAATGATTGTTTGTTTTTCACATCGAATCTTGCTACTTGAACGAGGATGGATTCATCCCTATTTGAAAAGGGTCTCTCTCTCTCTCTCTCTCTCTCCCTCTCTCTCTCTGTCTGTGTGTGTATGAAAACAATAAAGAAGAATATCATGGCCTGAATATTTGAACAGAAATGGAGGAAGGTACAGTACTTAAGAAGACTGTCTTAATACACTTTACAGTATAAAAGCACATTAATAAAGTTCTCAATTTTTTTTTTCAAATGAAGTTCCACATGGATGAGATGCGGCTTACATAGAATATGTACCTGCCCCGGCTGAAATGCTAAAGAAAATGTATTGCATCTTGGTTTTGTAAATACTTTTCTCTCCTCAGATGGCATAAAGAGATTTGTCATGGCCCGGGGTTGCCTCAAGGAGACTTCACCCTGTTTCTAACTCCACTAGACCAAGAGGCAAAACCTCCTGAAAATTTTATACCCTCAGATCATTGCCTGAGAGTGACTGCTTGCTTATAGCCCAAAGAAAGTAACAGCAGCCTAGAAAATACAACTTTAGGTCTGTTGGACTGGATGGAAAGCTGTCATTGAATAGGAGAAGCGCCGGGCCAACTAGAACACAAATATTGTCAAAAATCAGCAACTGTTCAGTGCAACTTAAGATAGCAGTCTTCCAATATTTGAGGGACTGCCACAGAGAGGAAGGGGTCAAGCTTTATTCCAAAGACCTGAAGGCCAGACAAGGAATAATGGATGGAAACTAAACAAGGAGAGATTAAACTTGGAAATAAGGAGAAACTTTCTGACAGTGAGAACAATGAACCAATGGAACAGCCTTCAGAAGTTGTGGGAGCTTCATCACTTGAGACTTTGAAGAAGAGATTGGACTGCCTTTTGTCAGAAATGGCGTAGGGTCTCCTGCTTGGGCAGCGAGTTGGACTAGATGACCTATAACATCCCTTCCAACTCTGATAACTCGGTAAGTTCTGTTGCACATCCACTGAACATCCAGATACACACAAACACAACCACAAACACGCAAGCTACACCTACTAAGTTAGGAAGCTTTTATCCAGCCCCAAAGATAATACAGAAAACCTGGTGCGTATGTGTGTGTGACTGTGTGTTTTTTGGCGTAGCACTTTAATTCGGTTAATCGCCCAAGGTAAAGATTAGCGGCTCTTGTCAATTTAATTCAGCTTCAAACAAAGCAACAAGGTCACTTCTTCTTTTTTGTTGTTGTTTCCTTTTTAGCAAACAGGATTGAGTTGTCATGTAGTCCTAATAGGCAGCACAGGGAATCATTAGTTCACCTCAACTCCATGACTGACGGGCATTTCATTTCAATCATTTGACGGCCTTCCAGAAGTCCACTACTATTGACACCATGTCAGCCCTGAAAGTAGATGCCTTAATCACCTCAGACACTCTCTGCATTGATTTGACAAGTTGCTGTAATGACCTTCCTGGGTTTTCCCCCACCCCACTCCTTCCCTTCCTCTTTTCTAAAGGATGAGTGTATTTCCAGGGAGGGGCCGGGCTCTGCGTGCAATTGCATTGTCATGGAAACTATCATCGTTGCATCTCAATCGCATTAATGCTGTGGTGTGTGACATGGATATGAGGCACCGAATATTATAACGGAGAGCAGGCCACGGCAAAAACACAAGAGTCTCTCTCCATTAATCAGGTTTTAACACAAACCACAAGCTCGGCGGGTTTGTAAGTGCTGTAGCTAAATTGAATTGATTGGAAGCTGAAGGTTCTTCTTCGGCAAACAAGAACCAAGTTGAGTTGGGATTCTTTAGAAATTATTGCATTATGGTGATAATTATATGGTTGGTTTCACAGTCAAGGAGATGTTTAGGTTGGGCTTGGCATTTTTATCTACTTATCAATATTACTATGTTTATTAACAATTATCCAATAAGGATGATTGTGGGTTTGACTATGGAAAGCTTATACGGATGGATGGATGGATGGATGGATGGATGGATGGATGGATGGAAGGTTGTGAAGGTTGGTATGTACCTGCCAGTAGGAGTCCTAATGCTTCACCTGCCTACCCCGGATAGGAGAGTGACACAAATTAAGACAGTCCTGCTAGCTTGGATGTTAACAAGGTTCATGCCAGATTTGTGGTACCAGGACAAGGTAAGTGAAGATAAGTGGGCTACTGAAAAAATCCATACATGGACCAGACATTCATTCATTCATTCATTCATTCATTCATCCATTCATCCATGTAATTTATATACCATCTATCTCACACTACAAAGCAACTCTGGGCAGCTTACAATAGACATTGCAATTGATTGAATGTAATCAATTGTAAATTGATGGAATACCAGTACAACAGGAGACTTGAGGACTATATGGAGGACCTACTCTGCTTTAACAAAAGGAAGAGGAAGTTGATCTTGCAACTTGAGATAGACCAACTATATATTACATCCTGAACAAAAGAAGACCTGGAAGAACAACTGGTTTGAAAGTCAATACCTGAAGGTGGAATACCTCTCCCTTTCCCTCCCTCCCTCCCTCCCTCCCTCCCTCCCTCCCTCTCTCTCTCACACACACACACCATCAGATAGTATGCCAGAAGATGCCTATTGTCCCCCTCATGACAATTCTTACTACCACCATAACATAAACCAGTGAACTGGTATATGTTACAACCACTGTAATCCTGGAGATGCTTGACTATATGATCAGGAAGAACAACAGGATGCATCACCCCACCACCATCTCTGGAAAACTGAGTTGCAGGCTAAGATCAACGTCATGGGCGAATAGGCAGCAATATAAATTCAATAAGTAAATAAATAAATAAACTCAGAGAGAAGATAGTCAACTGGCAGAACTAGGGTTGGATTAGAAGACCTCCAAGGTTCCTTCCAGCACTATGATTCTATGTTCTATAACACACAAAAGACAATAGTAGTATGCACAAAATAGCTTGGGCAATGGTAGCTAAACCAATATCTACCTTACCAACCATGCCTGAGGAACAGATAAATAGTTCCCCAAGGAACAGCAAGTGTTTTGCAGTTTTACAAAAACCCAACAAGTTCAATGGACACAAGCCTCAAGCAAAACTCTGCCCCATGATAATAGCAATAGCAATAGCACTTAGATTTATATACCGCTTTATAGTGCTTTACAGCCCTCTCAAAGCGGTTTTCAGAGTCAGCATAATTGCCCCCAAAAATCTGGGTCCTCATTTTACCCACCTCGGAAGGATGGAAGGCTGGGTCAACCTTGAGCCTGATGGGATTCGATCTGCCAAATTGCAGTAGGAGTAGCTTGCAGTACTGCACTCTAACCACTGCACCACCGAGGCTCCTAATGCTTTAGATGCCTGAAGATGCCACCTAATTTGGATCTTACAAGTCAAGTGGAAGCAATAGGAGAATGATGGTGCTCCAGGGACCCGGGACCTGAGGTTCACCACTCTCTTTTTCTAAAATGTTTTTCAACTCCCCAATCTTGCCTATAACCCTGGGAGTTTCTGCAACTGTCTCTTCTGACCCAGCTCTCCAAACATGACAAACCCTCCAAAGTGAACTCAAAGATTCTTTTATTAGGAGCACCAGCAGCCCCGGCAAAAAGTTTCTCTCTAACTGCAGGCAAACAAGTCCATCTGTCCGGGAGATGAATAGTTGTCTGCCACATCTATTCATCTCCGCCCCCTGCCTTTTATCCCCAGAGCTAGCATGGGGCTTCACTAGCAGCAGTGGCTCTTCCGTCCCAAGGACCGGCCCATAGATTTCCACTGCTCTCCTCTCCTCTGCCTTCTGCGCATCCGTGCATCAGACACTGGACCCAGCTGTTCCTCCTCTTCCACATCAGCCACCTCCAGGCCTGGGGGCTGTTGACTCTCCATCTGAGGGCTGACGGATGGCCCAGGCTCCTCCTCTTTCTCTGTCTCTCTCTCTCTGCCAGCTCTATTCCCTCTTCTTCCTCGGAGCTCTCAGCTTGCCCTAATGCTGACCCTGACTCCCACACTTCCTCCTCCTCTGATTTGGCTGCTGAAGGGGCTGGGGGGCAGACTGGCCACAATGCTGTCCCACCCAAGTATTAATCAGCCCTGGTTTTGTTTACTTCCTGAGCTAAAAGTCATCCAACCCTACACTTGCTAAGGGTGAAAAATCCTAAATCTAGCCACCATTATTCAGCATCTGTATTGTTGGAACAATATTTCAGCCTGTGGTTGATATGCAAGTTACTTTGGAGCATCTAGTGTTCTGGAATTGAACTGCATAGTCATTCTGTGGATTTTATCCCACGTTCGTATAATACAACAATTCTTTTTTTATTATTTTATTTTTGGGGGCCTTGTCCTCCTACCATTGCTGTCATCTCATCATCAGCCCATCATCACATCCCCGGCCTAGTCATCCTTAGCTCTTCTAGTGTTAAAGTAAAAAAAAATGTTTCCCCTTATTCTGATACCAGGGCACCAAGAAGATGTATAAAATCTGTTAAGCATTGACTGAGAACAAAGGCAAGATAAGGATCAGGAAATGTCATGCTTGTCATGTTTTTCAACATTTCAAGGATGGGTTGATAGCACTTTTTGCAGTAGGGAAAGACGAGGAGACTAAAAATATTAAAAGTTCTATTTGATGTGCTATATTGTACTGGAAAGTACCACACATCTTTGAATCCAATTAACAGTAGCAGTATTACACAGTTGAAAGGAAACTTTGAGGTCTTCTACTGCTCAGGCAGGAGACCCTATATAATTCCAAACAAAGGTCTAATCTTGTTGTGGTTAGCCGACAGCAGGTGCGGACAGCTGAGGAGAGCGAGTACTCAGATGAGGGGCCAGGACCATTAGGGAGTGGACTGCTGCCTTCAGAGATTGTGGGGGCTGGCAACAGTGATGAGGAGGTTCCCAAGGAGCCTGTGCCAAGTGCGCGCGCGTGCAGGATTGCTCATAGGAAAGAGCAGTTACAACAGCACGGGTGACTCGGGAGTAAGGCTGCAATGGCCCCTCCTTCAAGAAGATAAAAGCCAGCTGTGAAGTGAACGTTCTTTGTAGGAAGCAAAGACATTTTGAAACTTAGCCTCGTGGACATTGCACTATCTTAAGTTGGTATTTGAGGACTCTTGTGTTGTGAAATATTTCTTATCTGTTATTCTTGGCAGACTAGCATAGTTTTGGTGAGGCTCATGCTTATCAAGGTTAATTAGTTTGCAGCAGCCTTTTAACTGGGGATTCATAAGAATAATTAAAAGGTTTCTGTTCTCTTTGGTTCGTGTTCATTTTATTGGAAAAGGGTTTGGGTCAGAACAAATCTCTTCTTAAAAGCCTTCAGCGCTGGAGCTCCCACTACCTCTGGAGGCAAGTCGTTCCACTGGTTAATTGCTCTCACTGTCAAGAAATTTCTCCTTACTTCTAGGTTACTTCTCTCCTTGACTAGTTCCCATCCATTGCTTCTAGTTCTACCCTCAGGTATTTTGGAGAATAATTTAACCCACTCTTCTTTGGGACAGCCCCTCAGATACTGGAACATTGCTATCACGTCATCCCTAGTCCTTCTTTTCACTAGATTGCAACTGTTCATTATGTGTTTAATCTCCAGCCCCCTAAATATCTTTGTTGCTCTTCTCTGCACTCAACATCTGTTTTATATTGTGGTGACCAAAATTGGACAGAGTATTCCAAGTGTGCTCTTACCACTGCAGTATAAAGTGATACTAACGCTTCACATGATTGTGATTTTTGTCCCTCTGTTGATGCAGCCTAGGACTATGTAGGCTTTTTTGGCAGCTGCCACACACCGCTGGCACATATTTAAGTGATTGGCCAGTAGGACTCCAATATCCTATCACAGTTGCTACTGTTGAGCCAGGTATTACGTATTCTTTACCTGTGGATTTGGGCTGCTTTTGCTGAAGTCTAAAAATCTCACCTTAGTTTATAGAATTGAGTCTTGTATCTGATTAACATCACTATCCTACACACATATGCAAAATTTTTGGACAACAATCACAGGGCCGGGATGTACAACTTCCACCATGCCATTTTGTTGGTATCACCACATTGTGAAGCTTGTCCCTAAGAGTATGAGCAGCATGAAAACTCTGTTGGGATCACAAGCCACTTCCAATGACAGCAAACCTCATTTCCTTTTCATCAAAATTGCTATGCCCTATTCTGTTTTCCGTCTCTGAAAAAGAAGATGATAAGGCTGGAAAGAGTGTAGAAAAAGGGAAGCAAAATTATCAGAAGCCTTGAATCGTTTTCCTATGAGAACATAGAAGGTGTCAGCGCTCCAACTAACAAACTCAATAAACTCAGAGACAGGCATTTCCTCAGAGTTCCATTTTATTAGAGTTGTCCTATTGGCACATCTGGGAAAACCCAAATCTGAGAGTTCCGAGTTTTCCCCTCCCAAAAGAGAAATCAAAGACCCATCCCCTGCATCCACCAGTCCATCACATGGTCCAATCAAATCTTTGTCCCAACTGGAGACCTTCCTCCAGACACTCCTCTCCAGGTGCAGGGCAACATGTCCTTGACTCTCTGAGAAAAGAATGTTGTTGAGTCTAATCTTCCACCTCTCTATGAAATCTCCCCTCCCAAATTCCCAGGCACTGAATGTGGCAGCCTTGAAGCTTCCAAGTAAAAAAAGGGCTTCCAAGCCTGACAGAAGGTTGGGATTCTTTATCTTAGAAAAATGGTGACTGAAGGGTGGAGATTGCTGAGCTGCAAAGAATAATATATTGAAAGGAGAAAGGAGACAGAGATATGTTTCATCCCTCTTTCCCAAACTGTAGAACTAGATCATTCAATGAAGCTTCTAAATGCACTGCATGAAACAATCACTTCTTCACACAACACTTGCAGAATTCACTACCAGAGGACTCAAGGATGACCACTAAAACTTGGTTGGCTTTAAACATTGACTGGAAATAGATGTTGAATCTGGATCGGATAGACTGGGGACTTAATGCTGTCTTCCTCTTGAGAACATCATGCTTCAAAACATCAAGAGCAGAAGAAGAATGTCGGAGGGTGGGGTCTAGACCTCCTCTATCTTTGAAGCACCTCAAGGCTTCTGGTTTCTCAGTGGTGGACAAGAAAGGGTTTTAAACTCATCAGTTTGTTTGTATCTTTTTATCAGGGATGGGCTTCAAAAAAATTTAGCAACCAGTTCTCTGCCCAGTTGCTGGGTGGGTGTGGCCATGGTGGGCATGGCCTAGTCAGCCTCCTGCACCATGGTGGGGGACATTTTTGCTCTCCTCAGGCTCCTCAAGCCTCCAGGAGGGTGAAAACAGCTTCCCCGGACTCCGGAGGCTCTCTGGAAGCCAGAAATGGGCCCATTTCCGGCCTTCCCAAACTTCTGGGTGGCCTGTTCTTCACCCTCCCCATGCCCTGCACTTACCTGCATCCAAAATGGGCCACATGGGGACTCCTGGGAGGTGCGGGTGTGGTAAGCGGCACAAGCCAATAGTGGGATTTGGGGTTCTTGAACTATGCAGAATCTTAGCTAGAGGTTCTCCTGAACCTCTGCGAACCCCAGAAGCCCACCCCTGCTTTTAATCCTAATCATGGATTCCTTGTTTCCATCCGCTGCTCCCAATCCTATCTTTTCCCAACCCAGGGGCTGTTAGTACTCTCCTTCTATAGTAGATGAAATTGCTTTTTTTCCCTTGGCCTATCAGAACCAAGAGTGACAGAGTCTCGATGGAGCTAACCAGAGTGAACAATTAAGAGAACAGTGTGTTGCATGTACATAGTGGAGCCTTCTGGGGTTAACTCCATAAATATATTTGTGTGCCTGTTTCCTTCGCAAACCAAGTTGGGAGGGGAGCAGTACGCAAGAAGAAGAAGATGACAGGAATGCTTGTTATGTACCAACAGATCATAGAAGGACTTGTTGAAATATATATTAAGATGACAAGATTCCGACTGGGATAAACTCTCAAATGGCAAAGAGGTGGTCTGTTTTGGGCTGTGCCCAAAGACCATTAGCAGGGATTCAAATTCAGGAGGGGTAGCATAGGCCAGCAGTGTGTCGGTTTAAATCAAAATGCTGCTTGGCAATATGCGTAGGCATAATTGAAGATTACGTATCTGGCATCCGCCTGGTATGATAATCATATATTTAGCCAAGAGAAATGCAACACACAGAGGAAAAAAAATAGCAATAAATGACATCCAAATTAGGAAGGGAACGGGGGCCCTGACTAATTCTTTGAATTAAAACCCTCAGGGTTAGTATGGAATTTGCAAGCTAGATTATTTTATTGCCTTGCTCTGTCCCTGCCTTCCTATTTAAATTGAATTTAGCCTGGTTCTGCTCAACAGCAGCCCTGCAACTAGTTAAAATTGAATCTACTGATGCAGCTACAAGCATCTGAAAAGTTTAGAACTGTTGTCATCAGGATGCAGGAGGCTAGCCCGTGGGATCTGAAGGGGGAAGCAGACCCATTTTTCCTTGAGGCCTTTCTTTGAGTGCTATGGAGGTCTACCAGGGGATTATGCCTTACGTCTACTGCAGGGCACTCTCGCTCCGTATATGGGCAATCCAGAGTTCAGATATTATAAGCAGCCACAAACAAAAATGAAAACAAAAAATCATCTCTGCTATCTCAGAAAAACAGCTTCTCTTCCCTTTCTCTCCCCTGCCCTTCCTTGTAGCATCAGATGAAACATGTTACATGTAGTACAGTAGGCTTCTGTTATGTATGCAGGTTTAAAGTCATTGGTTTAGTTTGAACTGTTCTTGTAAAATGTAAGAAATGATTGGTTTAAAAAGGGTGGGAAAACCCTGCACTCTGATTGGCTGGCAACTGCGGCTGCTGGCTATAAGTAGCAGCCGCAGCCCAGCCAAAGTGGGTTCGTTCTGAGCTGTAGTCACTAATAAACAAAGAGCTTGAAGCACTCCGCATCTGTCTCTTCATGCAAACTTAACACTGGCGACGAGGGTGGGATCTCCCTGAAGAAGAAGGCAACGCGGAACAGAAGAAGAGAGAGATGGCTGCGCTGAACACCCCCCCAGCCCCATTCGATCCGACGGCAGAAGACTGGGAGACGTATGCAGATTGTTTCCAAATGTATCTGGAAGGAAACGATCTTGCCGACATTTCCGAGAAGCGGAAGAGGGTGGTCTTTCTCATGCACTGCAGTCTGGCAGTTTTCAAGATGGCGAAGGCATTGGCGGGAGCTGCAGACGTGAAGGTAATGGAATGGCCTGACTTAGAAAAGTTGTTAAGAACCCATTACGCCCCACAAGTATCGTGCCTCAAAGACATTGGGCATGCTGATGCTTTGAGTCGCTGCCCACTTCCTTCTCACACTGAGCACTTTGCTCCTGAGACTTACACCTTTTTCCTAGAAACTGTTGCCAAGCTTCCAGTACACGCTGCTGAAATTGCCAGAGAGACTGCCAAAGACACTTTATTGGCTCCTGTTATAGGCTGGATTAAGAAAGGTTGGCCTCTTCAAGATCTACCTCAGCTTGCCCAACCTTTTAAATCCAGGCAAACTGAATTATCTGTATTAAGAGGATGTATTTTGTGGGGTAACAGGGTGGTTATTCCTACAAAACTGCAAAAAGAGGTTTTGGAAATGTTACATGAGGGTCATCCAGGTATTGTCAGAATGAAGGGATTAGCCAGGAGTTATGCATGGTGGCTAGGTATTGACAAAATGGTTGAAACTGGGTTGCATCTTGTCCCAACTGTCAGGTAGTCAGGCCTGCCCCACCTCTCGCCCCACACAGGAATGGGAATGTCCTAGGGGCCCATGGTCCAGGATTCACATTGATTTTGCTGGCCCTACCAGAGGGCAACTTTCCTTATTATAGTTGATGCATATTCCAAATGGCTAGAGGTTATCCCTATGGCATCCACCACAACTGAAGCTGTCATCAAACAGCTTAAAAGCTTTTGTAACCCATGGGTTACCTGATGTGCTTGTTTCTGACAATGGCCCTCAATTTACATCCAACCTTTTTGAATCATATCTAGCACAACAGGGTATCAGACATGCCCTGACAGCCCCTGGGCATCCTTGACTAACGGCCGGGCTGAACGTATGGTACGATTTACCAAGGAAAAACTTCAGCAATTGGGTCCAGGGGATATCACTGAGAGAGTTGAAAAACTTCTCAGTGTTCAGCATATCACTCCCAACCCCTCAACTAATTTGTCCCCAGCTGAATTGTTGATGGGTAGGAAACTCAGGTCTCCCCTTGACCGCCTTCATCCCACTTGCACCCAACACCACTAGATTCCACTAGCAAAATTAGCACATTCACTGTGGGTGATTCTGTTTATGCTAAGAACCTTATGGGTAAACCATTATGGATTTCTGCTGAGATAACCCAAATCACAGGCCCCAGGTCTTACAGGGTACAAACGGAGGATGGTGTCCTCTGGAGCAGGCACATTGATCAGTTAAGATCCAGATTGCCTCAGGAGCATCGCTTTTGCTCCTCTCTGGTTCCCATACCTACTGCCTCTTCTAGGGGGGAAGGGGAGGATCATGAGTATAATGAACAAGCAAGAATCAACCCCATGTGTAACGAGCAAACACGACAGGAACCATCCCAAAACCTGTCACAATACCAACAACCATTTTCACAAATGGAAGATTGCACATCATTACCTGATTTAAGTGCTGACATTGGGTTGGAGATGGATTGGGAGGAGAGACCAGGTTGTAGTAACCAAACAGGTTCTACCATTACTACAAGTCCTAGTAAGGAAATGTCAGCAGACACATTTCCTCCCTCACAAGGTGAGAACCTTAAAACATCTGAACCACGTGGTCTCAGCGCACGTAAGAGCCCCACCTATTTAAAAGAATACATTAGATAGGCTGAGGTTTGAGTATGGACTGAACCTAGTGGGGAGGGGTGTTATGTATGCAAGTTTAAAGTCATTGGTTTAGTTTGAACTGTTCTTGTAAAATGTAAGAAATGATTGGTTTAAAAAGTGCGGGAAAACCCTGCACTCTGATTAGCTGGCAACTGTGGCTGCTGGCTATAAGTAGCAGCCGCAGCCCAGCCAAAGTGGGTTCGTTCTGAGCTGTAGTCACTAATAAACAAAGAGCTTGAAGCACTCCGTGTCTGTCTCTTCATGCAAACTTAACAGCTTCTATTGTGCCTTGTTTAATTTACTAGAAAACCTTTTAGTAACCATGCCTTCTGCCTCCCAGGTCTCTTTCATTAATTCATTCATTTTTTCCTTAAAAATGTGGTCAAAGCCCAGCACAAAACCAATAATATTGCAAATACTCTAAACATAAATTTAAAAAAATCACATTGATATAATTTAGTAAGGCAAAGATAAAATTATTAATGTGAACTACAATAGAAAGTACAGGAATTGAACTCTGAGAGACACCTATAAAATCACAATCAATTTTACAATAAATAACCTAAATGCTGTATATAACTAATAATAATACTTTATTGTCATTGTACACAGATACACAGTATACACATACAATGAAATTCATGTAACACCCAGAGACCAGACCCAACACCCACACCCACATGACAATCCCCAAACACACAAACACACACCCTAAAAACACACAAGCATCCACACAACAGACCAAGTTATCTAAAAGCTGTCTGTCTGAGTTATAGGGCCCAGCAGAGATTATACTACCTGAGACTTCTCAGAAAATAACAACTGAATGAAAAACTGCTGGTGACCTTCTACCCTTGCACCATAAAGAGTATCTTAACTTACTGCACCTGTGTTTGTTTGCCAATTGCACAGTGGCAGATAGGAAAGCACTCCAGAGTGTTAATGTCATTGCCCACAAGATCATTGGTTGCCTCTCCCCTCTTTGGAAGAGCTTTAGAGCTCCTGCTGCCTTAAGTAAGTTCAAAACATTCTCAAAGATCCAT